>JADNRV010000147.1:0-132514 GCA_015499995.1 Flammula alnicola | reverse complement strand
GGTCAGGTTTCGTACATCAAACTCAACAAACTTCAACGGCGCCAGGTCGACGAAGACACCTACAAAAATAAGGTCCTCTCCGAATACTTCAAGCTATGCCAGTGGAAGATCCCCGACGACAAGGGCTGGGATATCATCTTCGGTCATTTATGGCCAGAGAAGGATGTTACCAAGTTCGCCGCACAAAATTACGGTCAAAGCGACTACTACGTCTCATGGGGTCGTCTTCTCGACAGGTGTCCAGATGACAACACGATCAAGAAGGTTCGTCGAGAACTTCGAAAACGCTTTAACAAACTGTTTTGGGTCCCCCATGCGTATCCAGACAAGATATGGTGGACGAAGAACACTGAACGCGACAGATCTGGATTTACTATCACGCAAGGCGTCGCCCGTGCTGCCCCTCGTGTCGCTGTGCGCCACACTCCAGATTGGGTCCTCCAGCCATCTTTACAAGAGTCTCGTCCTCGTTTTCAAGCTCGTCTCCGCTAATTGCTTCTCTTATTGCCGTGTTTGTTTAAATATTCTTCTCGTCTCTTACTTGTCACCCAATTGCATATAGTGTTCCATTTATCAGTTGGCTTTTGATAAGTCAATTTCGTCGATACCCATCTAATTTATTTGATTTGTTTAATATTGAATCGTAAATCAACTGGACGGATGGCTTAGTGTTGACAATGTTGAACATTGATCATGATCACGAATAACTTACTGTCCATTCGAAACTCTACATAATTGATGTATGGTATGGATTAATTTGATTACCTGCTCGGATGATAATCATGATACATGAAGTATTTTTATTGTGAAGGTAGATCGCCCAAATAAAACTTGAAACCATACGTTAGGGGTACCATATCTGTTAGAGCAGAAACTGCAGATGTGATGGGCCGCAGATACTTCGAGTACAAGCATGGCTTATCAATGGATTTCCGAAAGTGGTAGGATTGTCATTCTGTGAGATATAGGGTAACCATAGCTCATGTAGGCTCTATGGGGAGCCTGCATGCCTGCAGGTGGTATTAAATGTCATTTTTCAGACTGTGTGTGATACTGGAGTTTACGTACAGATGATCAGAGTTCACGTAGGCTCTGTGCAGGGATCCTGGATGCTCGCAAATAGTAGTAATGTCATTTTTTAGACTATGAGTGATACTGGAGTTCACATACAGATAATGAGAGTTCATCTGGTCTATATACGGGGATCCTGGATTCCCGCAAATAGTAGTAATGTCATGTTTCAGACTTTGCATGACACTGGACTTCACAGACAGATGATCACAGTTCACGTAGGCTCTGTGCGGGGTTCTTGGATTCCCGCAAATGGTAGCAATGTGCTTTTTCAGAGTGTGCGTGATACTGGACCTCACGTACAGATAATCATAGCTCAGATGGTCTATACACAGGGATCCTGGATCCCCGCAAATAGTAGTACTACCATTCTATGCACAGTGTGTGACAACTGACTTCACGTGCAGGTAGCCATCACTCACGTGGCATATATACGGGGATCCTGGATGCCCGCAAATAGTAGGAATGACATGTTTCAGACTTTGTGTGACACTGGACTTCACGTACAGATGATCACAGTCGACGTAGGCTCTGTGCGGGGATCTTGGATTTCCACAAATGGTAGTAATGTCATTCTATGCACAGTTTGGGAGAACTGACTTCACGTGCATATAGCTATCACTCATGTCGCCTATATACGGGGATCCTGGATGCCCGCAAATAGTAGTAATGTCTTTTTTCAGAGTGTGCATGGCACCGGACTACATGTACAGATAATCATAGCTCAGATGGTCTATACACGGGGATCCAGGATCCCTGCAAATGGTAGTACTATATTCTATGCACAGTGTGTGACCACTGACTTCACGTGCAGGTAGCCTTCACTCACGTGGCCTATATACAGGGATCCTGGATGCCCGCAAATAATAGTAATGTCTTTTTTCAGAGTGTGCATGACACAGGACTTCATGTACAGATAATCGTAGCTCAGATAGTCTATACACGGGGATCATGGATGCCCGCAAATGGTAGTACTATCATTCTATGCATAGTGTGTGACCACTGACTTCACGTGCAGGTAGCTATCACTCAAGTGGCCTATATACGGGGATCCTGGATGCCCGCAAATAATAGTAATGTCTTTTTTCAGAGTGTGCATGGCACCAGACTTCATGTACAGATAATCATAGCTCAGATGGTCTATACACGGGGATCCTGGATCCCCGCAAATGGTAGTAGTATCATTCTATGCACAGTGTGCGACCACTGACTTCACGTGCAGGTAGCTATCACTTACGTGGTCTATATACGGGGATCCTGGATTCCCACAAATAGTAGTAATGTCATGTTTCAGACTTTGCATGGCACTGGACTTCATGTACAGATGATCACAATCCACGTAGGCTCTGTGCGGGGATCTTGAATTCCCACAAATATTGGTAATGTCACTCTATGCACTGTGTGTGAGAACTGACTTCACGTGCAAGTAGCCATAGCTCATATGGTTTATAAACAAAGATCCTGGATGCCCGCAAATGTTACCAATGTCATGTTTCAGACTTTGCATGACACAGGACTTCATGTACAGATAATCATAGTTCACGTAGGCTCTGTGCGGGGATCTTGGATTTCCACAAATGGTAGTAATGTCATTCTATGCACAGTTTGGGAGAACTGACTTCACGTGCATATAGCTATCACTCATGTCGCCTTTATACGGGGATCCTGGATGCCCGCAAATAGTAGTAATGTCTTTTTTCAGAGTGTGCATGGCACCGGACTACATGTACAGATAATCATAGCTCAGATGGTCTATACACGGGGATCTAGGATCCCCGCAAATGGTAGTACTATCATTCTATGCACAGTGTGTGACCACTGACTTCACGTGCAGGTAGCTATCACTCACGTGGCCTATATACAGGGATCCTGGATGCCCGCAAATAATAGTAATGTCTTTTTTCAGAGTGTGCATGACACAGGACTTCATGTACAGATAATCGTAGCTCAGATAGTCTATACACGGGGATCATGGATGCCCGCAAATGGTAGTACTATCATTCTATGCATAGTGTGTGACCACTGACTTCACGTGCAGGTAGCTATCACTCAAGTGGCCTATATACGGGGATCCTGGATGCCCGCAAATAATAGTAATGTCTTTTTTCAGAGTGTGCATGACACAGGACTTTATGTACAGATAATCGTAGCTCAGATAGTCTATACACGGGGATCATGGATCCCCGCAAATGGTAGTACTATCATTCTATGCACAGTGTCTGACAAATAACTTCACGTGCAGATAGCCATAGCTCATGTGGCCTATATACGGGGATCCTGGATGCCCGCAAATGTTACTAATGTTATTTTTCAGACTTTGCATGAGACTGAAATTCACGTACAGATGATCATAGTCCACGTAGGCTCTGTGCGGGGTTCTTGGATTCCCACAAATGGTAGTAGTATTATTCTATGCACAGGGTGTGACCACTGACTTCACGTGCAGGTAGCTATCACTTGATTGCCCTATATATGGGGATCCTGGATGCCTGCCAAATAATAGTACTGTCTTTTTTCAGAGTGTGCATGACACAGGACTTCAGGTACAGATAATCATAGCTCACATAGGCTCTGTGTGGGGATCTTGGATGCCCCAAATAGTAGTAATGTCATATTTCAGAGTGTGCATGATACTGCACTTCACGTACAGATAATGAGAGCTCACGGAGGCTCCGTGCGGGGCTCTTGGATGCGCACGAGTGGTAGTAGTATCATTCTATGCAGAGTGTAAGAACTGACTGTAGGTGCAGGGAACCATGGTGCATGTGGCATATATACAGGGATCCTGGATGCTCGCAAATAGTAGTAATGTCATTTTTTAGACTGTGAGTGATACTGGACTTCACGTACCCATAATGATCATTCACGTGGTCTATATACGGGGATCCTGGATTCCCACAAATAGTAGTAATGTTATGTTTCAGAGTGTGTGACACTGGACTGCATGCACAGAGAATCAGAATTCACATAGGCTTTGTGCGGGGATCTTGGATGCTTGCAAATAGTAGTAATCTCGTCTTTCAGAATGTGCATGACACTGGACTTCACATACAGATAATGATAGTTCATGTAGTCTCTGTGTGGAGATCATGGATCCCCGCACATAATAGTAATGTCATGTTTCAGACTTTGTGTGACACTGGACTTCATGTACAGATAATCATAGTTCACATAGGCTCTGTGCGGGGATCTTGGATTCCCTCAAATACTAGTAATCTCACTCTATGCACTGTGTGTGAGAACTGACTTCACATGCAAGTAGCCATAGCTCATAAGGCCTTTAAACGGGGATCCTGGATGCCCGCAAATAATAGTAATGTCTTTTTTCAGAGTGTGCATGGCACCGGACTTCATGTACAGATAATCATAGCTCAGATGGTCTATACACGGGGATCCTGGATCCCCGCAAATAGTAGTAGTATCATTCTATGCACAGTGTGCGACCACTGACTTCACGTGCAGGTAGCTATCACTTACGTGGTCTATATACGGGGATCCTGGATTCCCACAAATAGTAGTAATGTCATGTTTCAGACTTTGCATGGCACTGGACTTCATGTACAGATGATCACAATCCACGTAGGCTCTGTGCGGGGATCTTGAATTCCCACAAATATTGGTAATGTCACTCTATGCACTGTGTGTGAGAACTGACTTCACGTGCAAGTAGCCATAGCTCATATGGTTTATAAACAAAGATCCTGGATGCCCGCAAATGTTACCAATGTCATGTTTCAGACTTTGCATGACACAGGACTTCATGTACAGATAATCATAGTTCACGTAGGCTCTGTGCGGGGATCTTGGATCCCCGCAAATGATAGTACTATCATTCTATGCACAGTGTGTGACCACTGACTTCACGTGCAGGTAGCTATCACTCACGTGGCCTATATACAGGGATCCTGGATGCCCGCAAATAGTAGTAATGTCTTTTTTCAGAGTCTGCATGACACTGGACTTCATGCACCAATGATTATAGCTCACGTGGCCTATATACGGGATCCAGGATCCCCGCAAATGGTAGTACTATTATTCTATGCACAGTGTGTGACAACTGACTTCACATGCAGGTAGCTATCACTCACGTGGTCTATATACAGGGATCCTGGATGCCTGCAAATGTTACTAATGTTATGTTTCAGACTTTGTGTGACACTGGACTTCACATACAGATAAGGATAGTCCATCTAGGCTCTGTGCGGGGTTCTTGGATTCCTGAAAATGGTAGTAATGCCATTCTATGCACAGTTTGTGAGAACTGTCTTCATGTGCAAGTAGTAATAGCTCACGTGGCCTATATACGGGGATCCTGGATGCCCACAAATAGTAGTAATGTCTTTTTTCAGAGTCTACATGACACTGGACTTTATGCACCAATGATTATAGCTCACGTGGCCTATATACGGGGATCCAGGATCCCCGCAAATAGTAGTACTATTATTCTATGCACAGTGTGTGACAACTGACTTCACGTGCAGATAGCCATAGCTCATGTCGCCTAAATACAGGGATCCTAGATGCCCGCAAATGTTACTAATGTTATGTTTCAGACTTTGCATGACACTGGATGTTATGCACAGATTACCATAGTTCACATAGGCTCCGTGTGGGGATCTTGGATGCCCACAAGTAGTAGTAGTATCATTCTATGCACAGTGTGTGAGAACTGACTTCATGTGCAGGTAGCCATCACTCACATAGTATCTGTCTGGGGATCTTGGATCCCCACAAGTGTATAACAGCTAACTCCACATGCAGATGAACATAGCATATGTGGGCTATGTCTGGAGATTCTGGAGCCCCAAAACAGTATTACTACTATTCTATACACAGTACATGAAAATTGACTCTTCACACAGGTGACAACAGCTCACATAGTCTCTGTGTAGAAATTCCAACCTTCTGCAAGTGGTAGTAATATTACTTGACACACTATGCACACACTAGATAAATTATCAATTTACTCAACAGCAGCCAAGAATAAGCCAGGGTTACCCAAGGGATGAGCCAGGGATGAGCTAGGATTGAGCCAGGGATGAGCCAGGATTGAGCCAGGGATGACCAATAGGGACTAGGGATGAAGTAGGGATTTAAAAAAAAAGTCCCAATAACCGGCCAATTCAATTCTAAGCATCTTGAGATTGCAACGGCATCTCGATGTTGGCTCCGCTATGACCTTCTTCCATCACTTTCTCAGGTGTCTTGTTTTTCTCTTTTCAACATTCCCCTTCATTCTTTCACCGCTCTTTCACCCATCCCCGTTGCCGTGGCTATTCTCTCTGACAGAACCTAGCATACTGATCATCTCGCCACTGCGTTTGGCAAGCTTTGTTGTGGCTATTATAGTCACTCTCCGATTCGGCGAGTTCCCTGTACGTGTGTTTTGCTGACAGACTGAGGCCCCAGTTCTATCTGACGGAGCTTGTCCATCTCCAGGCAAAGCGACAGAGGGCCGTTTCTGAACACCCTCGCGACGCATTCCTCCTACGGTCATATTACAGTCGACTTTCAGAATGAATGCGACGCTGGAGCGAATGGAAAAAACCCTCTGTCTCGCTCTTCCTGCCGTGCTAGCTCCTACCAAGTCCATTCTTCCGTCCTGTGTCTTCTCCTTCCATCTGACGTGAATGACATTATCTACTTCTGGGACAGAAACAGATTATGCTAGGCCGCGCAATATTACCAAAGAATCAAATCCACGTTCAAGACTTTATTACTGTTGGAGAAAGTGGCAGAGCCCATAGGGACACCGGCTTCGCATGGAATTTTTCCTTTTGGTCTGACCAGTCAGGAGAATGTGATGCGTATAGTGGCAGTTAAAAACAAGTAACTATGTCTTTGCCTTGTCCCTAAGGTAGGGCTCATGCACAGTCCCACCATGTCACGTGGTGTACACAGAAACTTCAAACTTTAATAACACTCGTTAGAAGCTGTAATTAAAAATTCGCTCCCACAGGGGACTAATTTTTGGATTCTGAATCGACTGGTGCAGCCAGATTTTTCATTTTCACCTCGTTGCAATTGCTATTCCACTTTCGAAAATCTGGTATTTCAAGTGACGTGGTGGGACCGTGCATTGCCATGAGCCTACATGAGCCCTACCTTATTTTCGCACATTATTTGGGTGTAGGGGGTTCTAGCGTACTACCCAGGAAACGGCTATAATTTCTGCAGGATTACATAGCGCTTCCGTTGCCTTCAGACATTCAGTTTCATTGATATGTTACAGCTGATTCCGAAAACTATGTCAGTGTTGGTTTTTTTTGCGTCGGTCCATCAGCAATATAGGATATTCAGGCACTGACCAATATGGTAAGGTGGTCGCGAGGTGTCTTGATTCGAGAATGGAGCGCACATGGCCGATGAGCCGCGAGCGCAGCTGTGCTGTGGAGGTGTCACATGTCACAATCATCGAGTAGCTGCGATTTCGATAAGATAATTCTTTACCCTCCCATATAACTCTGACTAGACATGGTTTATCGACATATCAGTGAAGACATGAAGAACCGCGTCCTCTGGTTGCTTGATAATGGTGATATACCTGATCTTGAAGACATTGCAGACATATTTGGAGTTTCCGAGAGGAGTATTTACCGTTGGAAATCAAACTGGTGAACTACGGCTCCGTCATTCGTCCTCCGAACCCATCTCGAGGCCGCCCACGTATTCTCAATGCGGACCAAACACACGATCTCCTCACACTGCTTCAAGAAGCTCCCGAAATGTATCTAGACGAGCTTCAAGACTGGGTAGCAATTTCACACGAGTTATCTATCTCGAAGACAGCGCTTCATGTTCTCATCCATATATCGGAATTTCGTACAAAGTACTTCGAAAAGCGGCATCTGAGAGAGATGAGGTTGCACGGGAAGAATTTAGGGAGTTCGCAAGGAATAATCTCGTTGCCTCGATGATTATCACTGCGGACGAATCCAGCAAAGATGGCCGCACAATCTTTCGTAAACGCGGACGTGCACCTCAAGGCCACCGTGCTATAATCGATGCTGATTTCGTGCGAGGTGATCGGTATAGTCTCCTTGCAGCAATTAGTGTTGAAGGATTCATTGGAACTCGTGCCGTTCAGGGGTCAGTTGACGGTGATGAGTTCTTTGATTTTATTGTCGATGAAATTGTGCGTGTATTTGGGTATCCTTCAATTATCTTCCTAACTTTGTGTTTCACAGCTTCCTCAAATGAAGCCATACCCTCAAGATCGTAGCGTATTGATTCTAGATAACTGCGCAATTCACAAAAGCGAGTATTTGCGTGCAATCATTGAGGATCAAGGTCAGAGTTATTTCTAAGTAGTGTGTTCTTTGGTGCGACTGATATATTACTCGAAAAAAAGGCTCTGTTCTTCTGTTCCTCCCGCCATATTCGCCAGATTTGAATCCAATTGAGGAGAGCTTCAGCTCGGGTGAGCAGACATTAAATTTTAGGGTTTGTACAGCTAACAAAAACAATGCATTTGAAGTGAAAGCCTGGATAAGAAGACACTGGAGACGGATGATGAACAGCGAAACACCTGAACTCGATCTCTTAGAAGCCTGTGGACATGTCACACCAGAAATGGCGAGAGGATGGTTCACACACTCAGGATACCTTTAGATATACAGCAAAATTGAATTTATTAGAACGAAGTCCATGCTTCACTAAAAGTGTGAGCGACATGTGAATCGTGAATATAAAGAGACTGGTATCTACTAGGTATCACGCAAAATTAAAAGGAGCATAGGTAAGAAGGAGCATCAAAAATTAAGCGCTACGTAAATCAGCCTTGTACTTTGTATAGTTCTTGATGATACGGGCAACAGTGAGAGGGCGGATTCCCACTTCTTTCCACTGTGCGGCTTTGACGGATAATAGATTGTCACCTATTTCAAAGCCAAGCTCCTTCAACCCATCACAGACTGAATCCTTGAATCCATAACGCTCGCAGAATTCTTCGACGGAGCCTCCGGGTGGCGGAGGTGATGAGCGACTTGGAGCAGGTGGAGGGGATGAGCGAGAGGGCACAGGGGATGGAGACGAATAAGAGTCTCTATGTCGTCAGCTCTTGGAGTGAGCAGATCGTCCAGGATCATAGAACATAGATGGTGGCTGATACATAGGAGGATACATATGATAAGGAGCAGGTGGAGGAGGCTGGTATCCATATGGCGGCATCATATAAGGATATCCGCCCATATGCGGGTGTGACGGTGTTGCAGGAGCGTGAGAGGCTGCAGGCGCTGTTGAATTCGAGGCTGCGGCAGGAGTCCTTGGTGTTCGTGTTGCCGACTTTGCATTGAAGAGATTTGATGAAAGCGGCGGGACAAGGATGGATGCCTTCCCATCTCGCTAAATTATGTCAATAAGAATATTTTCCGCAGATAGAGATGAACGCACAATTTTAGCAGCCCAGAAAATTTTTCGCGCGCGTGTCAGTTCAAAATGATTGTCCGACGGACGGTGGTGGAAACATTCCTGATCAGGATGAGTTGTACATGTTCCTGCCGGATACTTTGACTCAATCTCAACAAGGTATTCATCTACATCATCGTCGAACTTGGTTGTCTGGAATAATGGTAAGTGTCTCATAAAAAGTTGGAAACTGACGCTGGACATACCTTTTTCCTTTTCCTGTCATCATCGTCATCCTCCTCTTCATCGGGACCCATAGAATTAAGCGCTGCCCACGGCTTGAAATGTGTATTTAGACAATGAAAACAACTCTTATTATATTGAAAAACATACCTTTGAACGATCGACAGGCTGTTGAAGTGGCCAATCCATCTTCACGATAATATATGCCCCCGAGACATTTTTGGGCGGTGCTCGAAGTTGGCGGACAAGAGAGTGGTACGCGCTCTGAGTCCGAAGCGGGAGCCACGGAGAATTGGCCGGCTTCAACCACTTCCACTCTAAAGAGTGGAGAACAAGCATGACAGGTTTTGTTTCGAGAAGGTCCGCCACGATCTCCAAGAAGCTTGCCCAGTCGAGATCTGTATTAGACTCGCCTGGACCAAAGCTTGACGGTTCCACTTTCGCTACTTTGGCAGTTTTTTTGCGACCAGCCGTAGTAGTTTTGACGGGTTTGATAGCCCACACGACGAGCTCGAACTTGGCTGGTTCCAACTCGTCATCTGAAACATCGTTGTGAGATGTGGATGCCTTGGTAGTGTGAGCCTGTCCTCGAGAGGCTACCCGTGTGGTTAGAGAGGGTGTGCTAGTAGGAGGCTGAGCTGGATTTCGAGGGTGTTCTTGCGCAGGAACCACGCGTTGGGAAGGAACGACAGCGTGGGACTCGACAACGTGGGACTCGATGGAAGCTGCCTGGGGCCGCGGTGCCGGCAAAGAGGCGGCTGTACGGCGTGGTGTGCTAACTGGCTGAGTCTGGGTGTACGCGGGCAGCGGCTCGGACCCAGGTAGATAAATTTGAGACTCGGAAGGAGTGGTGATATGTGTGTTGCGTGTGGGTGGTCTAGACGTTGGTATATAGGCAAGTCTATGCCCTTTGAGACTTTGAGCACGGAATTTCTTGAAGTAAAAAGAGAATTTTCCGTACCAAATGTCTGGATTTCAAGGTCACTGAGAGAAGGAGAAGGTGGAGGGTCATCCACAAATACAAATTCAGCCTGACTGGGGGGTATAGAATTATTATAGGGAGGAGGATTGCTATTATTATGAGGAAACATTTCAGAAAGGACAGTAGGAAGTGGAAGAATAAGTTGAAAGCGGGAATCTCTCTCCCCTCTCTGAGCATCTCAACGTAGCCAACACATCTACATTCAAGTGCGACTTGGACGCGCTTTGCACGCGGTGGTATGCTCCAAATCGAGACGCCTCGCAACCACCTTACCATATTGGTCAGTGCCTGAATATCCTATATTGCTGATGGACCGACGCAAAAAAAACCAACACTGACATAGTTTTCGGAATCAGCTGTAAGATGTTGATAAGCGCTTTTGTCACACACTTATCGTCGCGAGGCCCTTTTATAAATAGGCTGGGGAAATATATTAATCAAACTGATAGGCGATTTAGGACACGGCGTTATGTCCTTCCCAGGCTCTTTCCTTCAGGACGTTCACTTCAAGTGATCCTTGAGCAGTAACCGTGACGCTCACCCATGCCCATCCTACCACTTCATGGCGTTGCCAAAACCCAATGCTATTGACTACAAACTCGTCGAGAACCTTTCTTTGCGTAAATGGTCTACGTGTTAAGTTCGAATTTCTGCATCTACCCAGAGCTCTCTAAGTATTCATGCTCTATCTTTGCCTCCCTGCAGTGGCTTCGCTGGCGGTTCTTTCCTGGGAGTACATCCTTACATCGCGAGATGAATTTCGTCATATATGGCGGTATGTGCATGATCTCGCGATATTGACTAGGATGGCTTGGTTGTCCTGGAAACAGACGGCCCACTACTGGCGTGAAGATAACATATATTTTCTCGCGTTACTTCGCGATCATTGTGAAAAGGTCAGGATATGTACCACACATTAGACACTTGCTAGAGCTGATTTCTGCGCCTGACTTTCTAGCATCAATTTCTATCTCGTTTCTGGGCCGCTTTGGAGTGTAGATATCCCGGATACTGTTTGCAAGCAGTGCTTTATGTTCCTCATTATAGCGGCCTGCTGCTTGATGGCTGCTCTTGACTTGATATTGATGCTGAGAAAAAAGTTGATAAAACACCAGAATTCCCTGTCCATTGTACTGAACACAGCGTAAAATTTCCCAGTTTATGCACTTTATCTGAAAGACATTAGGATCGCCGTCCTTCTTGTGTTGCTCTTCTGTGCACAAATTGCTGCGGAAGCTGTACTTTCGCCACGCACAATCCTTGATGTTCCGTTCGACTGTATATGCGACACGATGGAGACACACCCAAATATCATCTACTTCTGGTACGCCGCATGGTTTGAACTACCTAATATTCCATTTCTGATCGTAATATTCAGTATATCCGTATGGGTAACGCACCTACCATTGGGTATATTGACAGTTGCAACTTGCGAAACGGAATCTCGCACATCTTGGGGTACCTGTTGCACGAGTCGTTACTCGCGATGGAATCTGGATAGTGATCCTCGTTTGTTGTTCGTCTGCCGGTGTTCTTTCTTCATCCACCCGTGATGGCTCACGGAACCACAACAGCGCTATTCTCAGCCATCGTACCCTACTCCTTTATCAGTCAAGTGTCAAAAGCACACGTTGTTTTTGGGTGAGTCGCTTTCATCAGTTCGTCGTCGTGCGCAGTATTTACTCAGTCGTTAAACATAGCTGGCCGATCTCATTATTATCTATCACCGTGAGTCGTCTTAACTTTCACGCGAACTCTAGTTTGATGTTTCAATTATTACAGTGTTGCCGGATGATTATGAACATGCTGAAATTGCATCCCACAACATTAGATCCGGAAAGTACGGCCAGCGTCTCGAGCGATATTGATATGCACATACTTCAAGTTAGATCTGGCGCAGACGGCATGTAGAAAGCGGTTATCCTCATAATAGTATATTAGACGATTTATCTCGTGTGTGCTTCCCTCTAATTATTTCTATTTTAAACTAACAAAAGTGACATCGCGCCAGACTGTCCAATAGTCGCAGTGCCGAGATTGGCCAAGTGAAAGCGCATAAATGGGCTGGCGGTGTACTTGGAAAGTTCGGCTGTGATACATACGAGTGCCAGAGCGCAGTCAGCGCCCACCATCGACGACTTTAGAACATGACTGTTCCGAAAATCGAAGGCGGCGTTCTTGGTTCAACAACCACAATCGAAAAGGTTTTCACGACCCGTCTTCCAACGGACAACCCCGAGCTATCTAGCGAGCCCAGTAAAGTCGTACTTACCACTGTCGACTCAGGAAGGGCACAACTTAAAATTGCATGAGTGTTGTAATAGTCATGATCACTTGATACGGAGTAAGATGCCAGCCTTACACTACTTGAAGATTAAATAGAAATGTAACGTTGCTAACCATAAGGCGTCACAGGAATAGAGAAAAGAACATAACGTAACGTGGAGAGGGGATGAAGCAGACGGCTGGAAATATGTACATGGCGAAGCAACGATATAAAGTTCCATGGGGATATAATGAAATTGACTTTCCGAAAGATATAAGTAGAAAAATAGGATGAGCGCGCAAGTCAAAGCACCGCTTAGGAGTTACACGAAATCTGCGCTTTGAGGTAATCCCGGAGGATACTGTCTTTGACTGCATTATGAATGGAAAACGTCAGGAGGGAAAGGTAGGACGAGACATGCAAGCGAACGTACCGGCTTTGATCGTCGTGGCTGTCGCTTTAGTATCCTGTCGTACTATAAAATGAGACATGGAGAGGGAGAAGGGAGATAAATGACGAACGATGACCGATGTGGCATAGAAGTAACAAGAGCGCGGCTCCGGAGAATGCTCCTTCAAACTTCCTTGAACTTTTCTCGCAGATCTAGCGCGTTCGATATCAGTCGAGTCGATAATAATTTCAGCCCAAGTAAACCGGCCACGACTCACATTTCACGACAGTTCCCACATCATTGCTCCTGCTACCAAAGCTGGGTAGGTACGTCTTTACTTGCACACCCGACTTCAGTTTCCGCTTCAGCAAGTCGCACTTGTTGAGGAAGAGGATCATAGTCGCCTTCGCGAGCAGCTTGGACGAGCAATCTTCCGCCATAGGAGGAACGAATCTTCGAGACGATTGACCTTGGAGTCCTCCGATAGACGTTCATCGAAGCACGAGACCGCTACGAAAGAAATAGTTAATAAAGGGGCAAGGACGTTACAACGATAACGAAGCAACTCACGAGCAACTTTCGAGAAAGGTGGTAAAGTTATTTCAGGGATAAGTACGACATATTTAACGAGATACTCACGAATATAATGGCCTGTATATTGTCGAAATAGGGTACCCAAGCATGGCGCTAGATTGAGTGGAATGAGCTGGGGTTTCGTTCGATCAACGTGCATACGTACCATCGTCCGAGATCCGCCAACGTCGTATAAGAGCCAGTCCCTGCCAGCATCTCCTCCGATACCGCCTGGAATGACTGAGTTAAATAGCTATGTCATAGGGAAATAGTAGTCAGTAAAACGCACCAGCGAACACACTGGAGTTGGCTTCGAATTTTATTCGATATCTGCACACCCAACGTCCTCAGACGAGCCCGAATGACGTCGTCATCAGAAGGTTCGTATCCCGCCTTGCGATGCGGTCAAGGTCGTCTAAGAAACTGGGGCATGTCGTAATTAACAGGTTGAAGACGACACCATGAAAGACTTACAATCCAGCTGAATCTTCCAGTCGTATTCTTCGTTTCTTCAAAACGACCTTTACAACTTCATCTGACCAGAGTGTCTTCATATCATCGAGGCAACTCGCAAGAACCTCCGTGGCTTCGTCAACGTCATCCGGGGAAGTGGCTCCATCGTCGCTTCCGTGTCCTCGGCGACTTCCACTCCGCGCTGTTCCTCTCTCTAAGGCTTCTTGTAGCTGCACTCCGAATTCCTTCTGCTGGCGTCGAACGAGAACTTCAGACCCGCTCTCCAGGCTGAGAGGTCCCAACGACTCCGCTACGCCATCTCGTTCCTCCTCTGCGCCTTCACCGAGCCGCTTCTTCAGATCTTTCTCGACTCGGCGCAGAGGACCCAGGCGCAGCTTTAGAAGTTGATGCTTCCCCGTAAGGGCGGTTGATAACGACGCCGCGGCCGTGGATCTTGAGAGTGAAGGTCCGTGAGAGGGAGTCGGAATCTGTCTAGAGGTGATGAAAGAGGTAACCACCGTCGGAGAGGCGCCTGGGTCAGACAAGGGGGGGATGGAGCGGGGTGGGCGATCATTGGCGTCGCAGGCACGGGGGTACTGGAGTATCGGGCTGGTCGATAGCCTCGCCGTCCATCTCTGCTTGAAGGGTTTCGACGATAGTAATGATAGAGCGGATGATGTTCAACTGAATAACAGCGCGCCAAGAGGCACGCTCAGCTTCCCATGCAGCTTTCGCATATCGCATCCGGAAGTCTGATTCAGTGCGAGTCGTCAGAACCCATGGCACTATTCGAGTAAGAGGAATACTACTTTTTAATGTCGTCGATTTACCTAACGTAGGATCCAGTTAGTTGTAGTAATAAGAATTGCCAGTGAGGCTAGATGAGCACTTACCACTCTCAGATTGACCGAGCAGGAGCACGCGAACGTATACTTCTGCTTTTTCAACGCCAAACGCTCGCTTTCAACTGGTTCGTCGATCTGATCACTAACCCGCTTTTCCTCCGCCTCTTTTGCCTGGCGAGCTGCTCGTTCTCCGGGAGTTTCATTGGGCGGCGGAGTGTGGAAGAGAGCGAAAGGGTCTTGGTCGCTGGTAGCACCCATGTCGTGTCAGATCCCACGTATGTGTTGCGAAGACGGTAAGAGGACGCCCAGCAAAGCAACGAGGGTGTCCGTGCGAGCTGTACTTAGTTGGTCTCGGTAGGCGATTGCTGGAACTTGAGTCGTCGAGGATAGCAGTCAAGATCCTGTGGAAAAGAGACGGAAATAAGCATCGCTGGATATGTCCATAGCTGCCGGACGTTGGACAGCTACAGCCCCAATGGCGGTATAAAAATTGATCAAGGACGGACTCGGAGTCCAGTCACGATCCATCATGCATCAATATTAATGTTCGCCGTCGCCACCAGGAATAAATAAACATGCGAAAAACAAAACATTGCGACGAACCTTTCTTCACCGACACTTCTTCGTACAACGTCAGAGCGAGGGCAGGGGGAGCAAGAAACGTAAAAAACTGCTACCCTTGCTTGAAATAAAGGGATCGACCCTGTGCATACATATCGTAAGCTTCTTTCTTTAGTGATGGCAGGTTCACCAAGCAACCCACAGCTCCCTGGATATCGCCTCAGTGCGCAGAAATTTCCCTTTGTTTTTAACAGATTATTCTGTCACGACTACGATGCCTCCACGACGACAATTTTCATCTCTAGCTCATTGACGTTTGAAACGCTGAGCGGCGAGCACCCTCTATGTCAGCAACCTGGGCTTCAGGCTCCTCATCGACGGTCGTCAAGTTGGGTCCACAATGGGCTTAACCCCAAAAGTATAGTCTACAAAATTCTGCCGAATTCCTACACTCATCATCAGAAAACCTTCTTTCATCATCATCTATTCAATGAATGACATTTGGGCCGTTTTCGATTGGCCTACTTATCTCTCATCGACTGGGTCGACTGAAGTCACCACCTCATACTCCATTTCTAACGAAGAACAACCAAGCACGACCGGCCTTCTTTTCACATTATTAATTACCAGACTTCTCATCCGGAAAAACGAATTCTGAGGCACTGCTTGGTAATGAACGCCCTTGATTGCAAGTGCGTACATACATATTATGATATGTCCCTAGAACATGTTCAGGGCCTTTTTCTACGTATCCAGGTTATGATGGCCTAATTTCTCCTAATGTCCTGTAACTCGCCCATGTGCTTACGCTTAAGTACTCTCTACCCACCGATGCCAAGAGCATTTTTTGGGAGTCCAGAAGGTCTATGTACGATCTGGACGCGCATGTCCGTGGCGGAAGATTCTATTTTTCCGTAAACGGGCCGAGTTTTTTTTTTTGGGTTTCTGTTTGACTCATCATTGCCCTTTCAGCGCACCTCAGCTGAGAAAACTGCTGCAATGCGAGAGGTAGCGGCATCCTCCTTTTTCTTGCGTGGTGTCGTGTTTTCGTTTGCGCAACATCCAGGCAACATCTAGACTCTACAACCGCCAAATTCCAATGCAGGACGGGCGACCGTTAATGGAGCTGATTTACGGCATTTACGGATCGGCACTTCCTGCCCCTCATGACGAAGGTCAGCGCGATGACACGGGGATAAAGTCATCAAGTGAGCTTGTTATGTAGCATTGCGCGTTCGTGCCGATTGCTCGCTGATACAAAGACGCGCCGACACCATCACGTCCAAAGTCCCTTCCTAACGTCTCCCTGAACGGTTGAGATCATCGTGGAATTCGAACCGCCTCCGCGATGTCATGCCGTTCGCCATGTTCTCTCACACTTCACTTCGGAAAGTCAACGTCGCAAAGGGCTGAACTCGTCATGTGTTCATCGCGCAGCATAGTTACCCCACCTCACAAATTAAGAAGCACAAGGCGAGCTTGGATGTTTAACTCGTACATACGCACGAGCGAAAGAGACCATAAAGAAGTTCCTGGAATCGATATCGATCATTAAATAAGATGGTGGACGACGGAAAACAGGTAGAAAAGAATATGATGAGGGCTGAACGTTGCATGGTAAGCCTCAAGCCAACAAGTGGAAGAGACACAAGTGGAAGAGACGGAAATGAAAGCCCAAGTTATGGAAGTCATCAAGAAATAGCGTTCCAGAGGGTGGAGTGGGGCGAATTAGATCAAAGAATCGAGTTTGGACAACACCTCCAACACGCCAGCGATCAACTCGAACCCAACGTCCTCCTCTCCGCCAACAGCCTCCTTCCGCACCTCCTGCACAAGACCCAACACCACCTCGCGACCGCTGACCTCCACACCGCCGCTGCCGCTAGCCAGCCTCGTCGCCTGTCTCCTCCTCCCTGCAGCAGTCGCGGCCGGCGTAGGCGCGCCCGAGGTCATCATCCCTCCCGTGCCGAACGGCCAGGAGACGAATTCGCCCAGGATCTCGTCACATCTCTGGAATGCCGCTTCTCGTTCTTCGTATCCCAGTCGGCCAAAGGCATTATCCAGCACGCTAGCGGTGTACGCCGCACACACAAGGCATACGGCGCGGAGGACACGGCATTGTACGCCTTCTTTGTCGAGTGCGGCAGGGGGTAGGGCCGTGGTGGTGGAGGTAAGGAGCGTGACGACGCGGTTGATGATGGACTCCTTCGTGCGCACGTCGGCAACGGGGTGGGTGGCCATATCGAATAGGAGGAAATTGCGTTTCTCCGTCCGGAGAACGCCTTTGTCGACGAGTCCTTTCGCTAGTCGCTCGCGGACCTGCTTCAGTTGAAAGCCGATTTTCATGACGTTCCATGTTTCTCCTGCAAGTGCCGATCAACAAAATTAGAGACGAACATCAAAATTCAAAGCGAGGCGAGACGGTGCTGGAGAAGTAGAAAACTGCGGGATGTGGCAGGGAAGAAAACTCACCGCTCATGAGATCTATCCAGGAATTAATACTTAGCTTCTCCACATCTTGTTGCGACTTCATCATCTTGAGCGCCTCGTCAAGAATGGTTTCGCCTGTTTGCCGATCATCAATGACCTCCACAAGCCTCTCTATTATGGGTATCCGCCTTCGATTCGGATCTCGCACAAGGGCTACACGACGCCGAAGGGCGAGCTCAATAAGAATACATCCACGCAGCGCGTATGAGATGTTGTCATTCCAAAATGACAGATAACCCTGGGTGAATGATGGCATATGAGTAAATCAAGTTCGATGGCGTGTCATGAAGAACAGGAGACAATGGACGTATCGAGGGTAGGGAAGAATACAAAGATAGTCCAGGAGACGTTCTCGTTTAATAAACAAAGACTTAAACCGACGTACCTGCTTATCCTTAATCCCCAGCAGCAGAACTTCCTCCATGATAGTTAAACGCGGCATCTTTCCGCCGATCCTCGCCTCCTCGCTGGCATCCTGCTGCAAATCCCTGGGATCGAACGCAATCTTGTTCCCTCCCTCAAACGCAGACCCCGCATGCTGGGCGCCTGGAGGAGTGCTGGTGTCCGCTGTCGAGTGCCCGTTGGTGGCTCGATGTGCGTCGTCGTCTTCGTCGGTGTATGATGATGAGGTGGCACCTCCTACGCGTCGTCGCGAGAGACCGCCCGCGGATGCCATGCCTTGGATACGAAGGCTTTTCGGGAGAGAAAGAAGGGAGAAAAAGAGAGGGAGGGGCGGTATGCGGCTGTGTTACGCCGACATGGAAAGCACAACACCACAACCTGAAAGCTGCGGAGTATGGATGCGGCATCTCACGGCAACACCGTAATCTCTTCTCACGGCACTCCCTCCTCTATCGACCAACCGACTTGAATATACTTTCTGAACACCAGGCAGCCCGACGAGAAAATCACATCCGGATTCTATATGAATAACTTCGTTTGATAGCTTCGACTATTATCGTCAGGGATACGTCGGCCGAGTCTAGCAGCGAATCGGGCTGGGTTGTCCTTAGTCCAACACGCGTCCAGGTCTTCCAGCAAGCTAAAGAAGGGTACGCATCCTTTGCTCTGCTTCGACATGATTCTATTCATTTCTATTTTTAATGTAGAGAAGGGCCCCAAGGTGTTTGAGATGAAGCCCAACAACCTATACTTCTCTTACCTTTCACGAAATCAACTCGATTTATCCAACAGCACAACATGCCTTCATGGTTGATCGCCGCCGCTGACAGGGGAATCGATTACAACACGAAAACTTGGTATGTGCCAGCCTCACAACGCACATTTAGAACGCTCATAAAATGATTGACAAGAGCTCAAGAACGAAGAAACTTCGTCGTCACTACCGCTCGCAGTGTCGACTCGCCAGAGCTTCAAGCGTCGCTGCTAAGCACCTGAAGAGCTTGAAGGTCGTCGAGTTGGACATCACGAGCCAAGAGAGCGTTGACGGGTGTCGAAACCTACACGCCTCTCCTCCCTAACGGTCTCGATTACCTTGTCAACAATGCCGGAAAGAACCCTCAACCAACGATCCGATTCCAAGACTTGTAAGCGCACGTCTTTCATAAACGTCGATTATTCCACCAGCGCTAAACATGATTTATTTTCAGCTAGGACTCCCGATGAATGAGCTGACCAAATGTCATCCAGCAATGTGGCACTTCTCTGCGTCTCCCGAGCATTCCTTCCTCTCGTCAAGAAGTCCGGGTTGAAGAGGATCATCTTCATCAGCTCCCTCCTTCCCTCGTCCCAGGTCACGTTGCTGATGGCTGGTCACACTGTGGGAACGGCTTAGGTTGCTGAGCAACCAAGGACAGGCTGAAAACTAGATTTCAACCTGTCCTTGGGTGATTATTAGGTTGATTCAATTCAACCTAATAATTAGGTTGCGCGGCAACCTACCAAAACAACCAAGGAGATAGTGATGTTAAACACGCCCAGTTAGACCATCAGTATGCTACTTTTCAACCTGACTCGTCAACCAGTAGATAGCTACTTATTAACCTAAAGTATGCCCCAGTGGAAAAGGTATTATATTTTCAATAGGATTGTTAATTTGTATATTCTAAACATGTTCTGAGGAATTTTGAAGCAAGAAGGTTAGCACCTGGAATGCGGTGACATAAATAAAAATTTGGCGCGCACTTTTTTTTCCTAAGTCCAAAATGCCGCGTTGGATACTCAGTATCCGGCGATGGCCGATATTTCAGACTCCGCCTGAACAGAGCGACAGGGTGGTTGACTTCTGCTCTTACCATCGTCCTGGATCCACCCTTCTAACGCCCAACTGTATATGACCCCAACAAGTCCCCAACAACCCGACTCTGCCCACGCCATGGGCTGGCATTCGATTTACAGAAACGCAAGGGTGTAGAAAGTCTTAGGGGGATAGGAGATAGGGACCTGTGGTAGGAGGCCCATCAGGTATGTCGCGAACAATCCCCCATGATGCCGCTGACTGATTGCCTTTCGCTGTGCCTAACCCATATCGAATACTGCCACTATCCTCCACTCCCACTCGCGGACCGTCAACCACCACCACCAACCCCCGTTTCAACCAACACAGCACCTGTTGCCACCGACAATGGAATGTGAGACCGCAGGCAAATGCAATGAGACGCACCTGTATGGTTGGTGGTCTCATTTCGAGTATATAGAGTATTGCTATGATATGTAACCTAATGTGTAGTCAAAATAACAACCTATTTTACGAATTAAAAAAAAAAAAATGTCTAAAAGCAACCTACTGTATAGTGACTCTAACCGGCTAATTGGGTCATATTCAACCGACAATAGGTTGACTTTCAATACTACTGTAGGTTGGTTAAAACTACACACCAGGTTGATCATAAACCTTACTGAGCCATTTGTACATAGGTTGAAAAGTTAAAAAATAGGTTGTAAATTAACCAAGGCACCAACCTACTCACAAGGTTGATCACCAACCTAAAGAAGATGAAAATCAATCTTTTATTTACTGATAAGTAACCTAACTTAGGTCAAATCCCCAGGTTGACCATCAACCTGGGCCGCCCGCACAGAGTCAATTCATTATGCCTTCCCCTTCGCCAAGGCTGCTCTCAACATGTATGTAAACTCTTTATACCCTTTATTCCTTCTCTTCCGAATGTGGCAATTAGAAAACATGTAGTTTTGCGACCTCCATTCTTATCTCGTCCTAAGATATCCAAACCATCATTAATTAATGCACAACAGAAGTTCATGACGCGAGTGACGCCAATTGATCACGATGACCGGACTGGCCCGGGAGTAGCCCATTCTTGAGATCAAGCGCCCAAGCATCGTTAGTCCACATCAATTGATCATGTTCTCTGGAGCGATTGTATTATAACCCATTATGGAAGCGCAAGTAATTAACCAAAAAAGTTACAGATTATGTAGACCATAGAGATCGAGCAGAAACAGAGCCAGATTGACGAAGTTAATAGATCGGTTATGCAGCTTGGTGCCCAACTAGCACGCCTGACGCGTTTCAGAGCAACTCAGATGACTTGATTTGTTTCTGTCACGCCGAATTTCACTGAAACGAAAGTTGTATATTGAATATTCGAAGTTTGAGATTATGTACACTCCAACACAAAGCTTGATCGTCTATCAGAAAATGGTGGGAGAACGAATGCTCCGCAGGTATCCATCAGTGATATACCATGCCATATATTTTACAACTTGAAACAACTATCCCCGCCCACAATATTGAATTCGACATCCATAAGATCCCCTGATTCCTGAAGGATAGCGACTTGATCCTGAAGCCCTTGCTCGTCCTCGTGCGGTACCATGATTAAAACATAGGAGATTGCAACGAGCGAGGGGGGTGCTGAATTCGACGTTCCAGGTTCGCGTAAGGGATATCTCGCGAGTTCGCTCCTCCTTGCTACAGCAGAGAGAACATGGAATCCACTCCAGGAACTGAGCTTCAGGGTCGCCAGGAGTGGAAGCAGTTGCCCGCAGGCAATCATTTCCATGGTCGGTGCATGTATGAAGACGCGCAATGGGAGGTGCAAGGCGCGGAGATTCGGGACGGTCTTGAAAAGTTCTTCCAACTCGGAATACGAGATGGAGCGTTGATGAAGAGGTGCGCGTTCCGCAGGGTCTGGAACGGTGGGTGGTGGCAAGTTCGAGAACATCAGGACCTGTAAAGTCGCGGCCGACTCCTTGAGCATGCTCGTGTAGATTGACACCTCCCAACCCCGAGCTGGATCATATAGCTCTATACGGAGCTCTCTGATCGATGGAAGTTTAAGGCGGGAAAACAGCCTGTCGTCATTGCTTGGCTCGATGAGCCTGAGGCGCAGCCTCTGAAGATGTCGCGCCTCGGCGTGTGGCATGTCTTGAACCAACGGAGCAAGCTGGACCGTGAACCCAATTTGGAAGAACCCCTCTGTAAGAGACGGGGCCGAGAAATGGATGATAGTCGTGAAAACCTCAGGCGGCATCGCGGTACTGCCCAGGTCGAGTTTCGTGAGTCTGTTCCACGGAAGTTGAAGGTCGAGGGGGTCGATGCCGTTGAATATATGGAATGTGGCGCGTCGGAGGCTTGGAAGAGACCGGAACACGGTGAAGTCGGATATCTCTTCCTGGGTAAATGGTGTCGAGCAACGGTCAAAGTCGTTAAGGAAGGTGACTTCGACGGACTCCAAGGCTTCCAGCGTGCCGAGGGGAATTTTCAGGAAAGCTTTGATTACTTCTTCGGTGCAAATGATACAGGTAAGGGACCGTATACGCGACGCGCATGGAAAATGATGGATTTGACGATGTTGAACGAACCGCCGCCGTACAGGAGCTGTTGAGCGCTGGTAGGTAGCTGGCCAGCTGTCATGGCCGAACGCGCGTCGGCGCAAAAATTCAATGACAGGAGGGCACCCTTACTTCTCCTAAGCCAGAGTTTCGCCAACTTGAGTAAATTGATTGGATGCTGGAAGGGAACGGGCGAGAAGTCAACGTCCTGCCATATTGTTGGTGTTGCGAGCATCAGGCGGCGCCATTGCCGGCAGACCTGTGTCAAGGAAGGTCTGATGTCGGACTGGGATGGTGGAACAACGGTCGCGTTCTCAAAGCAGAGAAAAAAGATCCTAAGCAGTAGTTTCTCGGGAAATTCGCTCAGAAGCATGTTTGCAGCTTGGCGACGTGGGATAACGACCGAAATATGAGTCTCGGGAATGAGTAAATGTGGTGGTCGGCGTTGTGGCGGATTAGCGAGGAGAAAAATAATCTTCTGCGAGAATTTTTGCTGTCTGGAAAAAAGAGCACGGACGAAAATCAGCTTCCACGAATTCTGGCGCGATGAGCAGAGCACACCTAAAATGTGATCCCGAAAACCTTTGGGCTGACTATAGAGATGAGCTGCTGTGGGCGTCAACTCACGCGCTTTGTGGGGAGGAAAAAAAGGGATAGTGAAGGGAGGGGAAATGGATGGGCAGTATTTGGCCATCTGCTTATTTGACAAACCTTCTTTCAAAAAGGGCCCTAAAGCCCCTCCAAATGCATCTATTCAAAGCTGACATAAACTCAAAAGGGGTGGATGCCGAACCCACGACAGTATTGTCCACCAATAGAAATCCTTCCCGAGGTCCTTATTGCTTTCACGGCTTTTACATAACTGATCTTGCAGGGCATGCTTTCTGGGGCTTTCTTGAGGTTTCTGAGTCAGTATTCCCCAGTCTCTGGATCGAAGAATTCCCTCGATCGACTAGCTGCTCGGACTAGAAACAGTACCATCCTCCTGATCTCTTCACAGGAGAAAACACATTGTAAAATACTGTCCAATGAATGTTTTCGATCCGCATCGCCCTTTTTTGCCTCCCGTTCACGAAAAGGCCCTGTGAGCACGGGTGCAATGGTAGATTTCTTATCTTGAATATTGAGCACTCTAATTTTTCTGTCAATCCGACAATCATTTGCCATCCAGAACCACGACGACGACGCCGCGAGGTTTGAGTTGCAATTTATTTCAAGTTATCGCATTGAGTTTGCTTTGAGCACTCGGACAAGTCATATTGAATTGAAATGACTTACGAGTTAGTGTTATGGTCAATCGCCTGCTATCCCG
Source organism: Flammula alnicola (assembly GCA_015499995.1). NCBI lineage: Eukaryota > Fungi > Basidiomycota > Agaricomycetes > Agaricales > Strophariaceae > Flammula > Flammula alnicola. The sequence continues at coordinate 108,223 of JADNRV010000147.1, read as the reverse complement.
CGTACTCGTAAGGTGTTTCTTTGGCAGCAATCAGTCCGTGGGTGTCCGAATAGAATATTACTTGAAATTTCACCTCGTGCAATAAAAGGGAACCTATGAAAGGCTCGAAAGCCGGCGGTATTATCCCCAGAGGGTTATGTGCGGTCGCGCGCTGTCTTCATCCGATTATCCAATATTCGATGTCTTCCCCCCTTTAACCACCACATCCACGGAGCGTTCTTCAGAAGCAGTATATTGCTACGATGTCGATTGAGTACTCTCCGAGCTTGGAGGCTGCAAAGACGCCTTAAGCACTCCAGCGCGATGGTGTATTTCTGGCCGTCGAGATGCAGCGCTCCCAACCTTGCCTAGATCAGAGAGGAACGTGTATAGGCACGATAGGCCCGACTGTCCCTCGTTGCGATGCCAGACTCTAAGAAAAGCCGCAGGCTGCTATTATCGACTACTAGCGAGGTATGGGGTATGGGTCGAGCTGGAAAATATATTGTAAGATAACTGGCTCAAGCAAGATTCTCAAGCCCAGTTCCATGTCCACGACGTGTATAACGAGAAGGAGAAGTCAGGCGCGGATTCCCGCAATATTTTTGGATCTCCAAGTTAGTTCTGGTATCATATGAAGCTACGGGGCACTGATATAACTGGTCTGAATCTTCGACAAACTGCCAATAATGTTAGTAGTGTAGAATGAAGAGGCAAGGAAAACCTTACCATCATTTTGAGAGAAGAGAGAAGAATACCAGCGAAAATTTGAGGATAGCACTGCTTAGTTCGGCGGTGGGATACCTCAATATATATCCGAATAATCCGGAAAAATTGGCGGCCGCTCGGTACATAATATTGAGATACGTAGGCATTTGCATGCAAAAGACGCATCAACGATGGGTCGATATGAAAATTTGGGGAGAAAGAAGGATCAATCAAAAAGAAAGTCTCCAAGTGAGGCATGTGAAAGGCGTATCTTCGTATCCCCCAGTGAATGATCCAAGCTAACCACTGAATTCAGATCGGCTAAGAAACTCTCAAGGTCCCCGTCTTCGATATTGCGAACAATAGGTATCCGCCAGGTGTCTGCAAGAAGGAGGAAAGCGAGAATGGATCACGCTAGCTCGACATCTTCCAGCAATGAGAAGATGTGGATCTACAAGGCGTGCAGCTCGGCAAATGGCATTTCATGGCGAGCGGGTCGTAATCCGAGAACGACTTCCAAGCGAGCCACGGGTCGGTTCCGGGTGGACGACACATACAAGGACGACTCAGGCGTATATGAACTGCCCCGATGATTTATCTCCCAAACTGTCAATTTCTCCCGAAGTCGGCCACAAGTTGTGAATATGAGACTTTCTGCGACGGGTCGCTTTGATTTCGTCAAATGAGTCTTGAAGGAAGGTGCGGATGTCGTCATTGGGCTTGAAAGAATCATCGAAAACGAGAGACGTCCATAGTTCGGCGAGTTTCCGACAAGTAAAAGTAAATTTGATGTCCTGCTCAGGCCGACCGGCAATGAGAAATATCAGTGGTAAACGGTGTCGTCGAAAGACGTTCGAAATAGCATGGAGGATGTGGCTTTAGATGCGGCTATCTTGACATTCATCCAGGCCGTCGAGAATAAAGAACCCAGAGGCAGAAAGATCTTGAAGTAGCTCAACGAGGAGAGATCGGACTTGTGCATCAATTGATCGTTTGAAGATTAGAGGATCGCGCTCGATGACGCTTTCGAGTCGGATCCTTGTCTCCGGAATTGTAGTGACCACTTGGTATGCAACGGTAGGAATGAGGGAATCGCCACGGTTTCGCGCTGGATCAGACAGGCGAAAAAAAGAACCTGGCGAGGATCCCGAAAGTAAAGCGCTCGGCAATAGTCTGTGCGATTGCCGATTTTCCAGATCCTGCTGGGCCGTACAACCACATTATGAGAGCCTCTCGATCATCACTTGCAAGGACCCAATGCATGAGTCGTTCGAGGACCGTGCTACGTGTGTTTGGGTGACATTTCGGGGGATCAAAGCGATTGCTGGAGTTGTAGAAGGCTCCCGATTCAGTTGCTTGCTGAAGACTGTTGGTGAGCAAGGATCAGTTCGTACATTGCCCTGGCGATGTAGAAGCATTGTTGCGTACTAGTAGGGCCATGGTATCGATTGCTCTGATTAAATGTTCATCCAGATATGACCAGGTTACTGTGAGGAAATATGGTTCGCTCGGTTGAGTCTTCCTCCTATACTTATTTGCAGGTTATTTACCAAGAACGAAGGGACCTTAAGAACGCTGGGTTGAAGCGTGAGATCCCGTGACACGTGAGAGGAGGGAAGCCCGTGTGAAATAAATATTCGTTATCTTATCTTATCTGCACATTCTTCTGCATGTAAAAATGGCGATCAAGACAAGGGACCGATGACACCAATGTCGTCGGGTACGTTGAGAAAACCTTCACACCTCTCTCTCCCATTGAACGTTTACGATAAATCTACCAGAATTCTTAAATTAGGCTTACTTTAGAAAACATGACTCGAGTCAATCCACCACAAGAGAGACTCACCACTGGGTCCAAACTGGGTCTCGCAATTATTGAAGCGGATAGCGGTATCATCCAGGTTCTGCAGCCCCGTATTTGGCGCAAAAGCTGCACATGATGGAAGGAAACAGTAAAACACCAAGGTCAATATTCATGCAGAAACTTCAAGTCGAACGCTGCGTACCGGAGTGCTGCGTGTTCCCGAGGGAAGAGCGAAGACAGAGCTTTGTGCATTGACGCCCTGAATCGAGAACAAACTGCCGATGAGACCAGATATCATCAGTGTAAAGAATTCCACGTTCTCTAGTAACAGGTAAATACCTTAGGATTCTTCTGTCTAAGGGCCGTTTAAGGGGAAAACTTGAATGCCGTCGAGGAGAACCTCAAAGCCTTATATATTAGGGGTAGTTTTATCCGAAGGTTAGAGTCTATTCTTGTCATTAATCAACCGGAGGAGTAACGTACTAAAGTTCCAACGGTCAAATCGGAGGAATGGCTGGGATGGTTGAATTAACATCCTATTGAGGAACGTCAGCCTTGACAATTAGGCTCAATAGGAGACGACGTACAGCAGCTGTGATGCTGGTGTCTTGCCTGTTTGGCAACCAATCCGGCATCAGCGAACCTCTCCCGCATCGCGGCGATGGAATCCGCTGGCTTTGGGACAGTGAGATCGGGAGCGGGTGCTTTCTTTGGGACAGTCGGTTCGGGAGCAGATAGCTTGGCAAGTGGGCAGCCACTATCCAAGGCACCTGCTCCCGATCTGACTGTCCCAGTCTTATGTCAAAGTCGACTTGTCGCCTGTGACGGATGAAAACGAAATGATAAATGAGAATTTCAGGTATTTGAACGAACATAGGTACCGTTTATTGAGGAACAGAAGGTATCATGGACGGACAAGCCAGTAAAGCGCTTGGCGAGGGAAATTGCGATCAGAGCTGAAAGACGGGTGACGAACATTGTACTTCGAGTGACAAGCGTTTGATAAGAGGGAGTACTTGGTATCCTGAGAGCTTTATGCGTTTTGACTACGGAATTTATAGCATTTCTGAGCGAGACGTAATTCCCTCGATAGATATATTCTACCACCCCGAAAACTAGGATGATGAGTGCTGAGTTAATCTAGTCCAATGGCGCAGAATACCCGTGAGAAGGGTATAAAGAAGCCATACAACGTGGCGACCGTGAATGCCTGCCGCAAGCCAATAACCGAATATGCAGTGTTAGGATGAAGACCCCGAATTTCTTCTGGGTGTCTGACCAGACGGGAGGTACCCTAAAGCGTGTGCAACGCACGCAAACGTCAATTATCCAGCGCGTTGGGGTGAGAGTAAATGCTTGAACGCCGTCTAACCCCTTGGACTATCAAGTACATTTTGATTTAAAACTGTCTTACCAGGGACGGGGATGAATCCTGTCAATATTTTTAGCCCTCGAGGCTTGAAATATCGTCGTTATTCTGGGATCTCTATTTTTGTCTGCTGCGTATCAATACATCTCGCAATCAAAGCACGCAAGGAAGGATAAGTATAAGGTCCAGTCCAACGGCACAGAATGCTCGTGAGAGTGAGAGGTATGGTGAAAGCGTACACAGTGGCCATGGTGAACCCTCGGCCCAGCCCAAAACCGTGAATGTAGCATTAAGATGAAGACTCCCAATTTCTTTTACGTATCTTACCAGGTTGACCCCCCGGCGGGGGCGGGTTTGTCAATATTTTTAGTCGTAAATATGTGCTCGATATTTAAATTTAAAGCTCGTTATTTTGGGATCGCTATTTTTGCTTGCGGCCCATCAGTTGTAGTCATCTTGCAATCGAGACACGTAGGCTCCACGCTTACTTCGGAATAGTTATCGAACCCGGACGTTTGAAAGCACATGCAAGGCATGCAAACACCAATTCCCCAGCCCATTGGGGTGAGAGTAGATGAACCAACTTAAAGGCTTGAACAGGCGTGTCTCACCGTTGATGATAGCTATCAGTATATCCAATTATAAATTGGACTCTCAAGATAAGGAAAAGTCGACTATGTGCACATTTTCTTACTCGAAAGTCGGAGGTACACGAGGACAGCCACGTTGCCAGTGTTGTCGAAAACTTGACGCTTGAGCCTGAGCTAGGGCGCCTATTTAGAGATCTCACTGACGCCGATCACCCGAGGCTCGAGAGGCATCTGTATGACTTATAAGATCCACAGAAGCTGAAACGGTTCTGTGTCCTCATTCTTCCTGATTTGCTTTGACTGCAAAAACTTACTGTTGAGCCCGTGGAGATGGCCAAGTCAACGCCGTTCAACCATGGCTCGTCTCCCTTCTGCTGATGCTGTGTCTGTCAGTTTGCCGAGCGTCCGCGTGAAATATCTGTTGTCTTATCCTATTTGCATATTTTCCGTGCGCTAGTGGTTCTGCCCACGATTGCCGTTCCGATGAGGGTTATACTCCTCGGTTTTTCCTCGGTTAGCACAAATCTTTCGATGCCTGTTAATGCCTTTGATTCTGCTCTTTCATCCAGACAGATCTGAGTATCGTTCTAGTGTTCTCAGTGTTCACCCTGAATGTGGTCAGAGTGGCTCAGCTTTAGCAGTTCATACGTAGCTCATGAGTTACGTCCTTGCGTTCCTTCCGATAATCGAGAATGGTGCTGAATCGAGAATAAATCGAACAAACGACACGTCATTCGATTGATATTCCTGCGCAACAGGTAAGGCTGCTCATCAGCAAGGACTATGCATGAACAGAGCAGTGATGTACCCAATTTCAAATAGCGGGTTCAATGCCCATATTACGGCAATCACGACGGTGTATTCCAAGAAGCCCCGTGGAGCCAGAATGCAATCCGAAGTCTCGCACAGAGAAAAGCTGATAGAAAGTATCCTGTTCTGGCTTTTTCGCTGAGTGAGAAGCCCGGAACGGAATTCAAGGGCACATACAAAAGATGTTACTCAATTTGATACCATACAAAGTGTTGTGTTCGCTATGTTCGAATAATGCATGACTGAACTTCCTGTATACACAGGCAAGTACGGTGCATGCAGGGTCCTCCCGCCACTCCGAAAATAGCACGATATACACCAGCAAGAGAGTGCGGAAGAGGGTTCAACGTTCAGTTCCCGGTCCATGATTTGGGCTGTTGAAGGTAAACGTCAGCAGCGTTACGTGGGAGATAAAACAGAAGAAAGAATCGCGGGAGGTTCCAGGGAGAAAAAGGAAGACAAATGAAGTAAATTGAGTACGATATAGTGAATACCAAGACGCTTGCGCATCAAGGTACCTTCAACATGGACAAGCAAGGAAAGGAGGAGGAGAAAATGGACGGCGGGATTGAACAACAACGCTAACGCACCTTGACCTCATCGCCCACTTTCCGCACTCCCACCCACGGCGTTACTCTGCTAGCCTTCCATCCAGCCTCGCCCTCGTCCCACGTATAGCTGATGCCCACCGCCATCTTCGTCCCATCGCAGTTGAACGCGACCGCCGCGACTGGGCCAGGGAACTTGGGGTACTGCCGCAGCCGCTTCTTGACCTTATGGTCCCAAATCGAAACGGTGCCGTCGGAGCCTGCAGAGGCGAAGGTGTTGTAGACGGGGTGGAAGGCGAGCGAGTTGACGGGCCAGACGTGGTCCACGTCGTCGATGGTTTGGCGGTGGCATTTGAATGCGTATTTTTTCTCTTGCGCGGCGGGAGAGGGGTCGAAGTATTCGACGGCGATGCGACCTTCCACGGATGCAGTGGCGTATCCTGAAAATATTATGTTACGAAGAATCAGACCAAAAAGCGCGTTTGAACGCGCAGGGGAGAACCGCACCTTGGCCATCAGACATGCAAGCCAACGACCTCGTCATATACTTCAGACTGCTCTCCCTCTGCTGTGCAGGCGCATCCATCTTCCTCACATCGTATATGTGGAACAGCCGGCTCGCCATCGCGACGACGAGGGTGTGGTTGACGTGATCGATCGCGTATACACGTTCTGGCGTTTGGTGTGTGCTTTGTTGAGGGTTGGAAGCTCTCGGATCCCAGAAGCGGAGGGTACGATCCCAGGAGCCTGTAATGAGGGTGTCTATTAAACAAAAGAGCGTCAGCGCTAGTAATGGAGATGAAAAATAACGGAATGGACTTGTTGAGTGCGCGAAAGTCATGGAGGATATGGAATCGTCATGTGTGCCAAGGTTTGTTATTTTCTCCGTCGTGAGATCCAATCTAAACGAGAAGAGGTCGGGAAACATAGATACATATATAACAAAGAACTCACTCTCTGACCGAGGTATCCAGGCCACCGCTGTAAGCGTGCGACGCGTCCCGCGAGAACGAACATGCAAGCACTGCTGCCCGATGATCGAATTTGGCCTTTGCTTCGCTTTTCCGCACGCCACTCTCTCCAATTTCATAGAAACGAACAGTCTGAGTAAATTTAAACCTGTTATCCCAAGGTCACCCCACGCTGAGAATGAACGTACCGTATCCCACGAAGAGATTAGCAGTTGATCGGGATTGGTAGGTGAATATCGAATGGACGAGATGCTGTCAAAGGGCGGAGAAGGAGGGACAGTGTAGCTTAGTTCATCTGAGCAAGAACATCAGTATATAGGTCACCTAAAGAAATGCAAAGATTTACCAAAGCTCGACATGTTGAAGAGACTGACAGGCTACAGTCCTGTGTTGAACATATTGAATCGGTGATTTAAATTTTAACACTCAGATGGCATGAGCGGCAATGCGCCGTTTGAATAACGCCATCTCGGCATCCATAAGTTCCTCGTCATTTGAGGCGGCCGATGCCTCCGATGCTGCGCTATTCATGACAGGCTATGACAGCCAAATCCTCCTCTGTCCGTCCGCAATTCCGAGATCTGGCTTCTTTTACGCTTTCCTTTGGCACCTTGAGCAGTTTCTCACTATGCTGCTACGGTACTATTTTACGGATGAACTCAGGCGATAAAGGAGGTGAACAGATTACGTCTGTTTTTGTTCAAACACTTACTCTCGGTTACGGGCAAATTTCTGTAACCTGACTATATCGTTCCCATCTCTACGTCCAATTCTATACCGATTTTACGATATTGCCCCAGTTTGGCCTCCACGCTCAAGATATGTCTCGATGGCCTTCTTCGCGATTTTGGCTCGGAGTGGGAATTTGAGGGATGCTTCCGAGAATGGCCTTTGGCGGATGAATTGGACGAGCTTGTCGAATACCCCATCCGACACTCTCTCCAGAAGTTCGGGAAAATATTCCAAGACAGCGCGATATACATCCAAGCGCATTTTCTCCTCGCTCAGTTCGAACCCCGTTCGAAATCCTCGTCGATTTTGTTCGCACCAACCGATGTTAAATTAAGCCTAGAAGAATGGATGGCTTACCAATGGAATTTACTTCGAATTTTCCCTCCAATGCGCACCTCTTAGCCAATTTCACAACCTCAGCTTCACATACTACCGCGCCTGACATTTCCATGCAAGGTTGAGGCAGGAATCGTGGACGTTGTTCGTGGTTAGTCAATATATATAGTCTTCCGATTTTCTTCCCAGATGGGTGGGTTGAACGTGGTCGAACTCAGAGTTGTAGAAGCAGCTGTCGACGAGCCAGGGGTGACGCTGCAAAGATGACCGATGTTAACGAAGAAGAGGGTGGTAGGCAAAGAGAAACGCACCTCTCAGCCTATGTCACAGCTCCAAGGTTTACAGACCACTCCTGAGCTTTCCAACTGAGGTTGACACAAACTTCGGAAACAATGATGGCTGAATGTTGACGTGGTCGTCCGACTTTTGCCTTCCGACTTTTGAGCCAGGTGGCAGACGTCGCTGTGGACGAGCGAGAGGTTAAGCTGCGAAGGGCAACTGACGTCAACGACGGTAACATTATTAGATGAAGAAAAACGCACCTTTAAGCATATTCCACAGCCCAAGCTTTATAGATCACCACTGAGACTCCTAGGCAACGTTGACGAAGGAATTGCGAAACATTGGACGATGATGGTCGTTGGGCGACGTAGCCGTTGCCTTCTAGCATTCATCCTCCGAGCCAGGGTTGAACGTGGTTGAACGTGGGGCTGTACGTGCCGCTGTCGACGAACCAAGTGGTGTAGCTGTGGAAGCAGTTGACGTTAACGGCGAAAGCAGTGGGGAGGTGAAGAGACGCGTACCTATTGGCATATTTTACGGCCCCACATTTCACAAACCACTCCTAAAGCTCCCAAGCGAAGTCGACACATTGGAATGTTGAATGATGACAGTTGACCATCGACGTAGCCTTCGACTTCCGAATTTCGTCCAGCGAGGCTAGGTTGGACTATGGCAGACTGAGATCGTAGGAGCTGCTGATGGCGGTGTTGTCCAGGACGCAGAGGGAGGCTGCAAAGATTAGTTTATGTTAACGTGAAGATGTGGTGTAGATGAGGAGAAGCGCACCCATGAGCATATTTCACATCCCCGGGCCTCATAAAACGCCTCTGAGACTCCCTGGCAATGTTGAGGGTTCGGAACGTTGAACGTGGATGCATTTCGGGCTGTAGAAGCTGCTGTGGACGGTGCAGTCGTCGAGCCAGAACTCGGGCTGCGAGGATAGCTTAAGCCAACGACTCCAGACGATAGACGAAGGGAAACGCACCTCTAATGTCTCCGCCTACGTGATGTGGAAGGAAGGTCAGCATCCACCCGCAGCCCACCTCACATGACCACCACCCCATGCGGCTCCTCGTACACTCTTTAGTCTTCCTACGCCAACCGTCAACTCCACGTGCTGGCGTGCTCGACGAGCTCGAGATTAGACTATAAAAGTAAAAGTGGGCGACATTAACGACGGCACCAAAGAATGTCACTCGATGAGAAGACCCATACGTACGTGCCGAACTTATTACTCATTGCCCTAAGCAGCCCAATGTGAAGCATCTACACGGCGGAGTCGAGGTCGAGGTGACGCTTAAATATTAGATGCTTGATCACAATCATGGTCATGACGTCAATTGGCATTGAAGCTGACGTCGAGGAGCTTGGAGGATGAACTTGGGTGCCTATGCCGCGGGTTGTGATTGAGGTTGGGCTGAGAAGTGGAGGTGCAGGTGTGGATGACCCAGTCGATGGGCTGATATTGATGTCGGCGGTGATACTGGGGCTGTCGCTGTCGAGGCCGTGGTTGAAGTCGGGGTCAAAGCCGGTCTTGCGCCTCAACTTTGACCTTGGTGTTCAACCTGGGGGCTGCCGGTGCTGGTGCTCAGGCTGGCGTGGACGTGGGTAGCATAGAATCAGAAACTGAAGCTGAAGCTGAAGGAGTCGAAGTTTCGAGGCTTAAATTCAGGTTATTGTCAGTGAGGGCCTGAGAAAGACCGCGCACATACATACCTGAACCAAAACATGTCGCTAAGCAGGCCGGCGTCGGGGCATCGGTATCTTCGTGCTGGCGGGAGCAGGGTTTGACGACGGGTAAACGAGATAATTTTTCGAATCGTTGGATTCGAACGAAACTGAGAGTGATTGTTATCGTCGTTGTAGTTGTCGTCTGTGGAGGCCAGTCCGACGACGAGCCTTGTGAGGATGGTGATAGAGGACATTTGACTTGAGGTGGTGGGCGTGAAACTCTATTGCTGCTGCCGCCGCTCCAAGTGTCCTGGACTGTGACTGAGATTAATATTAGCGACTTGATGTTGGGATCTGAGGTAGGGCATACCTGAAGTTTACTTGTTGAACCGACAAAATTCTTATAGATGTCGCTGTCGTCGTTGTGTGTGGAAGCCAGCCCAACGACGAATTTGTGCGGATGAGTCTTGCTGTTGGCGTTCTGGTGCTATGGTTGAAATTGACATTAGAGACGGAACGTTGGGTCTGAGATAGGACATACCTGAAAGTTCTCTGTAGGCTCGCGGTCTTCTTTCTGCGGCCACCATGGTGGTGGGTTGTGCCTGCAGTTGTGGCGAGAATAGACATGAAGCGGTGATTCCTAATCCTGTCGGGAAAATAGCAGACACCAAACACGATCTTGATAAGGGAAACAAGGGGCAGGCAAGGATGACGAGCAGATGAGGGCACTCAAGGTAGAGAAACGGAGGAGCATAAAGTTGTAAAGCATGCCATTAACGACGAACCAATTAGCCAAAAGCCCACACTAGTGGTACTTGTACTCCAGTATATACATAGCTAGAGGTCTAACGGGACACGACCACTCCTTCTTTCCAACACGCTTCTCAGCCTCTGCGATAGCGGCTGCGTCTGTTTGAGGACCAGTAGCCGCTGGTCGATACCCAAGTTAGATGAAGAAGGGAGTGTCAGAAAAGGGGAAAGAACATATGACCGAAAATTTTGGCAGCCTTGATGGAGCACTTGAGCTCGCCAGTAGCGGGCTTACCGAGGAGGTGGATGGTGACTGGCTTCGCGTCGCACACGTCTTTGACGCCCGTAAGGGCCTGGGTGAAGGGCGGCTGGGTGAAGTGGAAGTAGATGTGCATGAGGCCCATCATTGCCATTCCCATGTACGCTGCCAGTGAGCCGAGCTGGATGAGAGGAATCAGGAATGCAGGGCAAGGTAGAGACGTGCCATGGGTGATGCTGGCACTGATGATGATTCAATATTCAGCATGGTCAGACGACAAAGCGAAGCAGGGACTAACCATATTCGAGCGGAGCCACTCGGACACTTTCGGCAGTCACACACGCCGGATCAACGTCGTCCTTGCTCTGTTTCCATCCTGATGACTTTCACGCAAACTGCAGAATCTGCTGCCCCTCTTGGACCAGCACCGAATTTTAAAAATCCCTTGCAGGGGACTCGAGGACGCACGAGAAACAAGCGCCTGTCCGCCTGGACTCTCATTCAGATTCGCAAGCTGAAACGTGAAGCGAGAATGGGAGAAGGTGATGGAGACTCGGAGAATGCTTACAGTTCGTGCATCTTGTTCTTGTTCTTCGCAGAAGGTGAAGCTGATGTTCCTCCAGGTTTCTAGTCAACGTCCTCAATGGTCGCTATCCCAATTTTCGACTTTTCCTCTTGCTCGACTCAGGATTCAATGTTGAGCTAGCTGCTTCTCGGCACTTCCGCTGCCGCCTCGACACCTCTGACGATGGCTTTGTCTTTCCTTAGCGCTGGCAGCACCACGCAGCAAAGCATATCCGGGACCATCGAGTTCTATCTCCCGTGTCCAGTCGCCCCGCCATCGGGTTATTTGGTGTCAATCTTACGACATCTATACCTCAACCACGGGCTGCCCACCATGACTAGAAGTTCGAATTCGTGGACGATGATATGCCAATGGTCCGCTAGGTGCGAAATAAAGCCTAAATAAAAATAATATACACGACCAGAGCAAGACTATTACAATGGCTCTGAGGTGCGAGACAGAGCTTTCCTTATACCAATAACACCCTCATTTGGCAATCTGGTATAATTAAGGTGCCTTGCGGTATCGCCTTCCGCTGCTCCTGTGGCAATCTTAGCTCCTCGTTCGGAAAAAATTGATCAGGCATTCCCTTCAATCACTTCATGATACACTTATCCCGACCGCACCATTAATACGGTCATTCTTAACCTCATTTAAGGGACGATCCAATACGGGGCAACGTACAGAGTCAGGATGGAAATTTACAGGATATTGTGTGCGGACCTACGATGCTCCTTGAGAGGCCATTCGATCTTCATACGTCGCTAACCCTCGTCTCCCCTTTCGTATCTACAAGTTAGGGTGGAAGAATAAACCCGTATTGGTTGCAATGACTCTTGGTCAGTAACTTGAACACGGCATAGGGTGCTCTATATTTTGTAGTAAAATGATGGGACTCGTACATGTCGTGGAGTGCAATGGCCCACAAGCGAAGTTAAGTGCCGCCATGTCTAAGACTCTAACAGAACGCACCTAGAACGTTGCGCGTGGCAGACAGAAAGCGTGCGCCCCAGGGAACTGGAGTTGACGAGAGAATAACTATTATTAACTAGAGAACTCCAACGTGAATGTTTGTCCATGTGTACCTATTACAGGATCTAAGTGAGAGAGTCGATAACGAATCGATAAACAAAGTCCTTCTTTCTTATCAACGATCATGGCCCCTCTTACATGTCGATTTGATCCTCAGCAGATGAGCGTTTGGTCTAACCGGACGGGTGTGCACTTCTTCACAGATGCACAACGTGACGAGGCGTACCTTCGCGCCAGGCCCTTTCTTCTCGAACAAATGAGGATTCTCCTCGAAGGCGGCTGGAGACAGAGCCATCGCAATCGCTCAGGCGAGGTATATTATTCCTTTGCTCGCCGTCTGCATGCAATATTTGTTCACTAGTTGTCACCGCAATCAGGTCCTAATCAATATCTACAAGCCATACACGAAGACTAGAGGTCGCCCACTTCGGCCTAGCCAGAGGAAGAAAGTAATAAATCTCACTCTCCCACTCACATTCGACTCTTTCCTGGACACATCCAAGGCCAAGGCATGGCGCACCATTTTTGAAAATCCTGAGTTTTTCAAGGCTGAAAAGCAAAACCGAAACAACGTTGACCACGATTTTTACATCAGCACACCTCGCGCGTTATCCAACATATTCTACCTTCTCCAGGTCCTCGCACCGGGGATGTTGGTCATATATCACGAATATCAGCTTCCCGACGCAATTGTGAAAGTGTCTAGGATGCTCCCTAGAGCAAGTTGGATTCAGAGGAACGACGTAGACCGCATGCTTAGGATGGAAGTCATGGGAAGCACAGACGCTCTTCTTACAGCAGCCAAAGATCACACAATTGCGTTCCATGAAGAGAGGACGGCGCGGCCGCGTTATAATTTACCTCGTAGTTCTGCGACTACGACTACTCCAGGCCTAGGGTATCGTAATTCGGGGAACCATTATATCTCGACAGTTACGGAGGAGTTCGATGGGACAGGGTATGACTACACGGCGTGCGATAAAGATTGTGCATGGTGTGGGCGATGCCCATACTAGTGACAGAATTTAGGCGAAGGTTAGCGGTGTACCACCAATGCATGAGATTTTATTCAACTTGTATCTTTGTCCGCAATCTTCCAGTAAAACCAGGTAAATTGTCTCGAATTTGAACGCGCTTTGCAAAACCAAAGAGAAAAGGCTAGCTGAACTACGTACATTCATTGAAAAAGATATGATATCGCCAGTTGTCGGACGAGGACTAGGGCCCACGGTTACCCCGAGTTGATGCCAATTTTCGTTGGTCTTTGATCAGTGTTGACCCCGCTTGCTCATCCTACAGGTCTGAGGCATCTACAGCGTAGGTGTCGACTCCAGAGCTGACACCACCTTTGTCCGAACGAAGTTTGAATACGTCTGCGCAAACTGAAACGCCCACGGAGAACCCCAACATCGCTGAGATAGCATCCAAAATGCGCGAGAACTTACCGTTTGCGGAGGCAATAACCTGAAACCTTTGCCGAATGTGTCTGATTTTCTTCTAAATCTGTATAATTTAAGGCATTGAGCCAAATGCGGAGGCAGAACACCGGCACATCAGCGCTCAGCGCTTAAATATAGACGCCATGGTCTTTCAATTTTAAGCCCTGATGTGCGCATGGGCCATGATGATTGTTCCACTCCCAGCGACTTTCATAGACTCGTGACCCAGTCCAGCCATCTAGTGTTCTATTCATATTCGAGAATCAAACTACCAGAGTTAATCCACACATATATCGTGCGCTTTAGCCATCACGTATGAGTATATAAACTCGACCGGGTTCTGCTCTCCTCTCCTCACCGCTTTGCAACAATATTATCCAAGTGTACGTTCTGCGCCTCTTACTCGAATATACAGCTCACTTGCCGTAGTCACTACCAACATGAATTAGGACGAGGTGGCAGAACGGACAAATATTTTGCGTGTTTGCAAATATCACAACAATTATGGTTTTCGAGTTTGACCGTATCGTGCTATGGGTAAATCGCGAGGAATTCTATCTTATTGTGTTCTCACCCAAAGTCAGATCGAAAAGCCTGTCAAGACTTTCGGAACGCAGCTTCGTGGTATCGTTATGTATATGAAGGTCAAGAGTTCGAAGAGAACGCACACTGTTCTGTCTAATACGAGTCCTCAGTGATCATCCGTCTCATCCAACATCTCCGAAGTGTACCTCCGTTAACCTGTCCTCCCCCACCGGCATAATTGGGGAACCAGGCTGTGACTGGTACAAGTTTGATTGCATGCCGATTGTAACGGTCGAAAGGATAAAACCGGTACCGTCGTAGGACCGTATTTGCCAGTGCTGCCCCTGCCACGCTCAGAGGTAATCGCCGTTTGACAGTGCACTCGGAGTGATGCGCCTGGATGCCAATTATGCCGATAACTTCTTGTGTGATTTCTGGGCAATAGCTCACGTTGTTGCGATGCAGTCCACTGCCTGAATTTTGTGGCAGGTTTTATCCAAGCCTGCATAAGTACCCCAGTGTGAGCAATTTCCACAAGCATTGTCAACTTTGGCAAAGTGGTGAGTGAATCGCACGTGAAATTCACACGTTGTGCAGGACATGCAGCATCGCAGCCAAGCGAGAACATCCTCCTAGCGATTCACTGCAATAAATCTGGCTCCGTTACACTTTCAAACAGTGTATATTTCACAAACGCGCATCCCGTACTCCCGGAAGAGTACTGAAGTAGATCGACATATATATATACATGATTAAGTAACTACAAACCGAGTGATTTACCATGGCAAGTTAGTACCGTCGAAGTGCCAGAAGGCGCCGGTCTTCTCGAGGGTAAGGGCCTGAGAGATCTTGATGACGTTGCCGGCAGCAGCCTCAGGAGGGAAGTGGGGAACCTGGGGAGCGTACTTGGCCATCCACTCGTTGATGCCCTCGCCGAGGGCGGTCTGCGACCAACCTGTGTTTTTTGAGTTAGAATTCAACAGATCACATGAAAACTCTGGAAATAACGCGTACCGGGATGGATGGCAGCGGTGGTGACTCCCTCATACTTGAGGGTAGCAGCCCACTTGTGAGCGAGCCTATGAGATATCACAGACACGTTGAGATTCATGGATGTGAAAGAAGAAAGATGAACATGCACGTACATGTTCAGAGCAGCCTTGGCAACGGAGTAGGCGTTGAATTGGCCGGCCATCAGGAACGTGATCTGGGACGAGGCGAGGACAGAGCTGATGAAGATGATCCTCTTCAACTCGGACTTCTTGATGAGGGGAAGGAAAGCGCGGGAGACGCGGAGAGGGGCGACGGTGCTGAAGGAGATCTCCTCTGCGAACTCGTCGAGGTCCCTGTAATGATTTATTCAACAATACAAAATTATAACCGAACAAAGAAATACGTACAAGTCCTCGAATCTGGTGTTGGGCTGGGGGTTCTTTCCAGCGTTGTTGACGAGGTAATCAAGGCCATTGGGAAGGAGAGGGGTGACGGTCTCGACGGCCTTGTCAACGCTCTCCTGGCTGGTGACGTCGAGCGCGACGACCTTGATGTTCTTCGGGTACTTCGCAGCCAAAGCCTGGAGCTCTGGGGAGTTGACGTCACGCGAAGTAGCAATCACGAAGTTGGAGTCGTCTTTGGCCTATACGTTGAGAACGAAAACGCATGAGTAATCAAGGTCCCCAAGGTAAACATATCGCGAGAGAGAAGAAGAACTTACCAGGTTCTCGACGGTGTGGTAGCCGATACCCCTGTTGGCGCCAGTGATCAACCAGGAAGGCATATTGTTCTAGTAGCGAGCTGAGTACTGTTAAAAGGTGAGAGTAAAGTGGGAGCAGATGCAACTCAATCCATCCATCCTCGACCCTTTTAAACAATAGCCATTGATTGGAAATGGAACATCTCTCCGAAATGCAAGGATGTCGCGTATGATAATTGATTCGATATCTGTAGCTGCTCGATCGATTCAATGCTAAGCTGACTGAGATGAGCACAATATGACACGTTGGCGATACATTCTTGCATAGCGAGAAAACCGAGTAAAGAGAGGTAAAAGGCATGTTTTCGGGAGCTGCTATGTTTAGATAGCATATCTTGATTAAATCTAGTGAAGCCACCCCCATCGCCGAGGATCGGCAACCGACGACTGCCAGAGTCGGTCCTTTCTTAGCAATAAACGACGGGTAAAATGTAAGCCTTCGGTGCCAGCTGACACCACACAAGGTAATGAAATGAGCGCCCCAAGTGATTCCTAAAGATACAACAAAAGCCGTGCAGAAAAAGAGACCAGAGTGTGCGTCTCGAACACATCACACATGCCAACAAGAGAGAGTATCCGACCCACATCTCTTGCGGCCCTGCAAATTGATATCGCACATCGTGTGGCAGTCCGCGGCGATGGTGGCAGGTATTACATTGGAAAAACAAGAAAGAGCATGGAGAATGGAAAGAAATACGGCGGCGTCCGAGGACTTGCCAGAATAGGAAAGTGGTCCGTGCGTAACATCCCCGATGAAAGCAACAAAGGCGCAGCATTGCGAACATGTGGTCAGGAATGGCGATGACGAGACATTGGATTCCGAGGGTGGTATATTCATGGATGGCCGCGGGTTTGTAACAGAACGACAAGTTGCATGGAGGTAGTAACGACGACTGGACTGGAATATATACGCCGCTGTTGGAACCGCGAGCTGTATGTACCAAGCACTATGACGAAGGACACACTTGCGGGGATGAGGTGGAATGAAGGACGAGAAAGGGTCTGGGCAACCTTAAGCGTGCATCTTCTATGCAACCCCCAGCTGCCGAAAATGATGCAGAAGACATGCCATCGTCTGCAGGGCGGCTGCGACGCGGTCAGAGATAGTCTCCCGTAGTCAGACTAATAGATTCCGTGTCTTTTTTAGTGGGAGAGGACGACACTGCATCTGTAGGTCAGAGATAGATATCGATGTGGATGCTCGCCTACCAGCACAAATACCGCAGACGTCCGCAAAAGTGGCACGCTTGCATATTCCTTCGTGAAGGGATGGTGACAGAAAGCGACAAGGCGTATTTTCAACGCGTCCGGAGCCAGCATCCTAGATCTCGCGAGTGGCAGATCTCGGGTATAAACAAGGCTGGCTTCTCGATTTCGCATATAGTGGCACCTAAATGACAGGCTCACGGCGAAGCGAGTGGGGGCGCACGGCTACGATGTCAAGAAGGTAGAGCGAAGACCCGAGTAATCCTGTTGGAAGGGTCCTCCAGAAGATCGTCGGAGGGAGCTCGACGATAGGCGGATTGGTATCCTCGATCCTGCGAGAAGCGACGTTAGTTTCGATGTTGTCAAGTAGTGCTAGTCGCACATACAGAGGATAGACAGGAAACAGGAAAATGATGCGCAGGACCTCGTGCCAACACCCCGGCTATATATGCGGTGTCCTGCAAGAAGGCAGGAATGAGTGAGAGTGAGAAACGGAACGGAAGGAGAGAATCATGATTCTCACATACAGTGGTTCGGTGCCGGATCCATATGATGGGATGGAGGTTCTCATTCACCATCAGCAAGACGTGTCCCATAGTGTACCCCAAGTGGAGAGGCAGGTCTGATCCCAGGATAGTTCGAGGGATAAAAAAGAGGTGCAGTTTGGTCGAAAAGGTTGAGGCCTTGAGGACTTCCTTCCAAATAAAGACGAGCGATATATGCGCCTAGAAGTGAGGTTACAACGCCCAAAATGCAGGCGAAGGGTGAGCCAAGCTTCAGCAGGTCCGTATTTGAGAGAAAGAGCTGTACTGAGAGAAAGAGTTTTATTCAGCGCGACTATGATGTAAAAGGATCGTATAGATGCGTACATTTGCGCCGCTATCATCTCTCCTTCAACCCTCTGAATTCCTACTAGCCCCATCAGCATCAAAAGCTAACGTTTAACGTTTAACCCGCATCTACGGTCCAATCAGGCTATCTGCACTTCACAGTAAGTCTGCCCACTTCGTAGACCTTCGTTTGGGGTGATCTACCCATCAATGGAAGGCCTCACCAGTCACCGTTAAAACCCGGCTGTATGAATAATCAACGAGAAAAGATACTTACAGATACCGATGTTCATAATCTTCATGAATGGCCCTTGCTCACCTCCTAGATGAGGGTTCCGCTCGTCAGGAGCAAACTAGAACCTATAAAAAATCGAGGGTGGAGAACAACGGAGTGGTCATACATTTGGAGACATATTTGTTTGTAATTGGCTCCGAGGAGATGCACAAACTAACCCAAAGACCGGTTGTCGGGCCGCTCTTCCTCCCTGTTCGAAAGAGCTCCCGAAGGCATTCCTGTATTGGAAGTTACAGCGATTGGGCCAGCCTCGCAATGGCTCTCCTGGTGTTTCGCTGATAAAGCAGGATCCAGGGTCAATACATCGAGCTTCTCAGTCGTCAGTAACGTGCTTATACGAAGGACGATACTTAAATATGAGCGACCTCATTCATTGAGTTGCGAATCAAATTGCGAATTCGGAAAAGTCGTAGTGCAAAAGAGAACAGCTGCGAGCGCAGGCAAGGGGCTTGAGCGATCATGTCACAAGAGGACGTCATGCAGGGGATGAAGGGGTTGTTCGGAATTATGATCTTTGCAGTTCCGCTGTGGTAGAGCCAAGGTGGAGCTAGCCACACGACGCATCCTAAGGTAAAACGAGAGACGGAACGCGTATACTTTTGGATCTCCCGTAGTATAAGAGCCATATCTCCGACAGACATGAATCTACACTATACAAATAAGCCACTTCACGGCAAATTAGGACGCACTGGAGAAGTAATGTCAATACTGAGGCAAAAAAATAAAGAATACGACCGAGCTTACCAGCTTGGGTCCACAAAGGTTGATCTGATCCATCAGCGTTGGGAGTGACCGTCAGGACATACGTCGTGTCGAACGCTCCCGCTGCCCAAATAGTGAAACCAACAATGGTGTTAGAGTTGGCTTTGACGTAGGCAAGTTCCGAGTTTAAGCTATCAACAAGTTCGCTGTCAGAATCACGATATTCTTTCGGGTTGAGGAGGTATTTACTCTGTAATGCAGGACGACGTATTTCCACCACCCGTCTCGCTAAGGAGTGCTTGCCTGTTGTTCGTCTTTAGCCAGTTAACGAGCGTCGTAAGCACGCTAACATTGTCCTTGTAGGCAAAACAAAATTTAGCTTGTATCACGATGCCCGGACAAAAGCTTACCGTCGTGCAGTCCGGATGAGTACCACTGTTATCGGAGTCAAGGTATTTGTGAACTGCGTATTCCATCCAATGTCGTCAGCAAAAAATCCATACATTTGGAAGGGAAAAAAGAGCAAACCGTCGAAGATGAGCTTGCTTGTACCACCAGCGGGGTCGGTGACTCCCAAGAGAAGTGGACCAGCCTCAGTCGGCAAGGTCTGAGCACTGGAGTAGGAAGAACCTAGCAGAGGAGTGTATATCAGGGTGTATCCATGCAATAGAGACAAAATTGGCGAGCTATACCCGGAATCAAGATAACCTGCGAAGTCGCTCCAGCGGCCCGAATAGCATTGACCGCAGCTTGCACGGAAGCTACCCAGCTGGAGATGCTAGGAATGTCATGAGGCTCATTCATAACCCCAAACTACAAAATGGGCGTCAACGTTCTCTTCTCCATAGAACGAAGTATATGTGACGACGACGACTCACGATGATCTTTGGGTTACTCTTGTATTTAGTAGCAATCTGCGACCAGAGACTTGCAAATTGTGCATTCGTTGGTCCACCCTGGCCGATAATTTGGCCGTTCCAGCGGGCGTAGTTGTGCTAATGCAAGGGGATGAGTGCAATGCGCCAGATTCGTGTACCTGGTAGAATCTTACCACGTCGACGATGACATACGCCGAGCTTCCCGAGTTCAGAGCCGCTTGGACGGTATTGTCATAACGGGCAGCGAAAGTGGGGTCGACGGTTCCACCAAGCGTGGGCGTCATAAGCTGCCACGCTAGCAGGAATTCCTGTCGGTGATCAAAGAGAAAAGGGCATGTAAGAAAGGTATTTACCAAACGCTGGAGACAAAGCGATCGTTAATTATAATAAACACAAGCTAAGGATTAAAGCAACTTACGAATGCGGAAAATGTTGGCGCCCTGAGCAGCGAAGTGCGCGTACTGTGAGGCTGGTGGGTCAACAGCGCTGTTTGTGAAGGAGCCGTCTGTAGTCTGGCATTCAAAGGTGAGATACTCAATCCATTTCTATAGAATCGTTGAAAAACATACGACGGTGAAGTCATAACCAGCCGTGTTGACGCCTCCAAGGAACGGCAGCCCTCCTCCAGGCGACACCGTGGGAGCAGAGGTAGATGTTGACGCGGTGGACGTCGGTGTGGAGGATGTAGGGGTGGAAGATGCACTTCCGGGAAGGCATTGGGAGTAATCTATGCCATATACGATCGTGAATCGTTGACAGAGAACAAATCATCTTAATGATACACACAGGCGTTCGACTCTATGCATGTAGCTCCGGAAACACAAGTAGTCGCCCCGGCTAATGAGATAAATACCTTAATATGTTACTTACGACGAGATAGGCGATGACTTACTCCAACCGATACCACCACACTGACCATAAAGCTAGCAACGCGGAGGTTAAGCGATATCGCCGTAAAAATGACACCAATAACTTACGGGTGATTGAGCGACAACACAAGATGCTGCCACGAGAATGGCGAGAGCGTACCGCTGCATGTTTGGTTCTTGGCACTGATTACTGATTTGGAAAAAATGGCAGATGCGATTCATGGCGGTCTTATACTCGAGCAAAGTCGGATATTTCACGGAGGGCTCGACCTTCCCAGCAGAGATTAGCAAAAGAGTCGAAGTCCCCTCGCGTTCGCTTGTGCCGATGTTTAAGCATTGATATTCGCCGAACCTTTGGGCTGAGGTAGCGGGATCTTCGTTCAAGGAAGGACGGTGGGGCGTGCCACATGATCTCGTCTATTACTGACCCAAAACGCAGTCGACATTCGGGCGAAAATGAGGCGCCAACTGTCCCACGGAAGAACCACCGGATGTGTCTTTGAAGATTGCGACACAAAGGTCACTAACATTGCACGGGCTCTATTAATGGTCAACCTCTGGTATACGTCGGATAAAGTGTGTCGACTTACGAGTGAAAATATCAAGGATGTACGACGAGCCCCACACAATTGCGTCAGAAAGGCACCCCTCAGTTGCTGCGGTTGTTTACGAATATCCGTCTTCTCGACACGCAAAACCCCTGAATCCTAGAGATGTCGTCGACTGTTGCCATCGTCATCTGACTGAGTGGAGCTACTGAGAAATTGCGCTGAGAAGAAATGCACTGTGGGTGCGGCCATTCGGCTACAACTAAAGATGATCAGCAGAATGCCGCATCGGAGTTAGACTCGCAATCGCGGTGCTGAGGTCCGCGCCTAGGCAACCAAGAAGGAGCCAGTGGGTCGTCCTTGAGAGAGAACGAACAAACAGGCGCATGAGATCGCAGTTCAGTTCTCAACTGCCTTGTCGCAGAGAGCCAGGAATAGAAATAGATCGAAGCTTTTCATGAGCCGGTGTAAGCTCGAGGAGAATACATGAGGTGGAGCAAGCGTCGAAATCCGGTACAAGTATCTGACAGATACATAAGAAAAGAGAATAGAACTTAGACACCCTTCCGAGAATAATATGTGAAGCTGAAGGAAGAAATCGGACAGAATCGGGCGACAGCTGGCCAAACCCTAACCATGGTTCATCGGCACACCGGCTGCAAAGTTCCCGGTGCCTGCGCTGTGAATCTCAGGTAAATCTCCTTCGTCTTTCATGACTTTGCTTCCCAATTGTAATGTGTAGAAGGTATCTTGCAAAGCTAGATAAGCATATGCTTGTACAAAATTATAGACCTCTCCCACTCCCATATTTAATTTATAGTCCTTGGATAAGATTAAGGTGAGTTCCCTGTCGGCCTCGGCTTGTCTTTGCAATCGGGATTCATGATCAATATTCAGCGCTCAGCGCTCAGCTCGCACCCCTTCGCACCCGCTTTAAGTACCTCGTGATTGCTTTCTTAGCGGATTTTGTCTGCTTGGGATAGTGGAATGAGAGCTTTGAAAACGTTCTCCGACGGATGAACTTGACGAGTTCCTCAGATTGCGTGTCAATAGCAGCGAAGTTCTAGCATAAGCGTGTACATCTTGAAACATGAAATACTTATCACTCAGAGTTTACATTCACATTTGAACTCGGGATTTCTGTACGTCGAACGGCGGCGTTCTCGACTCGATGAATTTGACAAGGAATAGCAGAAAAAATTGCAATAGATATGCGTAAGTTTATAGTCCATGGCTAAATAATTCGAGTGGGAAGTGAAAGCTTAGAGCAGAGAGGGTGTCTGCGAGTAGGACGTCCGGCCTCCAGGGCTTGATCACGCTCCATTACTCTCTCTCACACCGCATACCGCAGCACACGCCCGAGGTCCTAATCCACCCCGCGGGTATACTGGACATCACACAACTCCTCCGGCAAACTGTCCGCATATACCCTCTCTATTCTCAACCCATCTAAAGCATTCGTCTATTCGGCGTCCTGATGAACGACGTCCCAAGGTAGCTACTAGCGGGATATTATCTCTTCCCTGGATCGTGCCCATGCCAAACGGGTCACTATGAGCCCGAGGGAGAAAGGGGCGAGAGTGGGGCCAAGCGGATGGTCGGGCAATGCAGAAGGGAATCAAAGAGGGCGGTGGAAGAAGAGTATGACAGATCATGGTGGGCGAGCTATCCAGGGTAAGCAGAATTCGAGGATGTGGTTTGGGCTTCGAAGACGGGGTTGACAGCATTGTTGGCAGGACAAAGGAGGTCTTGTCTTGTGAAATCGATATCGATGCATCAGGGCCACCAGATCCATAGCCGAGCGAGTCAGGGGATACACATCGCGAAAGAATGAAGTCTGCATATCACAACGCAGCTCAACGTCTCAACGCTTCGGTGCATACATCCTTGCATATCCCTCAATTTTCAGAGCCTCTGCCGTGGCTGGAAATCAGGACGTGGGGGTCAGCGCTGCGAGCTTAAAGAGAAGGGTCCAGCGCTCAGACCGGGCACGGAAGGCTTACTCACTATAGGGAAATGTCGGATTCGGGTGTCCCAGGATGAACGGTGTGAGGTTCTGGATGCAGTGCGCAACACATTCCTGGTCGGGATCATCTCCAAACCAACATTATCTTTCACAGCCTATTCGCGAGCTACCACTTCCACTGCAAACCAGGACAATCACTGCCAATTACGAGGCTTTCCATGGAGCGGACTGCGTTGTTTTGCGATGGTGGAAAAGACATGCCTCGATGGAGAGAGCGGGTGACGAGCTGCTCTTGAGGTCGATCAATCGTAGGAGTGCAATTCTAGGTTGCTTTCATTACGCTCCGGCAGTACGAGTGCATCGAGCGCCCTATTCATGTTATTGAACTAGAGAGAAGGATAATCGTCAGAAAGGCGGCGTGTACACCAGAGTAAAGAATAGACCTACGAAACATAAACTTTGCATATGCAAAATAACCTTGATCCACTGAACGAACGGCCTTCTGCTTGAGAGATTGATGAGGGTTCTTGAGATCGCGAATGTGTCCGGTTCGGGACAGAATGCAAGCAATACCAATTCGCCCGCCCACCCTTCCGTTGAAATACAGTATGGCTTGACTCTAGGCAACCAATTCTTGGAGACGCGTAGAGCAGGCCGCGCGGTATGGCGTAGCGGGCAAAAGGATGAATGATATTGGCAGAGTCTTGGCAGAGTTCGCTGGTCACTGCCACTGATGCGATCTAATCTAATCTAGCCGAGCGCCCTGCTAGATCCCACTGCTACGCCGTCAAGCTCTCGCTATCAGCCACGGGCTACTGCCACCTATTCATTGAGTGGTTAAGCCGGATATGCGGCACTTATAAAAGCAGGTACAGAAACGAGTCCCAACGATTCTCCACGATTCCCTAGCGCCTGTCTGCAATGCGGCATGCCTTGCCAAATGACTCTAGTCTGACCTGTTGCGCATGATAATCCATTTCGTGTGATAGTGCGCTGACGAGCGAGACGTTTAAACAAGGCCGATTGTCAGCCTGAACGTCCAGGGCCTGCGAGGGGACGGTGCATCGTTGTGGACGTTGATATAGACAGGGCGCGGGGCAGCTGTCAGACATGTAGCTGCTGACTGGCGGATAGGTGAGGAATCCGCGGGGTGGTTAGTACGCATAGATAACTTGAGAGCTAGGGACGCCTTTACCTCGTTCAAAGTGAATAGAAGCTTGCAGCCTTTTCAGAACGGAACAGCCATGATGCACCAGATATGCGCCCAAATTAGTGCGCGCCTCACAAAACGAGCTCGCAATTCAATCACAACTCGAGAATCATGGCATTTCCGTTCCCTTACTTTCTAACAAATGGTCCAACTGCTACTCCAACTATGAAGGGGAAGCCGTGACACAACCATCTGCACTATCCTCAATGAAGATCCCACCGAAAATAAGACCCTCATTCAGATTAGACTCTTGGAATCCTTCGTGAAGGACATCGATGCCCAGTGGTCCCGTTGGCAACTTGAACACCCCTGTATGGAATTGTCCTCCGCCCGAATTATCGTTGAACACTGGGCCTGCAACCCTTTCTAGTGGCACGTAGCCTTTTGAGTAGTATACCGTAAGTTCGCTTTAAAAAAGTAAATTTTAGCGCGATGCTCAGTAAATGAGAAGGGAGGAGAGAAGGGGTTTCAATCCAATTCAATATTGAATAAACTAGCTCACTTGGATGCCCACCCAACGGTTACGGCGAAGTTATGCCACACGTCAAATTCGAAGGGCGTCTGGAAGAACGTCGTCTCGGGGCTATTTGCTTGGAGCCCGGCAAGGCGGAGCGTCTTCGGATCGTGCACTGTTGGATCGAAGGATTGGTTGAATGGTTTTCCGGTGAGGAAGGTGAACTGCGAGGTGCTGAAATCAGCCGTTTCGTGCCATCCCGGCTATTCAGTGAGGTAAATTTAAATGAATCAAGGTTTCCTCGGATGGACAGAAAATCTCGTACGTGATATTCATGCGAGAAGTTTAATGGGCGCAGGGGATCATTCCGGATTGACCAGTGGAATGTAGTGGTGCCCTGTACAGTGATGTCGCTGCCATTGTTCGTGGCGGGTATGAGCTCCGAGCGCCTGAATCCAAACTGTGGTTCGGGTGGATTTCCGCCAGGCAGAAAGATGGATTGATCACTGGAAAGCGAAATTTTAGCGGGGAAGTATCGATTCCTCGATGTACGTTTACTTTATCGTGACCTCGACGGGTTTCGCCAGTTTCGGAATATCGAACTTGTCGACAGAAAGTTGAGGTTGCAGTCAGCAGGGCATGAAGCATTGCTCACCATAGAAGGCGGAATCCCGACTGGAAATTTGATAATTTCTGCCCAAGTCTGATCTAATGAAGTTAAACTCTTCATGTCAACATCGTCTGGGTACTACTCACTTTGTCCATGCACGAACTGATGGTCGAATATACTCGTATTCTTGTCGAAATCTGCTGGGGTCATTTTCTGCGGAACCCTTCCGTCGAACAGCAGAGCGCATTCCTTGCCAAATACACTGCTGCTGGCTGTGGATGGAACCGCGAAGACCGCTTTGGTGAGAGAGGATAAAGCGACACATAGGAACGTGAATCTCTTCATTTGTTTTGCCTGGTGGTAGGATTCAGATGAATCGCAATGCATGGTCCACGTAGAGGTACTTATTAACGTCGACGGTGAAACTTCGTCGAATCTGTCCATGTCCTGAGAGAACTCTGGAGTCGAGCAACGAGATCGGACGAGCTCGTGATCATGCATCATGACCAGCGAGGGCAGTTCGCGAACTTTACTTACAAAGAACCGACCGGACCACGACACCGGTGTATTAATAGAGCACACCTTTAGATCGTTAATGACTTGCGGTAAAGCGTGATAAAAGCCGATATATTATCATATAACCTTCTATGCGTTTATCAGTACAGAAATCAATCACATATAGATATATAGTGAAACAATCAGAGAGAAAGCGCCGCACAACGACGGATAAAATGTCTAGAGTCAGTGAGCGCTCCGCATATAGTTGGAGGACATTGGTACTCTTCATCGCACATCCACCACCCAACAGCGCATATATGAGAGGAAGCTCTTCGGTCCAATTCGTGGGTAATGATACGGCTCACAGATGCATCATCCGGACGGCGACGAGCATAGATGCTAGGACTGATTATGCGCTCCTTCCATAACCGAAAACAATGTATGGACGTTGGAATTGGTGCGGACATACTGCTGGGAGGGGGGTCTGCCGCTGCTCGGCTACTTTACCATCGCGGTACGTGACATCAGTAGTCGAAGCAATGTGGGCGAGAATACAAGATGAGAGAGCTGAGGAAAAGAGAGCGAGCGTGAATTAGAGTTGAGTATTCAGAGGGGGCGTACCATGAGGGGGACGATAGAGGTCACGTCATCGCAATCAACCACTCATAACCTGACCCTTCCGGCGTTCCTGTGCATTTTATGTCAGTTCCTACTCTACGACGACCCATCGTGGCGACTCGCAAGCTATGGTAGGGTGCCGGAGAGTAGCATGAACGGGGACAAATGTCAGAAAAGATCGACAAAAGGAACCATGGGGGGTTGGGTTGGGTTGTTGGTACACGGAAGAAGGATACGGCTGTACAATCGAGGATAGGTAGGAAGAATTTGAGGATTGATTATCAGAGGCGCGGTGAGAGCATATTGCAAAGACCAAGCTAGGGACAATGATTCACGACAGGGCCATGCCTTTTTGTGGGATTGGTGTGCCAGAATTAAGCGCAGAATAAATGATAGAGTAAAACGATACATACCACTGCGACCAGAACGACATGAGTACCGTTACGGCACCAGCCTCAGGTCCAGATCCAAGTTCAACGTCCAGGTCCAACCAGCCAGCGATGGAGCACAGGGGCGAACATGGTGTCGTACATGTCAGGATGCTCCACATACACACACAGTGGGCGTGAGTGGTCCGTGGATACAGATGGGAATGATAATGCTCCGAGTTGACCGTTCGGCTAGATTAGATAAAGGATCCGCTCCTGCGGGGGAAGGCTCGCTGCGCCATCCTAGCGGGTGGGTATTGTAATTCTACTTCTGCAAGCCCAGTATGCTTCAAATTGTATGGTAAAGACGACTATTAAGTACAACGAGACAGAAAATACGAAAGAAAGACGATTATCACACCGAAAAGGGGCGGGCGAATTCGCTTATAAGACCAAAATGCGAATTCAAAGGTAGTTTTTTTGGCAGAAATACTTAGAATACGATAGGTTCTACTCATATATGAAGTTTGAAAGGCATTGAGCAAGAAATAACAGAGATAGGAGAGATATATTGTCGAGCCCGCATGGGTGTGCAAATTTGTGCGCCGGAAAATTTGGCTTTCGGGCCCCCAGCCTTTAGAGAATGATTGCGAGCGTAGCTCGCAATTAGATAGAATCGAGGCTGCACCGCACGGCCTGCTCGATGCGTCTCCGAGCCTCCCCTTTCGAGAATCAAGACTACTCCAACGGTGCCAGGCGAGATTTTTAAAAACCCGTAAGTGCAGCTTCTGATAATTGAGGCGTCTCACGTCCTTCTTTCTAGCACATTACCTCTCGAACAGAGGTCATGATTCAAGAGACTTTCTGTGTGTCTCCGTGATAATGGTTACCGACGCATAGAATGTATAAGATAAGATCACAAGCATTTCATACAGCACACACTGACAGACATAGCATTTCACAGCATCAACATTGCCTCGGCGCTTCCCCTCCTCTCACGCATCTTACATTTCATCCAAGCGATCGTAAGGCCTCCCCCGTCGACGTTTACCCACCTTGAGCAGCTACATCAACACCACCTCGCGTTATATGACGCGAGCTGGAAATCGGAGAACAGCAAATACTACTTGAATACGCGCGTTACTCTCCTCCTCGTTGCAAGCGTCACCGACTTCGTACCGTTGAGCGGCAGATTTCACCCAGATCACTCCCGGATTTTTTTCAGCTCGGTGATGCCTCAAATACGCCATCGACGCACAGGAATGTTTAAGACGTCTATGTAGCCATCGATCTTGGACTGTCGCCCAACGACATCATCAGTCGCCCATGCACGCACGAAGATAACAGTACCAATGCCAATGCTGTCGATGAATTATCCACGCAGCACGAAGTTGGCTATGGACGCTATCAAGAAATCCCTCGCGAGGGTGGAAGGAAATATGGACGTTGACCAACGAGACGAGGGCGGAGGATGAGGTACATATACTCGATCTTGTTATCGTGCGAAATAAAGTTTCACTAGTAGATTCGAACACGCCTAGGATTATATTTCATGTTGGAGTCTGCTGAGAGCAGTAAATCACCTCGAAGATCTGAAGATCAAGCGTATGATGAGCACAGTGGGCGACAGAAGGTCCATACAGGCACCTGACGTTGTGCATTTAGAAGTCGTCAATACCATCTTGCGATGATTTAAGGGGTGATCACAGACTAAGCCGGATATGCAAGGGTGGGCGGTAGTACTAGTAGGGATTATGTACTATATGGGTGGACTCTGAATTCGGCAGGGTGACGGCAGAGAACGTAACCACCCATCGTTCCAGCAGAAGAATGATAAATGGGATATTGTAATGCAGAAAAGATAGAGATTCGGATCCGCGCTCTGGATTTCCGGGAAAAATACGGCTCTGAATTCGCTGACGGCAGGTAGCAAGGAAAAAATGCCAGCGGGAGAGTCGACCAGCTTATCCATCCCGCCTATCTCTCACGTTCAGAGCCTGGTCCGCGCCCTCGAGGATGGAAATCACGATCTAGAGACCAGAGCTGTGACCCGAAAAAAAGCGGACCAAGAAAGTTCCAACGCTATGGCCTGGTACGGAATACTTGCTAGCTGCCGAGAATTGTCGGACTCGGGAGCTCGACGCATGTAGTATACGAGTCTAGATTGTGCTGATAATAGATGCATTGAGAGCAACATAACTCGCTTTTCATATTCGGTCACCCCACCAGAGGCAACGTTTTCAATAGAATGGGTTCCGTGCAGGGATGTCAACTGCGCATTACTCACATTTCGCCTTGACATCTTTCTAGATGTGAATTGGATTCTTTCTTCTATTGAGAAATTTTCTGGGGTGCCTTTCGTTTCTGTGGATGCTTTGATCATTCCATCTGCCACATACTAGTAGTACGGCAGCGGTATCAAACTTAGCCATGGACAAGACGAACTGTTCCCCAAAGATGTCGTTTCAACCTTTTAACTGGGTCCAGTTCTCCTATTTCTCCTATCGCAATACTATAAAGACTTATGTAATTCGTCATACATTCGCCTTCTAATAGTTCTATTCGAAACCACTGATCACGAGCTTAAAGAAATCCACACAGGTTCGGATCTCAAACCCGCAGGATATAAAGTTCTCTCTTTCATATCTTCCTTGTATCAATCAACGATGTCTTTCACCACCACCTTGGTCGACAGTCTATCTCTCCTCCAGCAATGTCTCGCCGATATCACCCCCACTACTCCGCACGTGCTCGCGGTGGACATTGAGGGCATTGACATCAACCGCCACGGCAAAATCTGTATACTGCAATTGATGTGTAGTACCAGCAGCAATGTGTGGCTGATCGATGTGACTGTGTTGGGTGCGCAAGCATTCGAGGAGACAGACGCAAGCGGTATATCTTTGCGAACCATTCTTGAAGGATCGGAAACCCAAAAGGTCTGACTTTCGTAGTGTTTCGAACGCGTTCGCGTTGGACAAATTAATGACTGCCCCTAACAGTTGTTCTTCGATGTCCGAAATGACTCGGACGCCTTATATAACCTTTATAACATATCCCTCTCCAACGTCTACGATCTGCAACTCCTTGAAGTAGCAGTCCGCCTCTCGATTTGTGGCCGCGCCAGGACGGTCTCCGGTCTTGCGAAAACCATTCAATTTCACTTGAATCCTCCGGAGGATTGGGCGAAAACTAAAGACCTAGGTGTGACGCTCTTCGCGCCTGAGAAGGGTGGTTCTTATGAGGTTTTTGAACGACGTCCGCTGGATGCCCGCTTAATCGCCTACTGTTCCCAAGACGTGACATTACTGGCTTCTCTGAGGGACAAAATGCGGGAGGGAATGGGATCCCAGGGGAAAAATTGGGAGAACCGCATCCTGGCCGAATCGAAGAACCGGGTAGCGCTGGCACGCAGTGCAAGCTACGATGGTAGAAGGAATCGCGCTCACGCGCTTGCTCCCGTGGTTTGGTAGTCGATTTTCGTCAGGTGCGCCATTTTAACACGCTCCATCACCGCAAATACTTTGTCTTACCATATCACGCACTGGTAGCACCCGCCGGGATCTAAAAGAAAATGTAATGTAGTTCTCGTTCGTGGCAAAGCCGTAGAGTAGAGATTATACTCTAAGTTATCCACGAATCATATGTCTTGCGAAGGGAGTCTTTCGGAATTGTAGGGTGTCGTCGACATACGGAAACGCAGGGACAGTGACAGCTTCGAGACTAACAGAGAGGAGGTTACGCCTGCTTACAATGCTTTTGAGTAGGCGAAATCAGCAGCTTGAATCCGACACACACAAGAAAATTCAAATTCGACTTGCAGGGCGAAAGAAAATGCACTCTAATCAGCGCTGGCCCGGGAAAGGAAAGAGAGTTGGTCTTGTGTCACCAGACAATGCGATGGCATTCCTGGTCCGTGCATTCCAGTTCTACTTTGCTCATTTGAAACCGTCGCCTTGTTCAATTTTCTTGTTCCTGGTGATACTTTTTAATGTTTTGAAAAGAATAGAGGGAATGGTCGCGGAGCTTTCAGAACACTTGTCTGCTGGAGAAAAAGAGACGTTGGTCTTAGTTCAAAGACCATTGACAGAAAGAGTCCCACGCTCATCCTTCCTCTTCGCTGTCACCAACAGCGCCCTCCTTCTATGTAGCTCTGCATCTGTACCATCTGGACGCCACATAGGCTTTCTAGCACGTAGAATTCCGCAACCAAAAAGCCAACGTCTGACTTTGGCATACGACAAACTCGAAAACGGTCCCAGCGAGCGAAACGGCTTCTTCGACTCACAGCAGCATGAAGAGGTGTTGGAGGAGGACAGAAAGGTATGTCGCAGATGTTCTGTGAGGAGTACGCATTATGAGCATACACTTCCGTCTGTCAGATTTGAACCAGGGATCTGAAGTGTTCGACCAGGACGTTTGTCAACGTCGAGCGGCCCGCGGCGAAGGCCACGAATCCGAGTTTTTCGGGCCCGAAAGTGAATATTTCGTCGTACGTACCTTCTTTGTTATCCCATCTGTCCTTTTCCCTGACCGAATTCCTAGGAATTCAATATGCATATTGTCTGCGAAGACGATGAACACGTCATCCGCCATGAAAATACCCCCTATCACCGCCCACGTAAATTATGCCCAAGTTGCTCGTGCAGAACTGTCGTCCTTACACTCTCTCATACCCCACCTGTTGGCGTTTCTAATCTACCTCTAGGAATTCGGCGTCCACATCTTCAGCGAGGACAAAGTCATTCGTCACCGAGCATCTTCCGACGTCATTTCCACGTTCTGTGAACAAGCTCAGGCTGGGTCCTCTTTCACCAATACAGGCCCCACTCTGTCCGCCGCATGCACGCTGACCAGAATGTGAAAAAGCTCCAAGGCTCCACGTTTCTTCCCTTGGAGACATGACAGAGGGGCTACCAGAAGCAATGCGAGGCGAGGGATCTCATCAGCAATCAGGACAACGACGACGCGAGGGATCGCCACCGTTGTGATCCACGAGATGGAGAAAGTGATGGAGATCGGCTAGGTGCCGAGGACGAGATCTGTAGTTTGGTCAGAGAGGAAGATGATGTCGACCTCAAGAACCCAGAAGGCCCAGACTGAAGAACGAAGAAGAGAGGATTTCTGCATGGACTGAATACTTACGCCCGAGCCAACACCCCCGGCTTTGCGGGCTGATGCTCGCATCCTCCTCATCTTTCGCTCTCGGCAGGGATCCGTGCTCCTCCTGTTGGAAGGCTAGCCTTCGAGGCATTCCGGTCTATACGGATTGCGGTTGTTCATGTTGAAAGGTCGAACACCGGTCCTTTTTTCCGCTTGTGTTGGGCTCGGCATATGCCTTTACCTCGTTTGCGAATGCCGACTACGGTGCCATCGGCGTTGTTCATAGGAACGACGGGGTATGTACGTCTCCTCAATTTAGAAGGTCGCCCTAAATTGTTTCTAAATCACGTTCGTTGTACGACGCCGCTCAGCATGACCATGGCCATTGACGACCAGCGACTGCTCTTCACCTTGACATCTCTGCGTACTTTTCTGATGTAAGGCTACTGCCTCTGACCATTCCTAACAGGTGCGTCTTCGCGTTCTAAATAAGGCCCTCTAGATCTCTACGCTGTCGTCGAATGCCGGCAATGATGCGAAGTTGCGAACGCGATAGCTGTCCATGTGGTATGTGGGCTCGAGCTAAGAGGAACAGCTTTCCGTCAGTCGGTATCCTTATTCCCACCGGGTTCCTCGCGTTCTTTATTCTCGAGTCCCTGCCTCTTGTTTATGGTTCTGAATGCCTCGAGGACGAGTAAAATTGGTCTCAACTCTGCGCTCCGGCAATTCCTCGAACCAACTGTAATCTTCCATTTTACATAACTACACCGCGCTACTTTGGGGAACTGAGTTTGCGTCGCGGTGATCATTTGCCGATATATCACGATTATGAGTCCGAAGAATTCATGTACTCGCATGTCGCTGAAAATTTAGACGAATTGACGGCATTTTGGATCCCAAATGAGTCTGCGTAAATAGCTCCACTTCAGGACCACGATAGCCACACAATATGTCAAGTTTGGCAAATGGCGTGTCGCTGCGAGCAGGCCGTAGTCCAAGGATAACATCGAGGCGATCAGTTGGCCGATGGCGAGCTGAGCTCACTTACTCGAGTATTTGACGACGACAGATGCATAGATAAAGTAACCAGACGACTTGCTGTTATCATGGAATCGGCGGTAGGCCACGCAGCAGGGAGGTAGGCTTTCATGTGGTGCATCTCCTTGATCTCATCGAAAGAATCTCGAAGAAAACGTTGGATATCTTCATCTGGATGGAAAGTATGATCTAATGCAAGTCGATTGTGCGCACAATTTAGTGAATTTCCGTGAGTTGGTTGTGGAGGACATGTGCTGCTCCGGTTGACCAGCGATAAGAAATAGCAGCGGCAACTGAGTTTGTCTCAGGGCGTTGGAGATAATCTCGAAGATTCTGCGCTGGACAGTAGGATCTCGACATTCATCAAGCCGTCTATGACGAAAAGACACGGATGAGCGGGGTCAGAGAAGTAGCCAGTAACAGGCTGAAACTGGCTGACAGGCTCGACAATAAGGGATGTCAGTTGTGACTGGAGTGACCGCTCGAAAACCAGGGAGTCATGGTCGAACGCGCTTTCGATGAACTCTCTAGCGCCGGGAATGCTGAGGCAAATTTGATAGGCAATAGTCGCCATGAGCTTCTGGCCGTCGTTTCGAGAGGGATCAGATCTCGAGAAAAGGTAGCTCGCGACGAGGCGCTGTTCAGCGTCAGCCCACTCGGCGATGGATTATACGGTCGCTGATTTCCCTGCAGCGCCGCCGTACAACCACACGATATATGCATTCCAGTCGTCCTGCCGGAGAATCCAGGCTATGATTCGTTCTAGGACAGCGATCCGCGCGTTGGGATGGTATTTCGTAGCATTGAACCGCTCCTTCGAGTTATGAAACACGCTCATCGCAGCCGCCTGGTGAAGGCGTTCGAACGCTGGGTGATCCGACAATCAGTGAGGAATACCAGTAGTCGCAAAAATGCTGCTTCGCACCTGTACTTCCGCTTCCTCCCAAGTTCGCGAACGTCCCTCCATAAAATACAATGCCTTTGCTGTTGTCGAACGCGCGGATTATGATGGACCGGCTTTCAGGCGCTGTTTATTTGGTATCTAGGGACCAGGACTGTTTACGATATAAGTATAAGGCTCGAGTAGAGGTAACATACCTGCCACGCAATGCTAGTGAAGAGGCCCGTGAGAATATCTGGAACGAAGTCCTCCCTCCGAGGATGGTCATGTAGATTGATAGCTGAGCGCTGAGGCACTCCCTCACGACGTGAACAAAAAACATGATATTTACGTAAGAACGAGCAACATCAGAGGCAATCCCTGAAACAAAAGAAAAGCAGGTGCTGAAGGGAATATCAGCATGACAGCGCGAAAACGAAGTTGACGGAGATCATGCCTCATGCGCATCCACACGAATTCAGGGGTGTTCCACCCGTTTCGCTTCTGATTCTCCATCGCTTACAATGAATCATCTGTCAA
Source organism: Flammula alnicola (assembly GCA_015499995.1). Lineage (NCBI taxonomy): Eukaryota > Fungi > Basidiomycota > Agaricomycetes > Agaricales > Strophariaceae > Flammula > Flammula alnicola. The sequence goes on along the minus strand of JADNRV010000147.1, from coordinate 73,487 downwards.
TGACCACCCGATATATTTCAGATCGAACACCATTTCTACCTCCCGAATTCAAGAGCGGCTCTGAGCTGACATTCCCTTCGAACGGGCTGTCCAAAATTACGTTAACATACTGTAGACGACATCGATGAATCACGTAGGGTATGGGATCCAAACCCGTTGTTAGTACTTCGCAGTTAAAAGTTTTGAGCGTTAGAGGAGCCAGGAGGACAACAGGAATACGGCAGTTGTGCAGGCAAATTGGTTGGCTGTTCCAGGCAAGTTCCACGACGAACGTCGAACTAATTCTTAGTATTTATTATGAACACTGATTACAAGCTACACGACATAGCAGGGCCGAAAGCCCGAAGATATCGGAAGTCAGACATGCTTAATGTTAACCTTCGCAAAGTTCACTCAATGTTTTATCTTCCTTGAGCCCACTAAATTCCTATTCAATTGCAATGAAATTGTTGGAGACGGAGAGGCTATCCATCAAACCCTCAAACCATAGCACCTTTTACCAAGTTTTCGGGTTCTAGAGATCTACCAGAGATAGTTTTGGATAAGGAGAACAATAACGTTTACGTGACTCCGTCGCACTTCGCTCAGTCATAAGTAGGCTTCACTTGTCTTTTCTCGAACACCAGTTTCCCGTCGTAGACGTACTCGAGCGCATGCAAATGGCAACAATTCGTAAATTCTATCTCTTATTCATCCGCCTGTCCTTCAGCGCTGAGCGCTGATCATCGATTCTTTCGTTCTTCCCTAACTCTGTCATTTTTCCAACGGAATTATTCCGGAATACAGCGGCGTTACCATCAAGTCATCACCTGTTTTACCTCTACTATGTATGTAATCCTATTGCTCCGTTTGATAACCCTTTGAGGCAGACAGAATCGATGTAGAGATAAATATTCACTCACGCGAGGGGTCCGTCATACCGCAAGGAGCGCTGGGAACCTTTACTTGTCTGTACCTATGTACAACTGATAGAGCCGACAAATCAAGTGGTTATCATTAACCAGAGGCGCTGAGTTCCGTTTGACGGGTGTTATTAATTGATAAATTTAGACCACTAAGAGGATAATAGTGGGAGGTGAGCGGTGGCTGTTTTAAAGGTGTCTTGTAGAGGGAGAAGAAACGACAAAGCCATCAAGAAACCATCTCTACCCCGCTACCAAACGATTGAAAGAGATATCTACATCATGGGTGGCGTCAGGAAAGACAGGACATGCGTAGTGATCAAGATTCTGGCTTCTCGCAACTGCACAGAGGCTTCCTCACCTCAGTCAGTGTACCTGTTTTCCCAGGTTTGATCGATGTCCGCACATCTATCATGGGGTATCCTCCAAGCAGTAACTTATGAGCGAAGTGTGATCGGGTATCATTCGACGCGGGATTATTTATTACATGACCATCAATGAGGCGCCCCACTGTCAGAGACCCTATCGTGATAGAGAAGCCCTAAAAGCTTGGAAAGGAAAGGTTGACAAGGAACAAGCCGACGATGCCTTGGTCGGCTCGTCATGAGTCACCCCATGGATATACCCAACAAGTTGCAATAGTGAGGAGGTAGGCAGCTTAGAGACCCGTCCGGTGGCTCCACAAAGGATCTTTGCTGGTAGAACTGTGATAGTGAGGGTGAACTTCCGATAAGCGCCGAATCGATCACTATATCATCGTTGCCGGCGTGCCGATAGGCTTATGTAATTATTTACATTTATTTCGGTCATGCTATGCGACGGAACTTTCGAATGTGGTGTGATCGATAACAGGGTCAGCTTACCCGAAAGCTGCACACAATTCGCTTCTAAGGTAGGGCTCATGCATACTCGACAAGCCTCCACGTGAAGTGACAAAGTGTGACAATGTGCATATGATCTTGGGCCCCCGTCGTAGGACCCCTGATAATACCGTGAGAGGTTGGATATTCCCACACCTACGAGCGCGGCCTTGGGCCGCGCGAGCTCGGATACTGTTATGCAGGCGCACACCTATGGACAGGCCAAATTTTATTGTATCTCTATGTCTCCTGCACACCCAAGAGCCACCCAATTTGTGTTAGGTCAGATCCCGCACACCCATGGGTTGCTCGGTTCCCAGTCAGCGATTACATGATGACCGACAATAATTTTGATCTAATATCGAGACTCAAGTTATCCATTAGGCATTAGCCTTGTACTTGGCCCCAACTTGGCCCTTGGGCCACATTTCAGATTAGACAGTGGTAGAACGATTGGCTAATTTCTGTATTGTCAGTGGCATATCAGAGCACAGTGGCACGATGTCGAGGAATGAAAATTATTCTTTTCTTCCATTTACAAAAATTTCAATTTCATTCAATCTTCGCATTTTTGGCATTCAAAACACTCACCTACTCAACCATCACAAGAAAAAGGGGCCCAAAATGAAGACAGCAAGATATAAAGTAGAATACAAGCCATAGAATTTTTTTTTTGAATTTTTAGCTATTTTATATACATTTTTGGAGGTCAGATACTATGCACACCTATATGAGCCGAAATTTTTAAGTCGGATCCCGAAAACACCTAAATTTCGCCCAAAATTGCTGAAATTTCGAACACCTATGCCGACCCAAAATTTGGGTATTTGGTATCCAACCTCTCACGGTATTATCAGGGGTCCTCCCGTCGTCCACTCAAAATCTCTCATCACGTGCATCCAAGAATGTGGACCTGAACACTTAAATCTTCAAAAACAACCTCCACACTTCGTTTGTAAAAAATTTGCTTCCTGAGATCCATTTTAAATACATTTCTCCATCGTTCTCAGGAAGCAGAATTTTTTTCAAATTTCCGTGAAACTCTCATTTTGCAAAAATGCTGTTTTGTCACGTAAGTAACGCGCAAGTCACGTGTGGCTTGTCGAGTATGCATGAGCCCTACCTTACTCGAGTACCTTCAGGTTAGCTTTCCCAATGAGAAGTGGGAGTCGGACTAGTACGTGTCTATCGCTGCATATGTTGCCTAGTTAGCGTCATAGCCAACGGGTCCAAGATGATACAAGATATCCTTTCCCTCTTTGTTGGTTATATTACGACTTCACGATTTCTCATAATCAGCGGATATCGTCTCGGAAGGTCCTTCCGGAATTGGTCGTAACTGTCAATATTGACGGACCGGGTGAGATGAATCATGATGCATGAATGGTGGCCTACGTACGTAGGCAGCGCCTCGCGCACATTGGCTGCAGAAGGGAAGCTCATTGGTGTATTTTTTCGGCATCTCGGAAACTACTGCACCACGTCGAAGAAGTGACAGATACACAGATACTTAACCCGGATTCGCACAATGCTTTTAGTTTGCTTTTGCTCTCCCACTGCTCACCATCCCTTCCCAATATCATCTCCCGCCTCCCCACTTCCTCGCTCTCACAGACACGGTCTTTGCTGATACCCGTCGTCAAATTAAAGCTCACGCATCAACTTATTGCATCGATTGCTAATTGACAATCTATGCGAAAGCATACCTTGATTAGCGATTCAAATGGCTGTCACTGCCGTCAACTTCATTGGCGCCCCAGATTCCGAGTTTCAATCATCCCGGAAGGCAGTGACTGTCGCAGAACTTGCCTCTCTTGACAGCGGATGCTGCATTTGGGCATCGGGTATTCCTTCATCATGTCAAAGTCGGGTTTCAAGGTGGCGCATGTTTCACGTGCGAAGCTGTCTCATGTTCGTTTTACGTAGCAAAGATCGACGAAATTACTTATGTAGTAACTCAGGCAGTGATAAGAGAATATACCGTAAGTTAGTAACAAACAGTGAGCTAACGGTATCAATATGTCTCGCATATTACACAAGTGTTAACCCGGATTCAGGAGATAGTGATCAAGGGCGTCTATTCAACTCTGCTAGAACAGGTAGCGTGACAACGAATTCGACGTTTATGTTCTAATGTCCATCGCCTCAAGATGATGAAACGACATCGATTCGCATATTTTACGACTCGAACCCCAGATCTGCTGAGGTATTGCGAGGGCTGTCTATGAACTGAGGCCTAAGCGTTGAGCGCCTAATTACAGATCTGGCCACCGCCGATCGCCTGAGCCTTGAGGCATCTGCATTAGGATTTATAAGACGGCAAGAAGTTCGAATGGTTCTGCGTCCTCCGTTTTATTTTATTTACCGCGACAACTTACAGTGGAGCCCGCTGAGATGACAAAGTCAACGCCCTTCAAATTATGGCTTGTCTCTCCGGTTTTTGCTTTGGCCATCATTTTGTGCATGGCCCCAGTTTCATGTGCGTTGGTAGTCGACGCACACCACGTCGCCCGGAAGCTCGCCCCTAACAAACGAGATCTGTCTAATGAACGACGAGGGTTGCCCGATGCAGATTTCTTCATGCCACGCTCCTCGGTTATCCTTGACTACGGACATGGTGTGTCCCAGAAGCAGCATCCGCGCTGCGGTCTAACCCGTTGTATTTCAGGTTCCCATTTCTCTCCCAAGGCCACGGTCTCATTCACAGCATATTCCGAACACCCCATCGTCCTCATTGAAATGTTCGACGGCTTGCTTAGCTCCGTTAGTTGTGGGCCAGGCGCAATCGATCTCCATTTTTTGTCCGAGGACGCTACGAGGGAAGCGGCCAGCTCTTGGACCGATTTCAAAACTTTCCGCGCTGTGACCTCGCACCCGGGATGCAATTTGGATGACGAAAGGGGCGCATGGAGGTCCGTTCATCTCTCTATTTATGCTTTGTTCCCTCTCGTTGATATTGTATTCAATTACAGCGTCTACGAAATAAATGCGGATGTCTTTTCGCATAAAATATCGCTCTTTGTTGAGCCGCTCCCCCTCAAAGAAATAGGCCAATTTTTCGAGGTCAGCTATGGTCATAAAAACATTGCCAGCAGCTGGACCACCAAATCTGGGGGTACTATCGGTCGAAGAGATGATACGTTTAGCCAAGCCTACAACAATGATTTCAGCGGGATTCAAATCTTCCCAGGAAATTCATCCGCTGGAGGTCTCGCCGAAGCCGTGTTAAAGTAGGTTTAATTTCTTTGACTGCTGAAAGATGGATTAATGAGAAAACATTTTATAGTCAGTTGACGGGATCATCGGTGGAAGTACTCTGCGTCGATTGCGCATCAAACTTCAACTTTACGGTCGACATGAATTTCAACGTTACCGCGGCAGACTTGACTGTCAATGCAGCGTCCTTGTCAGCAAATATTGAAGCGTTCGAGCAGTCAGTCGTTCTGGACGTTAGCATGAATCTAGCGATATCTGCGACACCATCTTTTGATTTCTTGAACATTCCAATTCCAGGACTTGCAGTCGCGGTGAGTTACGTAGCTCGAAGAGGGGTCATCTGTAATTAATTATGAAACCAGATTCCGGGAATTTTTTCCTTTGGGCCGTCGATTGGGATGGGGGTCAGTTTCGAGCTCGATATGAACGGTCCTTTGAACTTCACAATGGGCGCTAAAGGCTCAGTAAGTACTAGAAAACTGTTTGACCCAGATCTAAGCTTACGCTAGTGCCCGAATTTGAAGATTCCCTCTGGAGCGACGGCGTCTGTCGACTTCCTGCAACAGAAGGTCGTAAAAGCCAAAGGCTGGTCTGTGTCTATTCTCCGTAATGCGTTAGAAGGAAAGCTCATGAAGGACGTAGGGACGGTGCCAAGGTTGAAAGTGTCCCCTTTCGAGTCAACAGTGGACAATTAAATACAACTCTTGGAGCCGCTCTCGCCCCCTTTATCGAGCTCGGCGTTACGGTAGGAGGAAAGTTTGGAGTGCAAGCTCGCATCACCCAGAACGCCCCCCACATGACTCTCTCCTCAACTCTCTCGTCGCAAGTCAATCGTGAATGCAAGCCCATCAGTGACAACGATTTCGAATCGTTCGACACAGCGTATCTCATGACTGCCGGCATGAGCTTGCAGACCATCGCTAAAGCTGACCTGGATTTATCTGTTGTAACATTGAAGGGAATCGCACAGTGGAACAATACGCTTTTCCAGAAAGATCTGCCCTTCCTCAACGGCTCCACCAAGTCGAACCCTACGGCGCAGCAATGTTATATCATTGCGAACGACAACGCTGCTGCAGCCTCAGCGGCTGGTTCGAATGCCACAGATCCGGCCATTGTAACTTTACAGGCAGCTCCAAGCGGCACTATTTTAGCAGCCGCGTCCGCCGTTCCCACCTTCAATATGCCGAAGATCGAGTCGTATTATTCGGCAAAGGGACACTTGCCGACTGGGGTCAATTATAAGCAGCTGGCTCAAGCAACCACTGTTCCTGATAGTCTTAAGAGCGCAGTCCAGAAGGCAGCCAGCACCGCGGTTATGAAGGCTTCACTACGAGACGGGATTGTGATGTGCTGGTTTGCTACTGCCTCGGCACTGTATATGATCTTAATGTAATAATACGCAAGGAATTTGGAACCGCTGTTATACGGCAGCCGGTAAAATACTGTAAATAGCTGAAAGACTGGATGTACTGATGTTACCTTGGATCGTCTTCTTTTTTTCTTCTATTCATTATCTTCGTCACTGGGAATTACAAAACATAAGAGAATCGAAATATAGTAATAATACAGAGGAAAGTCAAAAGTTGAAGTAAAGTAATGTGACTACAACGCATAAATCTTCACCATATCTGAATCCTCTGAGTCATGTCGTCGGTAGTGTTAATTCGGCAATACAGCGTTAATACTATTCCTGTCTTATTGCCCGCATCCTCTGGATATATTGCTGGATTCTTCCCCATAAATTATGTGTCTCTCAAGGAAGGACAAGTCATTCCTGGAGCTTATATACGCATGGGAACAAAAGTAACATCACTGTGGCACCGCCCGTCAATTGCCATTGCTTCCAGTCATGCGAAATCGGCGCTGGTATTTGGATCGGGCTCGAACCAAGCCCAAACTACATTATAAGTACTAATCTATGAGTCGTTCTTTATTCCCCATAATAAATCCGTACGAAAGCAAATTAGGACTCAGTCTATGCACCTAGCGCTCAATAGTAGCATCGTAGACAGGATACAGGGTTCGAAAACGCTGAGCTGGAATACTTCACCAGTGATCTCCAAGGAAAGTCTGGCATTATCGCGACTCAAAAGAGCTCGCGCAAGCTGAACCGGAGGATGTGGGCCTGCGCTGTGCAACTGTATAAATAGGTTGGCAGACGGTACCGTAAGCTTACTAATGGGCGATGCAAATGAAAGATCGACTTACATATGTTTCTCTTGAACGCGGAACCCAAACGTAATATTTCCCACTAATGAACATGCTTCAGCAGCTGCGAAGAAGAGAAGATCAAGATAAGAAAAAACTTGAAATTGATAAGATGTGGCTATTACCTATGATTCTCAGACAGTAACAAGAAGGATCCCGTTCGCTGCGATTCTAAGACGCCATTCGCCTCGATGGTAGGATGTGGTGTCCACCGGACCACGGCGAATGGCTGGCGTCCTTTAAAAATGGCTGTTGCGTCGGCACGAGAGGTTGTACTAATTTCGAAGAACCTCCTATTGTTGGGTCCGGTGACAGTACAGTTGAGGATGTCGGGGTTGAAAGGGACGAATTCGAATGTTAAGAAAGACACAGAGCTGTCTTCGCGCGGAGGAAGTGCCCGAATTTTGGTGGATGGGAAAATGAAGTAATGTAGGAGAGCGTATTGAGGTAAATTCTTTTATATGTGATCCACCAGACGAGGAGTCATATGCAAGCCATGAGCGGGTCGGGTCATCGGCGCATTATAGATATTTTTCGCATATCCACTTCAGCGGCCCACATGTCCTGCATCCTGCATTCTAAGCATCCAGGTCCATGTACAGTTCCGGTCCAAAATCGAAAGCATTTTTTGTGTTGCCTATGTTCAGAAATGCAACGCATCAGCAGAAGTTTCATGGCTAACTCGGTTGCTAGTGCGGATTGAAGAGGTATCTAACTGCCGCCATACATTTCGGTACAGTACTTAGTAGATAAGATTGCATGTGGCTGTGCTTGTGCAAGCAGTCTGTTGAGTCGGATCTGCCACAGACAATGCCTTGCCCGCAGTGAGATAGAGGAAAATTCGTTCATCTTGCTTACAGAGAGATCTAAATGCATATTGCGATCGAATTCCGAGGTGAGGAAACTTTCTCAACTGCGCCTCGCTGAGATGTTGGCATTAAAGTAAACCGAGGAAAGCCGGCGGAGCAGTCCAATCTGACCGGACGCTCGGAAGGAGGAGCTCGGATACGCGTCGAGTGCGGTATAGCATCGCAGGCAAAGAGTGGAATGTGTCGGACAAGGCGACGCGCTGGCAAACAAGACCGTGCACAGCCGCTGATGGAATCTAATCTACCTATCTAATCTAGCCGAACGCCTTGCCAGATCTCACTACACCGGAGTCCATTATTCACCAATTAGAGAGGCGATGAAAGTGTCTCCAGTAGGAATTCAAAGAGATGTTCACCATTCCCCAAGTGCATAACCAGTAAGCGATACCGTACAGTAATGTCCCTGAAAGTTACTATTAGACACTTTCTGCTTGGGGGACATCGATCACACGGTGGCAAAGGAATACCCCGGATGTCTATAATCTGGGGCTTCGGTAGTCGCGTAATAAGAACAGAAGCAGGCAGGAAAGTTGAAGGTATGAGCGCAATGTACGGGCCGACTGCGCTTCAGCTCTGAATGATAGTCCATCTCAGAAGCTGTTATGTACGGGGCCCGATTTCGAAAGGATGGTTAATTATTTAAAACAGAAGGGCCAAGAACGTCTACAAAGGAAGCAAGCATACGCTACCAACATTGGTTGAGGCAGGAAAAGCCGGGCTATGACCAGCATCGATATGTTCAGAGCCAAAGATTCGGGTCCGACGAGAGTCTAAGTTCGTCAGTTGGATAGCCTGGCTGCGCATGATGGGCTCGCAGCATCTACGAGGACTTCCAAGGCCCAGAGACAAATCCGTATGGTGGATTGCGCCGAACCGTCGGCTCATGCGATTGGCTAAAACACAAAACTAGCCATCATAGTTCAGGGAAAGTAGCTCGGGAGGGTGTCTATATGGTGTGAAGGCCATCGGCGCGCTAGCGTTTGATTCCATTTTTTGAGTTATTCGTGAAAATTGGACGGCAAGATGACCATGACGGGAGCATAAGGACTGCAGCAGTCCAAAAGTCGAAGGTCGAGGCGATGTCAGAGGGAGGACACTGCTCGAGAAGAAATGTAATGGCAATTGCGTAACTGGAAGTTAGAATACATGGCCATGACCACGAGAAATGGCTGCTGGTGGCCCGGGGAGACACAGGTTTAACCAAGGCTTAACTCTGTAACGAGAAGTAGTAACAATGACAAACGGAAGGACATCGCTGTACGGGTTGCAACAGGAGGTAAAACAAACACAGAGAAATGTTGAGGTGCTCTCAAGTTCTTCCCTATGTTGCGAGCGTCGCCACGAATACGTTTAGGAAAATGCTACGCAGTAAGTAACGGAACTACGGAAAATGGTATGATGTAAATTAAATGGCTAGACGTGCTGCGGTACTTACTGCAGGGGGCACGGAAAGTGACTGGAAAGGGATCAAGGTGACTGGAGAGAAAGGGAAGAACGGAATCGTGCGGTGTTTCATGGAAAGATAAGATAACAGTGTGTGATGAGATGATCACATGTGGGCCGTAAATTCACATTCGCACGAAATGTTTACACAGCCCTCGGGCAGTGGCGTTGAGTTCAGAATCATAGCACTTGTTAGTCCTCCCACCATCTTGTTACTTGCGACCTCTACTAATCCAACAAAATCATTCAAGGGAATATACAGATAACTTTTCTAGCAGATGTTCTCGCGAAGTAACCTCAACGTCCTCGGGGGTTCATTCACCCAGGTCACCGAGTTGCATAGCGGCCCTGCAGGTGCGACACAGTCACTTGAACTCTCTTCAGATCGAGCTCACAATCATTGAACTGATTGCATGATATGAACAGCATTTGAACGCTTACAACAAGCAACTGCACCTGGAGCCTTTCATAACTCCAACGAACGTTTCGATCCCCCTAGATGTCACCCGAGAACACGCGTCGCTGTCCTAGAGAGGATTATGAACTGGATATTGGGGAAAGAAGATCTCAGCGCGCTTATCCTGTGGCTATATGGTCCAGCGGGGTCGGGAAAGTCTGCGATTGCTCAGAGTATCGCTGAGCTTTGCGACGCGGCGAACATCCTTCTGGCCACCTTCTTTTTCTCTAGGTCTGATCATACCCGACACCGCGGCGACGCCCTTATCCCTACCCTCGCATACCAACTAGCCTCCAACATTCCTGGAGCACGCGCACGAATTGAAAAGATAATCGACCGCGATCCACTGATCTTCAAGCGATCGTTGGAAGCACAAATCAAATCCCTCCTCGTCGACCCCTTCCAAGACCTAGTCGCCTCCGGATACTTCGACGATCCCGGTTCCTCCCCTCGATTGATTATTATCGATGGCCTTGATGAGTGTCAAGATTTCCGAGTGCAGAGCCAAATCATCGAATGTATTGCACATGCCCTCCAACACCATCACTTGCCGTTCATTTTTCTTATCGCGAGCCGCCCTGAGCAACAGATCTCATATTCGTTCAATTCCGGACGACTTCCCGAACTGCGAACTTCCCTGGCGTTAGACGACTCGTTTTACCCCGATGATGATATTCGGCTCTTCCTTCAAGACTCTTTTCTCCGTATTAAGAACACGCACCCGAAGATGCGTTACATTCCCGCTGACTGGCCTCTCTGCGAGGTTATCGAGTCACTGGTCGAAAAAGCATCCGGCCAGTTCATCTACGCTGCAACTGTCATGAGGTACACATCTTCGATCCGTCACATACCCACGAATCGACTAGACATTATCCTAGGTTTGCGTCCTGCTCACAATGACACGCCTTTTGCTGAGCTCGACGCGCTGTATATGCACATAATGACATCCTTGGACGACGTCGAGTCGGCATTACTAATAACTGGTGCCGTCCTTCTCAGATATAAAGATGGAATATTCAGTCATAGTGGCTTACACGAAATCGCGAAATTTGTGGCTTTAAACCCAGGGGATGTCGAAGTTATCCTAGGTGATCTTGCCTCCGTGATCGAGATTGATACAGAGGATGAATACCTGGGTCCGCGGATACGAGTTTTACATGCCTCTCTGCAGGACTTTCTCTTCGACATGGCTAGATCCCGCCAATTCTACATTAATCCTCGACTAATGCACACAAAATTTGCAACTCAATGTTTACAAGATCTCAAGGCACCAGGTAGACATAATTCCATTAATATTATCAATTAATTCTAATTCTCATGCTACGCAATAGATGATTTAACATTTTCCTACGCCTACAATGCCCTACTCTTCCACTTAAATAATGCTCTTCCAACGCCAGATCTGAGAAAGGGTATTCTTGATCTTTCTCTCGACGGTGTGCTACAGCATCTGGTAAATGCCCCATTTGCCAGAGACGTCCTCTTCAAAGTCTTCGATTCTCTTCCTCGTTGGATCACCTCATTTCTAAAATCTATCAAAATGATTGTGCGTGTTCGCATTGTCGATATACTTGTCTTCTATGTTTGGGGTATTGATTGCATTTTCATAGGGGTTCGATGATTCTGACCACATATATGCTCATCAACTTGCGTCTTATGACCGATTAATAATGATGGAACTCGACAAGTATGGATGGAAAGCTGCAACCCAGTTCCTTCTATCGATTCTGTGCATAGTTCGCTCAAATTCGAAACTACGTTTTCTGTTGGCATCTCGGTGGATGTCTGCTCAGATAGACTACCATCACGACAACCACTTGCACTTGTACGACATATCCCGGTATGACTCCGAGAGCTTTATTACATTTTTGGAGGACTCAACGAGGTCTGGGATGTATGTGATGGGGACGACAAATACGCAATCGCCGCTCTGTGGTGCTTGCTTGGTCTCGGACATCCGAACCAGCAGCTTCCTGCTAGATACACGAACCACGATCTCAAGATGCGCCGGAATTTACCGTGGCGGTGGCGAAAATTGGCAACGAGTGGGTTTTTCAAGAAACGACGACAAGTCATACGAAAGACTTGGAAAACCTGGGACGCTTTCCGTAACGATCCCGCGCCACACCCTTTTGCCAAATTCCATCGACATTGGGAGAACCACAGATGGCACTCGCGCGAGGTATATTCCCTCATGCTGCAATTCCTTCCAGAAATTTTGGACAGATCAAGGAAATTGGACACATTGGTCAAGCTGGCACGCCGACGTTCTTTCGTGGACAGATCGCTGAAATATCCACGTCAGACCAAAAGGGCAAAGGAAGCCATGGAAAGATATGTAGCTGGGGTAGTAGGTGAGGGGAGCGCGGAGGGAGAGACGTCGTGAAGACACATTGGTATACAGTGGAGCAGGCCAATCTGACCGCGGGCGCGTCGAGACTGGAAGGCGGCAACCGTGCATTCCGTAGTACGTACGAGACGCACTGGGATACAAGCCCTTACACAGCCACGTCCTAATCTATTAAATCTAATCTACGCGAGGATCCCCCTACTACAACAGTACTGCAATACACGTACTGGGTCGGTACAATGAAGGCAGAAAGGGTACACGGACCCAGACATGGCACTTACCTACCGGGGATTGTTGATCATTTTCCTTGTTACAATTGACTCGACTTATTTCTTCATGGCTAGTACTCTTTTAGATCCCAGAAGGAACAACATGGGTCACGCACAACTCAGCTGGCTTCCAACATTCGGTACTCAAAAACAATGTCCAGAAGGTACCGCGAAATAGGACGTTTAAAGGAGATTGAATGTCGCAACATTGTAAAGAAATGTGACTTGCATAAGCTTAAGACGATATGTCTGGGATTTTTCGAAGATAACGTAGCAAAAACGACATTATCACTACTAAGCAATCTGTCGACTAGGACCTTTTCGGAGTCAAACGCGCCATTACAGAGGACTGAGCCGTCAAACCTTGCGTCGAACAGCGTCGCTTGGTGAAACCACTTCTTTAGTCAATCGTCATTGAGTTTCCCTTGAATATTGGCATGGCCATCAGCGAGCGAGGGTTGGAAGTTCAGCCGATAATCACATGTCCGGAGGCAAGAGCGCTCGGCATCCCATGGTCTCCTTCCTACTTACTGGTATGTATGTGCTCCATTTCAATTCCGACACAAACGAGATCTCGTGGCAGGTGGGGGGCCATAATCTAAACAGATAGTTTCAGCTCGACTAAAAAAATTCATGCAGAAGAACACAGGATGTCGATGCTCACGCGCACGGCTGGTGCTCCTGGAAAATGCAAGGAAAATGACATGTTGTCGTGGAAAATATTTGCGGTCATTTGGGATCCTAGCGACTTTGATCACCGAAAAAGCCTAAACATTGGATGAAAGTAAGAGATGGCAAGAGCGGAGAATTCTGGCAGCTTGAACGTGAAGATTGCTAAAAACAGAGACCCTACTAGCTTGTCAATGGTGGCATCCGGGAAAAAAGCCAATGTACAAAAACTCAAAGCTCAAATGTTCGGCTTTGGTGGTGCTGTGGAGTACTTATGCAAGGGAGGTGTGTTGGCTTGCCAGCGTCAGTGTTGTACCACGCTGGCAAGTTGCTGGCTGCTGTGCGCTGTTGATCCGGAATAATGACAGTTGGAATTTCAACGCAAAATCAACCAAAAAATCAACAATAGATCCAGTACCATCCATGAATATTTGTCCCCTCTCCATCGATGAACCTCGATATGTAACATTTTAGAGCGCAATAGAAGGTCAAGACTCAGAAAAGGTGGTGTTGATCAGACGATTGACGCGTGGGGCTGAAAGAGAATCATGGTGGCTACATATTAAATTCTCGACGATCAAGAATATCCTGCTAAATATTGCCTACTTACTTACAGGACAAAACCCTCAAAGTCACCGAGACCGATGAAGATCATCACGGCGGTGAGATATGTCTAGGCGGTACACGGTCCAGGGTGGCCGAGTTGGGTTTACACTGTGTCGCACCAATGGCGATGGCTCGCGAAGCGCATTCCCGCCATTGACACGCCCAAAATCACCAAACAGGTAAGGACAGCAGCGGGAACGATGGGGGCGTCGGGGTCTGGAGGGCCGGGTGTATTGAGTGGGAGTTCCTACAAAAGAGAATGAATACGGAAGGAACGACGACACAAAGAAAGGGAAGGAAGGGAACGGAAAGAAATGAGAGGAAGAGACGGAAAGGAGGAGAGGAAGAGATGGACCGCCCAAGCTCCGCGCTGCAGCACAGCAGCCAGAGGTTGCTCAGCACGTCCCCGGCCTGGCTCAACGGGACGTCGATGCTCTGCGTGTACGCGAGGTAGGACACGTTGTACAGCAGCATGGAGAGCACGGTGGTTAAGGAGGATTGCAGTGACGAGGGGGCCTGGTCGGCTGCAGGGACCGAGGCAACCAAGGTCGAGTCGTGCAGCTTAGTAGAGGCAGAGACACTTGGATGATGGGTGGTGGTAGTGGATGAGGGCGATGATTGGGTGTGGGATATTCGTCTTGGAGAGAGGGAGGATTGGGTAGAGGAGTGGAGATGCGGGTATTGGAGAGGAGAAGAGGTGTAGGGGGTGTTTGGTATACCATCTGAGGACGATGTATCGAATGAGGTGAAAGAAGCGCGAGGCAGGTAAGATATACTCGTACCTTGCCCAACCACCGGTTTCTGTTCCCTTCGTCACTCCGATCCAGGAGTGCCCGACGTCTAGCTTGGCCCCTGTCTATATGACTTCGAAAGGGAGCTTGATGCCAAGGTAGAACGTGAGCAGAGACAGGAAAGGGATTGTACGTGTCAGGACAGCATTAATGTGGTCGGGCGGGAATCCTGATAATTGCATTAGAAAGAATTGATCAGCTCAAAAGGAGACTCACGTCTCATATCCCCGGGTACTGGCAGGATAAGGTCTCCAATCGTCCATTCGCCCTTTGTCTGCCTTGCCACCGATCGGTGGCCACCCACCCACCTCAACGACATTGAAGACTTCTACGAGCTCCTGCACCAGCCCGGAGCACGCTCGTGCGATGATAGATGATAAATTGAAAAGATTTTCTGCCTCTCGAGGAGGTGGAGGCGATGGAGAGGATGTGGCGGAGTGGATGGCTGATGCGGACGATGTCTGGACTTTCGCAGCTGAGACGCTGCGCCGACGAGATGCGAGCGTCTCACGGAGAGTTCATAGACGATCTCTCTCTAGCACGGTTTTATTAGAGTCGGGTAGAATTTAGAGAATGAATGAAATACATACTCTTTTCGTTTTCTTTCCTCCACCTGCCTTTGACAAGCGGCGAGAGTCGCTCGGGAGAGTCTGGCTTGTGTCATTGTCTCAGCGAGCGCCCTGTTTGCCTTGGATACGTGATCGTCTCTGTCCAAAGCGTCTGCTGTCGTAGATCATGGACAGTGCACCGACATTGAGATTAGTTACAAGGTAAAGAACGATGGGAAACACGGGGAGCCTTACTGGGTTTTTAGGCAATTTTCACAGTAGAACTGGCGTTGTTTGACTTCGCAGATTTTACAGTCCATGCACGAGGGGAAGTTGCTGGGAGTTGAAGTCAAGAGTAGGCTGTAGACTTTTCTGTCAGCGTCAAAGGACAAAGGCGAGGGCGGCGATACATACTCATCATCATTTGCCGACCACGCATTATGTAAACCACATCGGCTTTGGCCGCACCAAAGCCTACACAGCTCTCGGGCGCTGGCGTGAGTGCAGAGTCATAGCACTTGTTCGTCCTCCCACCATCTTGTTACTTGCGACCTCTACTAATCCAACAAAGTCATTCAAGGGCATATATTTTCTACTAGATGTTCTCGCGAAGTAACCTCAACGTCCTCGGGGGTTCATTCACACAGGTCACCGAGTTGCACAGCGGCCCTGCAGGTGCGACACAGTCACTTCAGATGGAGCTCGCAATCATTGAACTGATTGCATGATATGAACAGCATTTGAACGCTTACAACAAGCAACTGCACCTGGAGCCTTTCATAACTCCAGCGAACGTTTCGATCCCCCTAGATGTCACCCGAGAACACGCGTCGCTGTCCTAGAGAGGATTATGAACTGGATATTGGGGAAAGAAGATCTCAGCGCGCTTATCCTGTGGCTATATGGACCAGCGGGATCGGGAAAGTCTGCGATTGCTCAGAGTATCGCTGAGCTTTGCGACGCGGCGAACATCCTTCTGGCCACCTTCTTTTTCTCTAGGTCTGATCATACCCGAAAACGCGGCGACGCCCTTATCCCTACCCTCGCATACCAACTAGCCTCCAACATTCCTGGAGCACGCGCACGAATTGAAAAGATAATCGACCGCGATCCATTGATCTTCAAACGATCGTTGGATGCGCAAATCAAATCCCTCCTCTTGGACCCCATCCAAGACCTT
Source organism: Flammula alnicola (assembly GCA_015499995.1). Classification (NCBI taxonomy): domain Eukaryota; kingdom Fungi; phylum Basidiomycota; class Agaricomycetes; order Agaricales; family Strophariaceae; genus Flammula; species Flammula alnicola. Next base: position 57,116 of record JADNRV010000147.1, on the reverse strand, counting down.
GTCGCCTCCGGATACTTCAACGATCCCAGTTCCTCCCCTCGATTGATTATCATTGATGGCCTCGACGAGTGTCAAGATTCCCGAGTACAGAGCCAAATCATCGAATCTATTGCACATGCCCTCCAACAGCATCATTTGCCGTTCATCTTTCTTATAGTGAGCCGCCCTGAGCAACGGATCTCGTATTCATTCAATTCCGGACGACTTCCCGAACTTCGGACTTCCCTGGCGTTAGACAATTCTTTTCACCCCGATGATGATATTCGTCTCTTCCTTCAAGACTCTTTTCTCCGTATCAAGAACACGCACCCGAAGATGCGTTACATTCCTGCTCACTGGCCTCTCTCCGAGGTTATTGAATCACTGGTCAAAAAAGCGTCCGGCCAGTTCATCTACGCTGCAACTGTCATGAGGTACACATCTTCGATCCGTCACATACCCCCCAATCGATTAGACGTTATCTTGGGGTTACGTCCTGCTCACAATGACACGCCTTTTGCCGAGCTCGATGCGCTGTATATGCACATAATGTCATGCTTGGACGACATCGAGTCGGCGTTACTAATCATTGGCACCGTCCTTCTCAGATGGAAAAATGCGATACTCAGTCGTAGGGGCTTACACCAAATCGCCAAATTTCTGGGTTTAAACCCGGGGGATGTTGAAGTTATCCTAGGCGATCTTGCATCCGTGATCGAGATTGATACAAGGAACGAATACCTGGGTCCGCAGATACGAGTTTTACATGCCTCTCTACAGGACTTTCTCTTTGACATGGCTAGATCGCGACAATTCCACATTAATCCTCAATTAATGCATACAAAATTTGCAAATCAATGTTTACAGGATCTCAAGGCACGAGGTAGACACACTTCCATTAATGTCATCATTAATTCTAATTCTTAAGTTACGCGATAGATAAACCAACATTTCACTACGCCTACAACGCCCTATCGTTCCATTTGAATAAAGCCCTTCCAACGTCGGATCTGAGAAGGGGTATTCTTGATCTTTCTCTCGACAATGTGCTACAGGGTCTAGTAAATTCCCCATTTTCTGGATCGATCATGTTACTCGATCCCCTTTCTCGTTGGATCGCCTCATTTCTAGAATCTATAAAAATGCTTGTGCGTGTTCGCATTTCCGATATACTTGCCTTCTATGTTTGGGGTATTGATTGCATTTTCATAGGGGTTCGATGATTCTGACCACATATATGCTCATCAACTTGCATCTTACGACCGATTGATAATGATGGAACTCAACAAGTATGGATTGAATGCCGCAACCACATTCCTTCTCTCGATTGTGTGCATAGTTCGCTCAACTGCGGAACTATTTTTTCTGACATCTCCGTGGATGCTGGCTCAGATAGACAGACATGACGACAGCCAGTTGCACTTGTACGACATAGCCTCGTACGACTCCGAGAGCCTTATTGCATTTTTGGAGGACTCGTCGAGGTCTGGGATATATGCGATGGGGGACGACAAATACGCAGTCGCCGCTCTGTGGTGTTTAGGTGTTCTCGGATTTCCGAACCAGCAGCTTCCTGCTAGATACACGAACCACGATCTCAAGATGCGCCGGAATTTCCCGTGGAGGTGGCGAAAATTGGCAAGGAGTGGGTTTTTCAAGAAACGACGACAAGTCATACGAAAGACTTGGAAAAGCTGGGACACTTTCCGTGACGATCCCGCGCCACACCCTTTCGCCAAATTCCATCGACATTGGGCAAACCACAAACGGCACTCGCGCGAGATATATTCCTTCATGCTGCAATTCCTTCCAGAAATTTTGGACAGATCAAGGAAATTGGACACATTGGTCAAGCTGGCACGCCGACGTTCTTTCGTGGACACATCGCTGAAATATCCACGTCGGACCAAAAGGGCGAAGGAAGCCATGGAACGATATCTAGCTAGGGTAGTAGGTGAGGGGAGCGCGGAGGGAGAGACGTCGTGAAGACAGATAGGTACACAGTAGAGGAAGTCAATCTGACCGCCTCGGGCGCGTCTGACACTGGAAGGCGGCAACTCTGCATTCCATATCGAGACGTCCTAATCTAATCTAATCTACACGAGGCCACCACTTAAGTACTTAAGTACCACAACAGTACTCCAGTACGCCTAACTGGGTCGGTATCACTGGAGGCAGAAAGGGATGTACACGGGTCTCGACATGGCGCTTATATACCAGGTCCTTGCTACAATTGACTCGACTTGATAAAATTTATTCTTCATGGCTAGTGCTCTTTTAGATCCCAGAAGAAACGGCGATGTATCACGCACAACTTGAACTCAACTGGCTTCCAACATTCGGTACTCAAGAAACAACGTCCAGAAGGTACCGCGAAATAGGGCATTTAAGGAATTTTGGAACATTGTAAAGGAGTGTGTCTTCCATGAGACGCTATGTCCGCGATTTTTGGTTGTAGATGGGATGATGGCGGATAATTGTCGATTAGGATCTTTTCGGAGTGAAACGCGCCATTGCAGAGGACTGAGCTGTCGAATCTTGCGTCGGTTGGCGAAACCACTTCTTTAGTCAATCGTCTTCGAGTTTCCCCTGAATATCGCCCTAGCCATCGGCGCTCACCAGCTTCCAGGAGATCTACAACGCAACAATCAAGTGCAAGGTTCAGATGCCACTGACAATAGTATGGCATGAGATCTACCCAGAGTACGCAGCGAGCGAGGGTTCGAAGATCAGCCGAGAATCACATGTTCGGACTCTGCAAGACCTCTCGACATAAGTACCATCGCCTCCTTTCTACTTGTGCGTGTGTGCTCCATTTCAATTGCGACAAGAGCGAGATCTCGTTGCAGGTGGGGCCATCATCTAAGCAGATAATCTCAGCTTGACCGAAAAAAAATTATGCAGAAGAACGCAGGATGTCGATGCTCATGCGCACGGCTGGCGCTCCCGGAAAACGCAAGGAACATGACATGCATGACATGTCGCTGAAAATATTTTGCGGTCACTTGGGATTTTGGCGACTTTGATCACCGAAAAATCCTAAACATTGCATGAAAGCAAGAGAAGGCAAGAGACTGAGAGGCCAAAAGACCGGAGAACTCTGACAGCTTGATCGTGAAGATTTGCTAAACACGGAGACCCTACTAGCGTGTCAATGGTGGCATCCGGGAAAAAGCCAAAGTAAAAGAACTCAAAACTCAAATATGCGGCTTTGTTGGTGCTGTGGAATACTTATGCAAGGGAGGTGTGTTAGCTTCAGAACATCGCCGCTCGTTGTTCTGTTACGAGTACCACTGTAGTGACCAGCGATCATAACTTTCACTGCCTGTTGCACGCCGTTGATCCGGAACAATCGCGGTTTGAATTTCAACCTATTTCTTCCTTACTCTCCTTCAACGCAAAATCAAAAATCAACAATGGATCCAGTACCATCCATGAATATTTGTCCCATCTCCATCGATGAACCTCGATATATTGAATTTCAGAGAGCAATAGAAGGTTAAGACTCAGAAAAAGCGGTGTTGGTCAGACGATTGACGCGTGTGGCTGAAGGAGAATCATGGTGGCTACAAGTAAATTCTCGGCGGTCAAGAACATCTTGCTAAATATTGCCTACTTACTTATAGGACAAATCCTCAAAGACACCGACACCGATGAAGATCATCACTGGGAGGTCTGATTCGATGGTGAGATATTTTTAGGTGGTACACGGTCCAGGGTGCCCAGAGTTGGTTTTACTCTGTATCGTACCAATGACGATCGCTCGCGAAGCGCATTCCAGCCATTGGCACGCCCAGAAATCACCAAATAGGTAAGGACAGCAGCTAGAAATTGACGAATCCTGATTGGTAACATCAGACGAAGCCCGTTACAACTCGTAGAGTAGCAGGGTATGCGTTTTGGCGTGCCCTGGACTCGTCCTTTCACAGGATTCCCTTACTCAAGGCCGCATGAGTATTCTACCCCACCCATGGCAAATGCTTTTAAACACCGTCGCCTTATGGTGCAGTATTCAGTCACTCACCTCATCCATCTGAGGAACAGTACTTTCTACTCCCTGTTCAAGACAAGTCTTCAACATGGGCTCCAGCACTCAAGTCGAGAAATACAGTGAGGACGCGCTTCCAGCGTACACTCCCATGCCATGGTATGTTTCACATGTTATCGAGGCGCGTGGGCACTTATTTAGTCTTTGTAGGTCCTTGAAGGAAATTCGTGCGGCTATCCCCGCCGAGCTTTTCGTCAGGGACACGAAACGTGGTCTCCTCTACTTCGCTCGCGATGTTCTTCTGGCCGCCGCCGCCTGGACTTTGGCGTCCTACATCGATCCCTACTTCCAGTCCGTGGCTACCAAGGGACTTCTCACCCCAATCGGTGCTGAGGTTGCCCGCTGGGCTTCTTGGGGTGTCTAGTGAGTCTTTTCGACGATTCGAGAGGTGATATTTCCGTTAACATCCTACACTACAGCTGGTGGTTCCAGGGCCTTATTTTGACTGGTATTTGGGTTATTGGACACGAGGTTTGAAAATTCCGTCCTTTCCTACGTCTCGTATTCACGTAGGCAATAATTTAGTGTGGACACGGTGCTTTCTCTGACCACAAGATCGTTAACGACATTTTGGGCTTTGTAAGTCTCTCAACGGCGCTCGTTTTTATCCATTAAGCTGAAGCGTTGGATGTTTCTAGATCACTCATACCTTCCTGTGGACCCCGTACTTCTCTTGGAGAATCTCTCACCACCGTCACCACTCCAACCATGCCTCCATGGAGCGCGATGAGGTCTACGTCCCCAAGACCCGCGAAGACCTTAACATTCCCGAGAAGCCCAATGACGAAATCGATTGGGATGAACTCTTCGGCGACACCCCCATCTACACCCTTTACATGCTCATCCGCCAACAAATTCTAGCATTCCCCGCTTACCTTCGTAAGTGATTCATTGTGAACGGGATTTAACGCGATCTTATCCCCAACCTTTGCCAGTCTTCAACGTTTCCGGCCAGAAGACCTACCCCAAATGGACCAACCACTTCGACCCGAACTCCATTCTCTTCACCAAGGCCCAGCGCAACGCCGTCATCATGTCCAACATCGGCATCGCCGCCATGGTCTGGGGTGTCACTTACTCTTGCTCCGTTTACGGCGTCGCCAACACTCTCAAGTACTACTTCATCCCCTGGCTCGAGGTCTCCCACTGGTGTAAGCACCACTTTTTTCTCCATCCGTTACATACCGTAAATGCGCCCTTTGTTGACATTTCCGTTCCTGCCAGTCATCATGATCACTTACCTCCATCACACCGACCCCACTCTCCCCCACTACCGCGGCAAGGAATGGAACTTCCAGCGTGGTGCCGCTGCTACCGTCGACAGGCCTTTCCTCGGATGGCAAGGACGCTTCTTCCTCCACGACGTTGCCCACTACCACGTTATCCACCACGTAAGTGTCTCAATGTCTACTCCGCCTAACGAGATACGATGCTCACGACTTATCCTTCCTTCTTTGGCAGTTCTTCCCGAAAATGCCTTTCTGTAAGCATCGTCGTCGGAGCTCAATGTCTCTACTACTCAACTGATTCATTTTCTCCTTTCAACAGACCACGGACCGGAGGCTACTCAACACCTGAAGGCGTTCATTGGTCACCACTACGCCTTCTCTGACCAGCCCGTGTTCCAGGCGCTCTGGGAAAGTTACAACAAGTGCCAATTCGTTGAGAATGAAGGTGAATATTTTTTCCTAGACAAATTGACAACAACATGCGCGGCCATTGACACATCATGCGCATTCCAGGTGACGTTCTCTTCTACCGTGACAAGAAGGGCGAAGCCCTCCGCCGCCCCGCCGATCAATACAGGCTCAAGTCCAAGAGTCAGTAGAGGGTTTTGGTGGCGACACCGAGTACCGAGTGATGTACCCCCAGTTACTGAACGGACTCGGGATAGTCGCTAGAATCTGACACGAGACATGTAATCAGTTATAATGCATTGTTATGTTCAACACGAAAGATAATTGCAACTATTAGCGTTCTACCAGCTTAGAAAATTTGGCCCAAGTGCAGGTCTTGGCTCTGAAGGAGTGACTGAACTTGCTCTTTTCAGAGTTGGGATCAACCGGATTATACGTGGAAACCTAAATCAGGGCTAAAACAGTCTCTCGCTATCGCGAGCCTGAAGAAGACATTAGACGTGGTCAAGCCGAACATAAATGTTGCTTACCTTGGGGGCTTTGTATTCCTGGAACTCTCGCTCGAAACCCGCTAGACGATCCGACGAGGAAAAATAAACTGTGCCTGCAAAAAAACTGAGCAACGCGTATCCATGCGCTATGGAAAGGTAAGGTGGCTCAGTTTGCAAATTATACAGCCGTCATCCAGTCCTTTTTCCGTGAAGGAGCCCACACCAGCTAGCGGTTACCGAGCCAAAGGAGGCTCGTAAACACGGCGTAGCTGAATACAGGCAAACTGTCTGGTGCGTGCTTTGTTTCGTCATCGCCATTAAAATTCTTAGTGCTGCCCTCCAGAGATAAAGCACCGTGAACGGAGATGAACGACCCAAGGCTGAGTGCTGATGAGTCAATAATCGGTGGTCGGCCTTCCAGTCGGCTCTTGACGATGCTTCGTCCTGAAAATTACTATGTACTGCACCGAAGGACTGGTTGAAGCAAACAAAACTTAGTATAAAGCGAGGAAGATAACGATGGCGTGGCGCATAAGTCTGATATGTGGCATAACATACGAGGCATGTACGTGTGGTGATCCCTCTCATTTTGGTGCGTAACCTCGACCTGTCCTCCCAAACGAAAACGCGGAATCGATGGCGATTTATGCAGTCTTCGCCTTAACAGCTTTCCGCACGATATCCCTCCTCTGCTTCTTGGCCAACATCACGGAGAAACGGGCAAAGTCGTTCAGTGACCGCCTCTTCTCAACAGCGGCTCTCTTCTGTGCCCAGCTAGACTTGTCCCACTTCTCGACGATGGCCTCTTTCTCCAGCTGCTTCTTGACGACGCCTGAACCAGCAGCACGGGGGAGCTTGGTGAGGGCTAGGGGTGTAAGGGTGAGGTGTTTGAAGGGGTATGATTGGCGGGGGACGTCGGTTGTTGGGCCGTCAATCAAGGCCTGCATCGATGTCAAACACATGAGTCGCAATAATTCAAAAGGTGAACGTACGCGGTTGTGGTCAATGATCTCAGCGATCACAGCGATGCGGCCTGCGGAAGGACCGGCTTTGAGAAGGACCACTGTTGTCATTCATGGCATGTAAGTTGCTGAGGAAGACAATCAATATGGATCCAACGAACCACGTCCGACCTCGACGAAGCGTTTGAAGTTTGATTCCTAAAAGATAACACAAAGATTGTCAGCGGCCATTCCTGAAACATCCTCTACGACCCAAGAGCAATACGCAGCGCATCCCCTCCAGCAATAGCCCAACCCATTTCCACCAGCCAGCGTCATCCAAACTCTCTGCAGCGCATCCACCTCATCCAGAATCTTTCTTCTCCATTTCGCTGCGGGGTACTTCTAAAGGTCGTAGATTCACCCTCGAGGGAAGATATGCTTACTGTCATCTTGATTTTGTTGCTTGAAGATGGGCCGAACGGTGTCGAGGTGTCGTTGGGGCGTTGTGTTGATAGTGGCTGATTTTCGCTCAGTATTTGTATTTGTTTGAAATACACGCTTTTGGCACCTGTTCTCGTTCCATGCCTTCGCTTCTCAATTTGAATCTCATTTTTAACTTCCACCTGCAAGGCATGCACTCATCGCACAAAGTCATGCAACTCCAAGCTTCGCTCCCCGACGAAGGGACACATAAAACCTCTGAAAGCCATTTACAGTCCCAACCCCCACTCTCATCATCCTCGTCCGTGGTTTCAGTGGCGTTCTCGAGCCTCTCGCAAGAAGTCGTCGACGAGATCATTGATCACGTCCGAGGTGACGATTCTCCTTGGCCCCTCCTTGCTTGCGCGACCGTCTGCAGAACCTTCCAAGATGACGATTCTACTTGGAACCTCCTTGCTTGCGCAACCGTCTGCAGATCCTTCCAATCGCGCTCTCAGAAATACCTATTCACTGATATTCGTATCTTCGGACTGAACGACAAAGAGAAGCTTGTGAAAAAAGTGCACAGCCTTCATAGCGCCCTCCACGAAAACCGCCTCCTCGCCTCACACGTCCGGAACATTGAGTTCTACTTGAAGAAAACCAACATCGGCATTTTTCACCATCCTATGCTACTGAGTATCATGTCTCTTATTACCCAAGCCATTTCAGGACGAGAATTTCGATTCGCGATAGAGGTAAGACGTGACAACAACTTCAGTCCTGAAGTCCGTTTCGATGACAATCACGCCATCGAAACTCAGCTTGTGCAACCCTTCCTAGCGCCGTATGTCACTTCGATGGCATTATGCGGTCTTTCAGATATTCCGGTCAGCATGGTGGCTAGCTGCCGCCGTCTTGAATGGCTTAACCTCCACAGGGTTACCCTGGAACATCGCGATGGGGAACTCCCTCCCACGTTGCGTCCGCGACTGGATGGATTCGTTTTCGACGACTGCTCCCGCAGCATTCGAGACCTGGCGAAGCATTACCTCGACTTTAGCGACCTCACGATGCTCGAGTGCGGGGGGGACGTAGAAGAGTTTAACGACATGCTATATATTCTGGGATTCTGTTCCAGTTCCCTCGAAACATTGAAATTAACTTGCCGTGAGTCGCCCCCTATCGTGTATCTTTCGACTTACTGTACTGATTCGCCACCGGTTGAAGTCGACGCAGATTATGGTCAGGATTATGACCTCAGTCTGCTCCCGAACCTAAGGGAACTATCTGTTATCTTGACCTTTGCACCACAATACGACGAGCCACTTACAAAATTTTGTTATATCCTTCGTACTATTCCTACGAAGAACAAGATCGACTTGATCACCATCACGGCTCTAGAATCAGGCACCAGCTACTCAGTGCCGGGCGAGCTTTCGGAAGAAGAAGACTGGTCCTTCCTTGACAAGATGTTGATGAGGGTATCGAATGGAAAAAGCATGGCTGTGACCCTTCTTATGGAATATGCGGGAAAGAGAATCGAGTCAGATGATGACCTAGCGAACTGGCCAGATGATTTGCTACCGTTAACGACCCAAGCTCCACATATTCGCAAGCATTATTGCTTGATATTGTAGTGTTATCTACCTATATTCCTGATCCATTTACTTGCTCGATTATTATTCCACTGATGGTCATAAATGCTTCACACGCACACCGTCTCCCTATATACATGATCATCGATGATCGCACGATGTTGTCTGTGCGCGTGGTGTGATGAACAAGGGCCGAACCGTTGCCTGGTGAGAGAGGACAATGCTTCCTTCCACGCCGGGCCAAGAAAAGCTACGACGCCATCTAATCTAAAAGAGTTGAAGAATTCTTTCTTTTATTTGACAAACCCTCTTTTGCAGATTCGAAATACATAATTTAGCAGGCAAGAACTCTATTAGCTTGGGACTAGACCGTCTTCCCTTTAGCGTATATCGATATCATGATCTTGTCCAGTTCCGCATGTCATATCAATTATTCCAGTGCCACCTATGCGCTATCACCGATATCGATACAACCAGAAACCAGAGGCAGAGTAAATTATAGACCGGAAAGTGTCGAATATTTATAAAGATGGCATTGCGCAAGGCTTCTGCTCGTACGACCACAAGACCCTGCACGTTATTGAGTTCGTCAGGCGTGTGCTTATCGTCGGGAAGCCACTGATCGCGAACGGTATCCAATTTAACGCGGGGCTTGTCGTACGCGGAAGAGGTCGCATCTGCTAACGCGGGCGTTGTCCTTGTCCCAGAGCTGATGCAGCGCTTTGAAAGGTATTGGTCACGGTATATGGATTCAGTTCAAAAATTGACGTACTCTGCTACTCTTGGCTGCGCTGATGGCAATGCTGAACACTGCTGCAAGTCATATTGAAGCCTCTAAGAAGATTCTGCGTCAAGGCCTCTCAGAAGAGAGCAGCGGAGGAATACATCTCATGGATTCCGTAGAAAAGGGAAGAATAATGACACCCAGGGATTGAGTTGAAACGAAGTACCGGATGTGCGCGTGCGTATTAATAGCGATGTCGTGAAATTTAGAACATCAATTGCAGGCTCAGTGAATTCAAAAGCCTAAAATATTATACAATGATACAGTGATCTGCTTCATATGCAGCTTTAAGGATTGCTAAAATAGGTCTGGACTGGGAAGCTCTTCAGGCGGAGGAGACGTTCCCCAGCTGAACTGGCCCATATTCCTCCTGAATGGAACGAGACAGCGGGGATAGTTTTCGGAAGTCTTTTTGGACCTTTTCGAGGGACGAGGGGATGGATGGGCCGTATCGGGCCCTGCAATAGTCGCCAGAGATGATACTTTGTCAAACTTCGACAGTGGCACGGCTGCTAACGACGAAGAATGGCCACTGCGTGGGCATACAATGCAGTCCTTTCGGAGCAACATATGGCATATGTGGTCTGTGAGCTCCGACTCCGCCTACGAAGAAGAACGAAAACGTTTAAATACGTTTCAATGATGCTAGAATTGACAGAGGAGAAAACTTTACCGAGGACATAAATCCCATGGGCCCAATGCACTGGGCACACCGAGCACGAAGGTCAGCCAGACACCCAGTTAGAAATGCATCCTCCTTGATAAATCTGCACCCCGTGGTGGCATGTTTGAAGAGGCACACGAGACCGTCAATTTCAGAAATCTTTCTGAAGCCCCGAAGCAAAACTAAGACTGCGAGTTTGAATTGCCTATATGATATATATCCCGCGGCCGCGAGATCACCGACGTAGGCGCATAGTTCTCTAGGCTGTATCGATGTTGTCAGCTTCCGGTTTTTATCATCAAAAACAGCCTAAATTCGAGTAGTCGATGTGAAGATTAGGTGGCACCCTCGTCATAAACCATCGAAACAACTCACAGTCCAGTAATCAACAAATAAGTCAACCGCTGAACTCGCTATCTCCTGAACAAAACTAATTGCCAGGGACAGACTTTTCATCGCGAGTGAAATACGGACGCTCTTGACCAGAGAGATTGATAACCGAAGGTGGTTGTGTTCTGCGCCTGCGGTTCCACAGATTTCTGAGACTACCTGCATGAGAGTCCCTTCATCCCGCAAGATAATCTCGACCATTTCCTCCCCGAGCCGAGCCTCCAAGGCTTCCTGCTTTGCATCCCTACGCTTGGTTACAGAAGACCTTGGCATAACGATACGACAAGTACAAGAATTCAAGTTGGGGGTGGGGGTTGGTTCAAAGAGTGGATTGTCGTCCTTCATCTTATATTTGACCGTCCGAAGCCCGATGACCATCTTGAACCTAGTTCTGGAATTAGGTGTCCTTATCGACAAGTGGCTTCGCCTGGGCATGGCGAACAATGGGCTTTTTCTTTGCAAATGTCCACAGTAGGACTTGACGGATTTAGTGATGGATTTGGAAATTCTTTTGCCTTTGTGAACCAGTCCGTCTCATGACAGGGCCAGAGCGCGGTCCACCAGGGTCCACCCTAACCAAATCACGATGTTTGAAATGTGGAAGGCCAAACCAGAAGGAGAGATTTCGCGATGTAGCGGCAATAGCTGAAACTGTAAAGACAATGCGAATGACGACAGCGGGGGAATATATGGTATCCCGCTTTCCCTCCCTCCACTGGGCCACTTCGAATTCCAGAGTCCGACACTCTATCTCATGACTCGGCTCCCAGGGTATACTCGTATATTAGTTGCAACTGTCGGTATTTTCTGGGTCTGAGGATTGTGCAGGTGTGCACAAATGACACAGTGGTGCGGTCAGTGTTCTATTCTTTTGCTATTCTTTCAAGTACAAGAATTCAAACGCAATCACGAACAAGTACATAAAATTAATTTCCCCCTTTCTCGAAGAAATGGTTTTATTGCAAAGGACCATGAACTTCCAACAAGATACTAAGGCTGGATTTGCAGCGATACTGTACGCCTGATTACATGGCCGTAGTGCAGGACTTCCCATCCTCGATTCTCGAGTTCTTTGAATTCGAAACACGGTATAAATTTGGAAATATAAACCTGAAGATGTACTCTAGTCATGAGAATGGGTGACGAGATAATCCCGGCAGTATTTCTCTGCCATAAAATGGGTATGGATTCGCCTCGCTGACAGCAAGGCCAACGGTAGACAAAAAGACAGAAAGCCGATGAGGATTACATTACGTATCCGCCAACCTGGCGGTGGAAAGGGTGACTTCGCTAATGTTCATGCCAGCGCGTCTCGATGTGGAATGCACGGTAGCGACCTTCCAGTCTCGATGCGCCCGAGCCGGTCAGATTGACCTCTTCCACTGGGTACCTATGTGTCTTCACGTGGCCTCTCCCTCCGCGCTCCCCTCACCTGCTACCCTAGCTACATATCGTTCCATGGCTTCCTTCGCACTTTTGGTCCGACGTGGATATTTCAGCGATGTGTCCGCGAAAGAACGTCGGCATGCCAGCTTGACCAGTTGGTCCGATTGGCCTGATCTATCCAAAATTTCTGGAAGGAATTTCAGGATGAAGGAATATGCCTCGCGCGAGTGCGATCTGTGGTTCTCCCAATGTCGATGGAATTTGGCAAAAGGGTGTGGCGCGGGAGCGCCATCGAAATCGTCCCAGCTTGTCCAAGTCTTTCGTATGACTTGTCGTCGTTTCTTGAAAAACCCACTCCTTGCCAATTTTCGCCACCGCCACGGGGAATTCCGACGCGTCTTGAGATCGTGGTTCGTGTATCTGGCAGGAAGCTGCTGGTTCGGAAGTCCGAGAACAACTAAGCACCACAGAGCGGCGTCTGCGTATTTGTCGTCCCCCATCGCATATATTCCAGACCTCGTTGAGTCCTCCAAAAATGCAATGAGGCTCTCGGGCTCATTCAAAGCTATGTCGTACAAGTGCAAGTGGTTGTCGTGATGGTAGTCTATCTGAGCAGACATCCAGGGAGTTAACGGAAATCTTCGTTTCGCACTTGAGCGAACTATGTACACCATCGAGAGAAGGAATTGGGTTGCAAGTTTCCATCCATACTTGTCGAGTTCCATCATTATTAAGCGGTCGTAAGATGCAAGTCGATGGGCATATATATGGTCAGAATCTTCGAACCCCTATGAAAATGCAATCAATACCCCAAACGTAGGAGTAAGGCTCCAACCGTACAATCTACTTACTCTATATATATGGTTTATACCGTATAGGTATATGTATAGATATAGGGCTGCCCGGCATATCTTCAGTACACAGTAAATATACAGTATATGATACATCTATAGGGTTGATTATTAAGGCCAACTTTTGGTTCCGTCAGGATAATATTTGAGGCTAGAATCCTTTGCGGACAGTATCTGCGAGTTCGAATATTCGGCAGTGCCATCGACAACGACACCCGGTGATCTTTTTAAAGAAGAGTTGCGTCGATACTTGGCATTTGAAGGTGGCCGAGGAGAGATTCTTGATCCTTTGGCATGGTGGAAGGTAAGCCTTGAGCTGCACAACATGATCTGTATCTTTACTCACATCTCTTTATTGTACCAGATTCACGGTGCTGCGTTTCCTACCCTCTCACGTATGGCCCGTGACTTTTTGGCAATACCAGCCACCAGTGTATCAGTGGAGCGCACATTTTCGAAGTCTCGGCACATTTGTAGTGACTTGAGGAGCTCGTTGAAGGCTGACACAGTCACAGAAGCATTGCTGTCAAAGGTTTGGATTAGAAGTGGCCTTTTCTCGGTGAACGCGCCAGTTGTAGCACGAAAAAAGCATGGTTCGACGTAGGCCTAGCAACAACCCTATATTTTAACCATATTTTCATATATATATAGTTATTATACACTAATATACCATATCCGTATATATAATTAATTTCGTCTATACCTATAGTATATGGTTGGAGCCTTACGTAGGAGACAAGTATGTCGAAAATGCGAACACACACAAGCATTTTTATAGATGTTAGAAATGAGGTGATCCAAAGAGGAAGGGGATCAATTATCGTGATCGATCCGGAAGATAAGGTATTTACGAGACCCTGTCGCACGTCGTCGAGGGAAAGATCAAGAATACTCCTTCTCAGATCTGACGTTGGAAGGGCTGTATGCAAGTGGAAGAATAGGGCTTTGTAGGCGTGGCGAAACGTTAGTCCATCTATCGCATAACTTAAGAATTAGAATTAATGGATGACATTAATGGAAGTACGTCTACCTCGTGCCTTGAGATCTTGTAAACATTGATTTGCACATTTTGTATGCATTAATCGAGGATTAATGTAGAATTGTCGGGATCTAGCCATGTCGAAGAGAAAGTCCTGCAGAGAGGCATGTAAAACTCGTATCCGCGGACCCACGTAATCGTTCCCTGTATCAATCTCGATCACGGAGGCAAGATCGCCTAGGACAACTTCAACATCCCCTGGGTTTAAAGCCACAAATTTCGCGATTTCGTTTAAGCCGCTATGACTGAATACTCCATCTTGATATCTGAGAAGGACGGTGCCAATGATTAATAACGCCGACTCGACCTCATCCAAGGCTGACATTATGTGCGTATACAGCGCGTCGAGCTCCGCAAAAGGGGTGTCATTGTGAGCAGGACGTAAACCCAGGATAATGTCTAATCGATTAGTGGGGATGTGGCGGATCGAAGATGTGTACCTCATGACAGTTGCAGCGAAGATGAACTGGCCGGACGCTTTTTTGACCAGTGACTCAATAACCTCGGAGAGAGGCCAGTCAGCAGGAATGTAACGCATCTTCGGGTGCGTGTTCTTAATATGAAGAAAAGAGTCTTGAAGGAAGAGCCGAATATCATCATCGGGGTCAAAGGAGTCGTCTAACGCCAGGGAAGTTCGAAGTTCGGGAAGTCGTCCAGAATTGAACGAATACGAGATCTGTTGCTCAGGGCGGCTCGCGATAAGAAAGATGAACGGCAAGTGATGCTGTTGGAGGACATTTGCAATAGACTCGATGATTTGGCTCTGTACTCGGAAATCTTGACACTCATCGAGGCCATCAATGATAATCAATCGAGGGGAGGAACTGGGATCATTGAAGTATCCAGAGGCGACTAGGTCTTGGACAGGCTCGACGAGGAGGGATTTGATTTGCGCATCCAACGATCGCTTGAAGATCAGTGGATCACGGTCGATTATCTTTTCAATTCGTGCGCGTGCTCCAGGAATGTTGGAGGCTAGTTGGTACGCGAGGGTAGGGATAAGGGCGTCGCCGCGATTTCGGGTATGATCAGACCTAGAGAAAAAGAAGGTGGCCAGGAGGATTTTCGCCGCGTCGCAAAGCTCAGCGATGCTCTGAGCAATCGCGGACTTTCCGGACCCCGCTGGACCATATAGCCACAGGATAAGCGCGTTGAGACCTTCTTTCCCCAATATCCAGTTCATAATTCTCTCTAGGACAGCGACGCGTGTTGTTGGGTGACATCTAGGTGGATCGAAACGTTCGTTGGAGTTGTGAAAGGCTGCAGATGCAGTTGCTTGTTGCAGGCGTTCAAAGGCTGCTCATATCACGCAATCAGTTCAGTGGTTGTCAGCTACATCCAAAGTAACTGTTTCGCACCTGCAGGACCGCTATGCAACTCGGTAACCTGAGTGAATGAACCCCCGAGGACGTTGAGGTTACTTCGCGAGAACATCTGGTAGAAAATATATGCCCTTGAATGATTTTGTCGAATCAGTAGAGGTCGCAAGTAACAAGATGGTGGGAGGACTAACAAGTGCTATGATTCTGAACTCACGCCAGCGCCCGAGAGCTGTGTAAGTGTTCGTGCGAATGTGAATTTACGGACCACATGTGAATCATCTCATCAACATCGTTATCTTATCTTTCCGCCATTCTTCCCTTTTTCTCCAGTCACCTTGATCCTTTTCGAGTCACTTTACATCCCTCCACCGCAGCACGTCTAGCCATTTAATTTACTTTATACCATTTTCTGTAGTTCCGTTTAACTCCATTGCACGTTCAACGTTGCAAACCAGAAGGCCCAATTTTGCACATAGAACGATACCAAGCCTGGAATTTCCATATGAATTGTGCCATGGGGATGTCGCGGCAATAGCTGAAACTATCAACAGGGGGGACCATGGTGGTGCGGTCGGCGTTCTAATCTTTTGCTGTTTTTCTAAGTACAATGAATTCAAAGGCATGCGCGAACAAGTATATAAACTTCCTTCCCTCCTTTCTCGAAGAAACGATTTTATTGTAAAGGGCCGTACCCTTAGTGTTCCATCCTCGACTCTTGAGTTCTTTGAATTCGAAACGCTCATTCTGTGAATTTACCAAGTGGAACCCCATCCCACTCCAACATCAGCTTTTCATTCCCCCGTACGATTAACGCTGGCCTTGCCATTGCTCCATGCTCCTCGGTGCCGAACCCTGGGACCAGCGGGCCGGCCTTCTCTGTCAAGTCCTGCATTGGCCGTCAGCTTCCGTCTCATGTGGCGATGTAAGTGAGAGAGTACGAACCGAACGAGTCGTTCCCAGACTGCCCAATTATGGCTGCGGCCCGTCCCATCATGTGGACATCATCGTGCAGCTCAATATTGAGCAAATTGCCAACAGCAGCAGCAAAGGCGTTGCCGACACTGTAGAAGGCGTATTGACAGAACGGTAGTGGGAGCACGCCGATGTGCTGGAAGTCGATCAGCCATATGCGATGGTCGTCGTCGACGAGGAAATTGTCCATCTTGACGTCGGAGTGATAAATGACATTAGGTGCAGAGGTGAAATCAATGGGTGGTGGCTTAGGCGGCACACACTTTGAGAGCGCCTACGGAAGCAGCGGTTATGAACCAGCCGTGAAATCAATCGACGTTTTAAAGCCATACCTTATTGACGTATATCGTGAGCGCTTTGGCATCGGCGAAGTCCAGCGGCGCCCAATTATCCTTGAAGAAGCGGTGCCGAACACACGCCTTCGACTGCGGAATCCTTCCAAACGTGGAGGGGGGAACCTTTTGGTGGAGAAGCCAACGAACAGCTGGGGCGGCGACTGATGCGGCAAGGTTTAAAACCTCGATCTTTCTCTTCAAGGCTTCCGCAGGAGCCCATTCCTCCAGGGTCGGTGCTGCGACGTACTCCATGACGAGAAAGTATCGTCCACGAGTGCCGTGGAAGGCGTCGTATACCTGGGGTATGTGGGGAGCCGAGCTGTCTCCCTGGGCGAGGTGGTAGAAAAATGCCTGCGTCTCAGCTTCGATGAGAATGTCGTCATCGCCGTACTTGACAAAAGCGCGCCCGAAATTCGGCAGATAGAGGTCAAAATTGTTGGTCTCGTCGACCCCAGATAGCTTTTTGAAGTAGTCGAGGACGATATCACGAAGCGACATAACCTGCGACACGATAGGCTGGGGGAGTAGAATTTCGTTAGCAATTGTAACGAAAAGGGAGGCTTCGCTAATACGTACTAGCGAAGAGTTTGGCAACGTATAAAGTGACGGAAGGCTTTGGTTGATGGTAGAGATACAGCGGAGTAAAGATCGAAGGGATGCTGAGACGACGAGGATGCCCAAGGCCAGCCTTATATTAATAAATTAATAACTTAAATAAGGTAGGGCCGCCAACGTCACGTGCAGTACGTGCGCTCTTTATCACTAATATTAATAATAGTAATATCAGTCTCCTACGAACCTTCAAAGCTTCAAGCTTCAATGTCGGTGCAGTGTCCATGATCTACGACCGCAGATGCAGCATTATGCATCGGACAGTGATGAATATGTATACAAAGCAAACAAGGCGCTCGCTGAGACGATATCACAAACCAGACTCCCCCGAGCAAATCTCGCCGCTTGTCAAAGGCCGCAGGCGGGATGAGGAACTCCAACTTAATGGTCTAGCGAAGCTGAAGAAGAACGAAAAGAGTACGTATTTCATTTATTTTACCCGAATATAATAAAGCTGTGGTAGAGAGAGATCGTCTACGAACTCTCCGTGAGACGCTTGCATCTCGTCGGCTCAGCATCTCAGCTGCGAAACTCCAGACATCGCCCACATTAGCACTTCACTCCACCACGCCATCTCCATCGCCTCCACCTCCTAGAGAGGCAGAGCATCTCTTCAATTTATCATCCACCATCGCACGAGCGCGCTCCGGGCTAGTCTAGGAGCTCGTAGAAGTCTTCAATGTCGTCGAGGTAGGTGGGCGGCCACCGATCGGTGGCAAGGCAGGAACAAATGGGTGAATGGGCGATTGGAGACCTTAGTACCCGGGATATGAGACGTGAGTCTCCTTTTGAGCTATTCAATTCTTTCTAATGCAGCTATCAGGATATTCGCCCCACCTATCAATGCTGTCCTGACACATACGATCCATTTCCTGTCTCTGCTCACGTTCTACCTATGCGTTGAGCTTCCCTTCGAGGTCGTATGGATAGGGGCCAAGCTGGGCGTCGGGCAACCCTGGATCGGAGCGACGAAAGGAACGGAAACAGGTGGTTGTGCAAGGTACCTGCATAGCTTCACTGCCTCACATTCCCTTCATCTCATCCGATACATCGTTCTTACTTAGATGGTATACCAAGCACCCCCCACACCTCTCCTCTCTCCAACACCCGCAGCTTTACCCCCTTCTACCCAATCCTCCCTCTCTCCAAGATGCATCTCCCACACTTAATCATCGCCCTCATACACCACTCGTCAGCGCATTCCGCCTTCACCACCGCGCTCTCTATGCTGCTGTACAGCGTCTTCTACCTTGCGTACATGCAGAGCGTCGACGTTCCGTTGAGCCAGGCCGGGGACGTGCTGAGCAACCTCTGGATGGTGTGCTGCAGCATGGAGATGGGGCGGTCCACCTCTTCCTATCCTCCTCTCCTCTCCTTCCTTTCCGTTCTCTTCCTTAGCATTCATTGTGCAGTCTTTGCTAGGAGCACTATGTAGCCGTGCGCGTGACGATCGACATCCTCTGCTCTTCTGCATCAATTTGTTCGGTCAAGCTGAGATCTTTCCATTTAGATTATGGCCCCCAACTGCCACGAGATCTCGCTCTTGTCGCAATTGAAATGAAGCGCACACGTACAAGTAGAAAGGAGGCCATGGTATGTCGAGAGGCCTTGCATCCGAACGTGTGATTCTTCGAACCCTCGCTCGCTGCGTAGTACGTACTCTGCGTAGATCTTATGTCATACTATTGTCAGTGGTATCTGAACCTTGCGCTTGATTGTTGTGTTGTAGATCTCCTGGAAGCTGGGAAGCGCTGATGGCTAGGGCAATATTCAGGGGAAACTCGAAGACGATTGACTAAAGAAGTGGTTTCACCAGCCGATGCCGTTCGACACAAGGTCGACGCAAGGTTCGACGGCTTAGTCCTCTGTAATGGCGCCTTTCCCTCCGAAAAGGTCCTAGTCGACAATTGTCCACCATCATCCCATCTATAACCTGATATCGCCGATTGCTTAGCAGTGATAATGTCGTCTTTGCTACGGTCCTAGTATCTTCGAAAATCCCAGACTTATCGTCGCATGGAAGTCACACTTCTTTATGATGTTCCGAAATTCGTTCTCTCTTAAATTCCCTATTTCGTGGTACCTTGGGGATGTTGTTTCTTGAGTACCGAATGTTGAAAGCCAGTTGAGTTGTGAGTGGTGCATTGTCGTTTCTTCTGGGATCTAAAAGAGTACTAGCCGTAAAGAAATAGATCTTATCATTCGAGTCAATTGTAACAAGGAAAATGATCAACAATCCCTGGTAGATAAGCGTTAGGTCGGGACCCGTGTACCGACATCCCCTTTCTGCCTCCGGTGATACCGACCCAGTTATGCGCAGTGGGGTACTGTTGGAATAGTGGGAGTCCCTCGCGTAGATTAGATTAGGTCGGGACGTGGCTGTGCATGTTCATGTATGCTAGCGCCGGGCGCGTCTTGACAAGGTACAGGCTGCCGCCCTCCAATCTCGACGCGCCCGAGCCAGATTGGCCTGCTCCACTGCGCACCTATGTGTCTTCACAACGCCTCCCCCTCCGCGCTCCCTCCACCTGCTACCCTAGCTATATATCTTTCCATGGCTTCCTTCGCCCTTTTGGTCTGACGTGGATATTTGAGCGATGTGTCCGCGAAAGAACGTTGGCGTGCCAGCTTGACCAATAGGTCCAATTTCCCCGATCTGTCCAAAATTTCTGGAAGGAACTTCAGGATGAAGAAATATACCTCGCGCGACTGCCGTCTGTGGAATTCCCACTGTCGATGGAATTTGGCGAACGGGTGTGGTGCGGGAGCACCATAGATATCGTCCCAGCTTGTCCAAGTCTTTCGTATGACCTTTCATATGACCTCTCGTCGTTTCTTGAAAAACCCACTCGTTGCCACTTTTCGCCACCGCCACGGTAAATTCCGGCGCATCTTGAGATCGTGGTTCGTGTATCTAGCAGGAAGCTGCTGGTTCGGATGTCCGAGAAAGCCTAAGCACCACAGAGCGGCAGCTGCGTATGTGTCATCCCCCATCGCATATATCCCAGACCTCGTTGAGTCCTCCAAAAATGCAATGAGGCTCTCGGGGTCGTTCAAGGCTATGTAGTACAAGTGCAAGTGGCTGTCATCGTGGATGTCCATCTGAGCAGGTATCCACGGAGATGACAGACCAAATAGTTCCGCAGTTGAGCGAACTATGCACACAATCGAGAGAAGGAACTTGGTTTCAGCTTTCCGTCCATACTTGTTGAGTTCCATCATTATTAATCGGTCGTAAGATGCAAGTTGATGGGCATATATGTGGTCAGAATCTTCGAACCCCTATGAAAATGCAATCAATATCCCAAATATAGAAAACAAGTATGTCAAAAATGCGAATACGCACAAGCATTTTTATAGATTTTAGAAGTGAGGTGATGCAATGAGGAAGGGGATAGAGGGATTCAAAGCTGATCAATTTGGCAAATGGCTCATTTACTAGATGCTGTAGCAGATCGTCAAGAGAAAGATCAAGAATACCCCTTCTCAGTTCTGATGTTGGAAGAGCCTTATCCAAGTGGAAGAATAGGGCTTCGTAGGCATAGCGAAATTTTGAATCATCTATCGCATAACTTCAGAATTAGAATTAATGGGTGACATTAATGGAATTACGTCTACCTTGTACCTTGAGATCTTGTAAACATTGATTTGCAAATTGTGTATGCATTAATCGAGGATTGATGTAGAATTGTCGGGATCTAGACACGTCAAAGAGAAAGTCCTCTAGAGAGGCATGTAAAACTCGTATCGACGGATCCACGTATCCATGCCCTGTATCAATCTCGATCACGGAGACAAGATCGCCTAGGATAACTTCAACGTCCCCTGGGTTTAAACCCACAAATTTCGCGATTTCGTGTAAGCCCTGAATATTGAAAAATGCACCTCGACGTCTGAGAAGGACGGCCGCAATGATTAGTAACGCCGACTCGACGTCATTCAAGGATGACATTATGTGCATATACAGCGCGTCAAGCTCCGCAAAAGGCGTGTCGTTGTGAACAGGACGTAAACCCAGGATAACGTCTAATCGATTGGTCGGTATGTGACGGATTGAGGATATATACCTCTCGACAGTTGCAGCGTAGATGAACTGGCCAGACGCTTTTTTGACCAGTGCCTCAATAACCTCGGAGAGAGGCCAGTCAGCAGGAATGTAATGCATCTTCGGATGGGTGTTCTTAATACGGAGAAAGGAGTCTTGAAGGAAGAGCCGAATATCATCATCGGGGTGACAGGAGTGGTCTAACAACAGAGAAGTTCGAAGTTGGGGAAGTCGTCCTGAATTGAACGAATACGAGATCTGTTGCTCAGGGCGGCTCGCTATAAGAAAGATGAACGGCAAGTGATGGTGTTGGAGCGCAAGTGCAATAGATTCGATGATTTGGTGCTGCACTCGGGAATCTTGACACTCATCGAGGCCATCGATGATAATCAATCGAGGGGAGGAACTGGGATCGCTGAAGTATCCGGAGGCGACTAGGTCTTGGACAGGCTCGACGAGGAGCGATTTGATTTGTGCATCCAACGATCGCTTGAAGATCAGTGGATCGCGGTCGATTATCTTTTCAATTCGTGCGCGTGCTCCAGGAATGTTGGAGGCTACTTGGTACGCGAGGGTAGGGATAAGGGCGTCGGCGCGATTTCGGGTATGATCAGACCTAGAGAAAAAGAAGGCGGCCAGGAGGATGTTCGCGGCATCGCAAAGCTCAGCGATACTCTGAGCAATCGCAGACTTCCCCGACCCCGCTGGACCATATAACCACAGGATAAGCGCGTTGAGATCTTCTTTCCCCAATATCCAGTTCATAATTCTCTCTAGGACAGCGAGGCGTGTTCTTGGGTGACATCTAGGGGGATCGAAACGTTCGTTGGAGTTATGAAAGGCTGCAGGTGCAGTTGCTTGTTGCAGGCGTTCAAAGGCTGCTCAAATCACCCAATCAGTTCAGTGCTTGTCAGCTAGATCTGAAGTAACTGTTTCGCACCTGCAGGACCGCTGTGCAACTCGGTGACCTGAGTGAATGAACCGTGAACCTGATTGAATGAACCCCCGAGAACGTTGAGGTTACTTCGAGCGAACATCGGCTAAATAAGTTTTCTCTATATGCCCTTGAATGATTTTGTCGGATCAGTAGAAATCGCAAGTGACGAGATGGTGGGAGGACTAACAAGTGCTGTAATTCTGAACTCAAGCCAGCGCCCGAGGCTGTGTTTGTGTTTTCGGAATTTACGGCCCACGTGTGTCAATCAATGATGATATCGTTATCTTATCTTTCCATGACACAGTTCTCTTTCTTGTCGCCTTGTTTATTTTCGACTCACTTTCTGGCATGCCCCCCAGTTGTACCGCAGCACGTCTAGCTATTTAATTTACCTCATACCATTCTACCTGGTTCCGTGACTCTGTATCATTTTATTTAACGCAAAACGTGGCCACGCTCGCAACATACAGAAGTTGAGAGCACCTCGACATACCTTTTTATCTCTCCGTGTTGGTTTTATCTTGTGTTGTCACCCACTCAGCGATATCCTTCCAGATACCATCATGATTGTTACTTCTCGTTACAGAGTTAAGCCTTGGTTAAACCTGTGTCTCCCGCGAGCAGTCATTTCTCGTGGTCATGGCCATGTATTCTAACGTCGAAAGTGGAATCATCGATCCGAGGTTCTGGTGAATATAAGTAGCCTTGCTTTTATTTCCCATGAATCCTGTTGGTGTTGAACTCCATTGCAAATTCAACGTTGCAAATCAGAACGCCAGATTTTGCACATGGAATGTCTTCAAGCCCGGAATTTCCTTATGAATTGCGGATGTACCAGCAATAGCTGAAACTGTAAAGACAGTGCGAATGACAGCGGACCATCTGGTATCCTGCTTTCCCTACCTCAACTGGGCCACTTCGAATTCCGGGTTCTGTCACTCTATCTCATGACTCGGCTCCCAGGATATACTCGTATACTAGTTGCAACTGTCGGTCTTTTCTAGGCCTGAGGATTGGGCAGGAGTGTCCGAATGACATGGTGCTGCGGTCAGCATTCTATTCTTTTGCTATTTTTCTAAGTACAAGAATTTAAGCGCGTTCAAATGCATGCACGAACAGGTATATAAACTTACTTTCCCCCTTTCTTGAATCTTGAAGGAATAATTTTATTGCAAAGGACCGTGGACATCTAACAAGATAATAGGGTGGGATTTGTAGCGATATTGTACACCTGATTACATGGCCGCACATCAGCAAACCTTGATTTTCAGGGTCAAAAATGGCACTATGGAAACCTCCACAGCGCTGCATAGACTCCCATAGCAACCCATAGTGTCATAGCATAGGGTACCCTCTTTATAGTGCTACAGTCGAACCCCTCATAACGCATACCTCTCGGTGGACGGCCCAGGGTATGCGTTATCAGAGGTTATGCATTAACAGAGGTAGGCTAAAAATAGATTCAAAATTCCATAGGCAAAATACCAAACAATAATTAAAGTATTGGTGTTGAAATATGCCATGGAGAGTAATATAGGACATTGTGAATAAATCTGTGAAGGAAAGCTCAGATTTCCTTGGATACTCCCAGTGAGAGTGGTCCCGTAGTCATTAGAGTCGTGTGAAAATCATGCCAAAGGGCGCGAAAATGGTAATTTTGCAGGTTAAGAGTATCAAAAAGGCTAGTTTTAAACTGTCCATGTGGTGCATCACAGTGGGTGACCAGCAAACCAATTATTTGACCTTAAATTCAAGAATTTCTACCTAATATAGTGCCCAAAACCTATGCCTTTTGCCCGCTGAGGGGTATGCCTTATGCCTTATTGCGGACCTATGCGTTATGCTATGCAATTCCCCGCCCACCAACTTGGTGGACGGATGGAGCTATGCATTATAAGGGGTTATGCCTTATCAGAGGTATGCGTTATGAGGGGTTCGACTGTATGTAGTTTCCCATAGCGCCCATAGTAAAATCCGGGTTTGCTGATGCAGTGCAGGACTTCCCAAGGACTTCAAGTTCCCATCCTCGACTGTCGAGCTCTTTTGAATTCGAAACGCCGGATAAATGAATATGACCCTGAAGACGTACTCCGGTTATGAGAATGGGCGACTAACCCGTAAACAAACCCGTCAGTAGTTCCCTGCCATAAAATGGGTACGGATTTGCATCGCCGACAGCAAGACCTTGGTGGACGAAAGACAAAGTGGATGAGGATTACATAATGTCTGTGGGACTTTCCGCCGGTGCCGCGGTCGGCAAATATGCCAGTCCTTTTGACGCTGACAGAAAAGTCTGCAGCCTTGACAAGAAACATATTCAACTTGCAGCAACTCTCCCCTCATGCATGGACTGTAAAATCTGCGAACTAAAACAACGCCAGTTTTACTGTGAAAATTGCCTAAAAACCCAGTAAGGCTCCCAGTGTTTCCCATCGCTCTTTATCTTGTAACTAATCTCAATGTCGGTGCAGTGTCCATGATCTACGACAGCAGACGCAGCATTATGCTTTGGACAGAGATGAACACGTATCCAAGGCAAACAAGGCGCTCGCTGAGACGATGACACAAGCCAGACTCTCCCGAGCGAATCTCGCCGCTTGTCAAAGGCAGGTGGAGGAACTCCAAAACGGTCTAGCGAAGCTGAGGAAGGAGAACGAAAAGAGTACGTAGTTCTTTTATTGTTTCGCTTTTACCCGAATCTAAGAAAGCTGTTGTAGAGAGAGATCGTCTACGAACTCTCCGTGAGACGCTCGCATCTCGTCGGCGCAGCATCTCAGCTGCGAAACTCCAGACATCGCCCACATCAGCCATCCACTCCGCCACGCCCTCTCCATCACCTCCACCTCCTCGAGAGGCAGAGCATCTCTTCAACTTATCATCCACCATCGCACGAGCGCGCTCCGGGCTGGTCCAGGAGCTCGTAGAAGTCTTCAATGTCGTCGAGGTGGGTGGGCGGCCACCGATCGGTGGCAAGGCGGGAACAAAGGGCGAATGGACGATTGGAGACCTTATCCTGCCTGTACCCGGGGATATGAGACGTGAGTCTCCTTTTGTGCCGCTCAATTCTTTCTAATGCAATTATCAGGATACCCGCCCGATCACATTAATGCTGTCCTGACACATACGATCCATTTCCTGTCTCTGCTCACGTTCTACCTTGGCATCAAGCTCCCCTTCGAAGTGATATGGACCGGGGGCAAGCTAGGCGTCGGGCAACCCTGGATCGGAGCGACGAAGGGAACAGAAACAGGTGGTTGGGCAAGGTACGAATATAGCTTCTCTGCCTCGCACTTCTTTCACTTCATTCGATGCATCGTCCTCAGATGGTATACCAAACACCCCCTACACCTCTCCTCCTCTCCAACACCCGCATCTCCACCCCCCTCTGCCCAATCCTCCCTCTCTCCAAGACGAATATCCCATACCCAGTCGTCGCCCTCATCCACCACGACCACCACCCATCGTCCAAGTGTCTCCGCCTCTACCAAACCGCAAGACTCGACCTTGGCCGCCTCGGTCCTCGCAGCTGACCCGCCCCCCTCGTCGCTGCAATCCTCTTTCACCACCGCGCTCTCCATGCTGCTGTACAACGTCTCCTACCTCGCGTACACGCAGAACGTCGACGTCCCGTTGAGCCAGGCCGGGGACGTGCTGAGCAACCTCTGGATGGTGTGCTGCAGCGCGGAGCTTGGCCGGTGCGTCTCCTTTCCTTTCCTTTACTTCCTTTCCTTTCCTTCGGTTCTCTTCCTTACCTTTCTTTGTGTCGTCGTTCCTCCTGTATTTCCTTTTACTTATTCTCCTTTGTAGGAAGTCGCACTCGACACATCCGACCCTCCCGCCCCCGACGCCCGCATCGTTCCCGCTGGACTTTGCGCAGCTCCTGCAAGCCACGACGGCGAACCCGTCCTCGCGCCCGAGAGCGACGCGGCTGGGCCATAAGCCCACTACGGGAGGGATCGCGCGGGAGAGGATCGAGGAGGTGGCCAGGGAGGAAGAGGAGGAGGGGTGGGATTTGGTCGACGATGATGTGTAGGTGTAGCTTTCTGGGAGGGCTGGGCGTTGTAATATTCGCATGTATGTTGACCTAGATTGTATCATGATTCATACCGCTCTTCAATGTGTTATAACTGTACAATATCCTTTGCAAATCTGGACCACTGGCATTTTCCGCAGTTCATTTGAGAAAAGTGGAATCGGATTTACGAATACAACCTCTGTGAAGTGATATATGTATGAAGTGTATGCGTATTGTAAGCCGTCCTTGTACTACTGTCCTTGTTGATGCGGAAGAAAGGAGAAAAACCAGACGTGGTTATCTAGTACGCGGCAACCAACGGCACACCAATGGCGCGAGAATCCCCAGCACACATTGATCGTCCGTGAGACATTTTAGACGGTTCACCCCAACCCACGTTCACATCATCACATCATCACTTCACGAATCATTCATTCACAGACGCCCAAAGTCAATACACGCCAGCTACCATGGCAGATAACCTCCAGAAAATCCACCAAGAGCTCCATGATCTCAGCGTCAACGTGAAGGTTGGTCGAGCTGAGACAGCAAATGCTCTGATCCGTTTAAGAAACCTCTTCATTTCTCCTAGTGTTCTTGACGCCGTCCAGAAGACTGTATGTTGCCCAACGCAGTATAAGTCCAGAGGCATCTTTACTGATCTGTCATTTCCATCCACAGGTGCCAGGGTCCGGTATCCAGCTAGCCCGAACCCGAGCCCCCGACCAAGCCGCGCGTGACGCCATCAACCACTTTGCCAACAATCATCCTGAAGTTGCAAATGCTGACGTTGGCTCCTGCCCCGCCTTCTTCGACGCTCTCCTCGACGGCTACGAGTACATTGATTGCCTCAAGTTAATCCTTTTCTACAACGAAGATATGGGCATAGTTGCTGGGAGTGAGATTTGGGAATGCAGGAAAGCTGTGCGAGATTGGTTGAAGACGTTCTGAATTTGTCGCTGTAACCTCTTGTAATGCCACTGATGCTACTGCATTTCGCGCTTCAGGTTGAGGCATGTTATTCTATTAGTGACTAAATGCCACTCACATCAATTTCTATTCCGAATATATATGCACGCTTCCAAATTCCAATGGGTGGCTCTGGACAAAAATCGTCAAATTTCTCCTAGGGTTAGTAGCAGGTTCGAAATGTAAGCAAGAGAGCCTGAGTCCAGTGCCATCATGGGCCCTATTATAGAGCTGGAAAACATGAATTTAGATTAGGGGATGGCGAACAACATAAATTCAAATTTCGCCTTGACACTCACGATTTCACGCTTCCGGTATCAGTGGCGACTGCAGTCAATGGTTGGTGTGGTGCGCCTCCTGTCAACTTGACACCGAGCTCAGACCATTTGAAATCCCTCTTCCCCGATGATTCACATATGCCATCATGATGTAGTAGTGTCTGTATTTTCTTCTTTCCCGACGATTCAATGCTACATGCTTCCATCAGATAGTGCGTTCCATTGAATAATAACCCGTCATTCACAGATATCACTGTTCATCTATGAACCCCGAAGAATGATTGACAACATGACAGGGTTTGACTGCATCGCACGCCTCCATGCACATGAAGCCCCAGCGGTTTATTTCAACAAAGGATACGAAATGATTTCCGTTGGCCACCTCATCCTGCTGTGCACAGTAAATCCATTCAACATCTCAATCCCGTTCAGTATCGCAGGTCGGGGTGCCGCATATTTACGACTGATACGTACTGGCCGCCACATCTCCCCTGACAACGACAGTCATGAACATGAAATGAAAGCAAGTACTTCAGAGCAAGGTATGACGGTTCGCAACATGATAGATAAGTTAAGGGTGCAAGACCGCCGCATCGATATCCTGGTCAGATGTAGAAGAGCCAGCAAGCCCCACACAATCATGAGTTGGGTAACTCACATAGGAGATATAGTCCGGGCTCTCGCAGGCTTTGTACTCTTTCATTAGATCTTCACAGGTGGCCCTAGCGTACTCCTGGTCCAAGTTCAAGTCTGCAAAGCGATACTGCTCAACGCGTCAGTACATGCGCTTGATCGAATTTGTATGCTCTGACGCTTTTAGTTGAAACTCGAGAATCCTGCACAACGAATGTCTTGGATTAACCTTCACGTTCTTTCAGCTTTATAATACGAATACTTTCACAAAATTCTTCGTCGTCTCATAACCAATGTCCAACACACGGAGGACAGACCTACAGATGGGGTATTTTATACAGCAATTAGTAAAGAGCCATATGCCTCCCAGTCTCGATGGTTTTCGCGCCTGCCACCGAAAATGATAATGATCGACAATATCGCTCAACATGATTTCTATCGCAAGACACTCCTCGCTTGCGCACTAGTCTGTTGGTCCTTCTGCAAAATCTCGCGGAGGCTCGCCATTCTTCTCCATTTGTCTGGCCGAATGACGTTCTGCCAGTGTCTGAACCTGCGCACCCTGGATCTCCCTCAATTGAACCTTGAACCGTCTAGTGTCAAGATTAGATCCAACGGCGCGTCCATGGCTTCATGAACACGAATTTCTGGGTTGTAAAAATACCATCTGCCCTCTTTTTGACTCGGCGATCGATTTCAGCCGCGCAGCCTTACCACTAAGGATGCTACGATTAGGACGGCTCCAACCCCACCCCCCCTGCTCGCACTTCTCTCTAAGCACTTGCAATTAAAACCCGGTAGGCACGGTGTTATATTACGTTTTGACTTGCTATAAGAGTAACCTTGCTCCCAGATATCGCGATAACTTTCTCTGGTGCGATATATGCATCGAGGTGAGCGGGAATACAGAAAGAGCAACAAGGCGTCGGTTGGAACACGTTGTCCGTAAATGATCAGAGACTCGTCTTCCTTGCAGAGAACGACGCCCGTATACAGGCCGTATGTCGTCGTGACGCTTTTCATTAATTTCACCTTACACGAGGATGCAGGGAGTCCTGTCCCATATATGCTGGTTGTCTGTGTTGGACCCCGAGCTGCGTGAATGGAAATGTTTTGCACGAAAAACTTGTGTAGCCCTTTCGATCTCCACTGGTTAGTGTTAGCCGACGGGGACAATTAAACAGGCGCCCGTAGCACCATCCGTTTGTGTTGTGTCTTACCACGCGAATCAGTAAATACACAGAAGATGTGCATATGTTCCCCAGAGATCTGTTTTATTTGTCTGGTGAAAAGGTCGCATGGCGAGCGGCGGACATCCGCCTGCAGAGACCGTCGCCGTGCGTAGTTGTCGATTCTCCCCCGGAGTGATTGTGCATCGAATCACAACCATAGTGCCCACAGAAACCCGTATGATAGGCGGAGCTCCTATAGATTGGCTCTGATCCAAAGGACGTTTTACCTCTCAGCGCAGGTAAACGTGGGGGGGGTATGGGAAAGGCGAGTTAGATCTGCGGATATAAAAGAAATACTTTGCCAATTGAACCTACCCACTGTTCAAGCGATCACTTTCAGCGATGTCTTCAAGAAGTCTACCTTCACGACTCCCATCATGGCTTAGCCGTTGGCTAGGATATCGTGCCGAAACCGCTACAAAAACCGAAAACGCCACAAAGGAGCGTGAATACGTCATCTATCTTTGGTCTTTCATCGGCACCTTTGTTGGGCTTTCAGTAATACAAGCTGTCTTCGCACAAGCACACTATTTCAGCGAACGAGGCGTTCCTCCTATTATAATGTATGTTCATAATTTTTGATGTTGGGACACACTCACCTTTCGTTCTATAGGCAGGTACCGCGATCCTCCTATACGGTTCAGTCAAGGCGGAAGCAGCGCAACCTCGACCAGTTATCGGGGGTCACTTTCTCGGTGCCCTGACTGGAATCTGTATCACAAAATTGTTTCACCTACTGGTAACAAAAGAAGAATTCCAGCGCTTACTCTGGCTGGCCGGTTCGCTGACATGCGCGGCCTTGGCGGTGATCATGAAAGTCACCGGGACCATACATCCACCTGCAGGTGCGTCAAACATTTAAAAGGACGTGGGGTTGCTGGGGAATAATGACTACTTATCCTTACAGCTGCTACCGCCCTCGTCGCTGTTAGCAATACAGATATCAGAGATTTGGGATGGTACTACTTGCCAGTGGTCTTGCTGACGTCTACGTTGGCTCTCGCGGTTGCCCTCATCACGAACAATATCCAGCGTCGTTATCCAGACTTTTGGTTTAAACCCAGTGTCTCTCCTACCGAACTCCCACCACCCATCGTTTCCGGGTCTACCCAGACTCTAGTATGGGGGAAACAACCAGATATCATACCCAAACTCCCTTTCTCGAGAACAAAATAGAAACAGAGTGATTGTATTTATGCATATTTATGCTTAATAGATCTTCAGGTTTGTTTATCTCCTGTTGGACGTTTAGAATCTTAGATGCATTGCTTGTGCATTGCTCGTGGAGGATGCCAGACTGACGACATTGCATATGTTATGAGTCTCAGTGAAACAAGCTCGTTACACGCAATACTCAACATGCCATCAATTTCGGACATCGTGCAAGCATGATTCGGCTCAGCTCACTACTTATACTGTAGCAATTAAATCAATTCGGCGGTCACAGGTCACAGGCCTACCCGATTTGACGAAAGGTCACAGAGGTCACAGCAAAAATCCCAAAAATCCGCCCGGAACAGTCGTTCCGGGCATCAAACAGCTTACAAATCCATCAAAAATACCTAAATATAGTAATTTGACGAATCCAAAATTTCGTCAGGTGGGTCACAGGTCACACCTACTGACGAATTGATTTAATTGGTACAGTAAGCGCCCTGGGCAGTTTAGCTTACCTAAGCACGATTAAACTTTAACTGTCTCTCAAGCCGGTGGCTTATCATAACTTTGGGTATGAGCCGACATAATATGTGCTACTCAGCTCGAAATGCTCGCCATTTTGAGCTGACCCCCAGGCAACACCAACACTTGTCATTTTTTGTGCATTTTGCGCTAGTGATGGGCGCGGGTAACCCGCGGGCGAATTTTTGTTGACCCGCACCCGTACCCGCCAAAACCCGCACCCGTGGCCACGGGTACGGGATCCCGTGCTTGCAGGTGCGGGTTTGCAGGTGACCCGTGGGTACAGAAACCCGTGTGGGTTTGATGGGGGTGTCGTGAGAACTTATGCCAGCAGAACAATGTTGAATTAGAATTAGATTAAATTTTGGCAAACTATATTACATAACTAATTATTCAACCTGTTTGACACATATTTCGGAGTTTTCCGTGTGCCGGCCGAAAACCCGTGACCCAGGCGCACGGGTGCGGGTTGGCTGAGGGTCACTCAAAACCCACCCGCACCCGCACCCGCCATACCCATACCCGCAAACCCGCACGGGTATCGGAACCCGTGCCCATCACTATTTTGCGCCAATTTATATACATATACAACATTGACGAACACACCAAATTCAGGACAAATATAACCGAAAGAAGCATCAAACCAGCTCAGCTAGACGCGCGGAGATAATTTCCATTGAAGGACAGTTGGAAGGCTCTCCGTCATCTTTTGTCAAGTATTCTTGTCTCTTCGCTTTACCGCATCCATCCGTCCGTTCACCCCGTATCGCCATGGTCGCGGTGCTCCATGTCCGTCCCCTTGCATTGTCTGACCCATGTCTTTGTATGGCTTTGGCCTGTAGCTGCGTTTCCTGTCCTTTTCCATGATTCTCGTCTTACGTATCCTCTTGTCCGAGTTAAATGTTCACTCCTCGTGTCGATTTTGGCACATTTTCGTCTCCTTGCCACATTCTTCCTTCTGCCTGTCACAATGACATGTTCCTTGCCTGGTCCCTGCATCACCAGTCCAGCTGTCCATACCCACCCTTAATGTGGAGCTGCGCTCCCTTCGAGTTCTTAACCGACATTCTTGAAGGGTTGCCACGTCCGCATGCCTTTTGAGAGGGAAGGGATGTGGAGTGTTGCAACAGGTCCATAAGCCACAAGCCATTGGCGCGTCAGCGCGGGGCCTTATTCGAGCTGAGTCGGTCAGTGGGTTATAAAACTGAAATCAACATGGACACCCAGCTGGCTCCGGCTCGAGTGATGGCTTGGGAACATCTCATGCGCGACATGCCTTACGACGCCATGCCCAACATTCATGTGGTGTGCCTACCGGTAATCTATATAATTGTATACAGACTTATCTCTGAGGAATGAATTGAACATGAACAATACATAGAGTATATGGGGGGGTGGAGCTATGTCTGGGTTACCCCACAGGTTACCCCCAAAAAAGGGCAGGGCACGTAACCGCCCGAATACAGGTTTTTCGAACGGGGTCGGTCCCAATAACCTAGGGCCATGCGGGCCATCGTCCGATTCCAGCGATCGCATCAACGCACCCTGACGGAATTCCCCCAGCTTGCATTCCGCTGAGCGCCTGTTATTAAAAACCATGAGCATGGTCGTATTCTGTGCGCCTAACTGTATTTTATGCGCCCGGCATAGCAAGAACTTAATGATATTTGATTTTCACCACTACCTACAAAAAATAAGAACATTTGGGAGCGTAAGGCGGCACCCCGGATGATTTGAGACAAGCCATGCCACTCAACTTTGGCAGCGTTATCATATCAGCTACACCTGACTGGGCCACCAGCCCACATTTTCATTGTTCATTGAGTTCTATATAATCACTGGCAAGCAGTACTTTCTTTTCTACTCTCCATTAGACTTCAGCAGCTCATATCCATGGCAGAACCAGCGGCTAGCAGCGAGTCTTGTTCTTGCGCAGGTGCTGCTCTCTACTATAATCACATGACCGGCGCTTGTTGACTCCAGCAGTGGGCACAACCTTGTCAAGGTCTCCCATATCAACTTCGACGCCTCAGCCACTGCCCTCGCCCCGCCACATCGACGGCTCATCTTTCCTCATATAAGACGAGGATAAGACGAGGAGAGATGATGCGGGAATGAGGATGGCAGCACCAGCAGCAGCAACCCAAACCCATGAGATGCACGAGACGGCCACTGCCTGCCCGCTGCATGCACCCACCAACAACCACAACTGCCGCCTTCCGCCACCATGCAACGCCGCTCGAACACCTCTTAAATGAACCGCTCATGGTGCTGCAGGAGCTCGCACAGCCGTGTTCGACACAGGGTGCGCATTGCTGCGATGCCCCCATGAAGGTGAGCCCTTTTTGTGCAGACGACTAGAGCTCACGCCTGGGCTCGTTGTTTGTTTCACATTGACCTTGGTTTACTTTCATTTACTGATCTGCCTCTTTTTGTACCAGAATCAGCTTTTCGCCGCGGTACGCAGCAATGCGGCAGGAATCTCCTGCATACCGCGGCAGGAGCCTTATCCCATGCCGACGCTCTCAACGCCCTACCCCTCATGACCACCCTCTCCCCTCCCACATCTCCCTGCAGCCATGAAGACAGGCAAGATTGCAGTCGGCACTCAGCACTCAACGTCGGCAACTCGAGCGCCTTTTGGCACACGATGCAAGCCCTTATGCAGCTTGCGTCACGCCGGACTTTCTTATGCTGCGTTCAGCTGCAGAGAGACATGCTTTGTGCTTGGATCATCCAAAGTCGCTGACTCTGGACATCCACAACTGACCAACTGGTCTCGGGCACCATTCTCGCAATTTTCTCTGTTCGACATCGATTTAATCTCAACTCTCGCTGTTTACTCTATTTCCATCTGAATTGTTTTCGAATAAGTGGCGCAAGCATTGCATTTCACTGTGCAACACTGTCCGCGCAACGCTAATTTTTTTGTTTATCTTTCGTGAATAGCCTAATTAAAACTTCGAGATTTGAAGGACCCCGCACGGCAGCATGCGGCAGAACGCAGTTCCCATTCCCCATACCATAGATGTAGTAGATGTATTGCATTCGTAGATGTATTACATTCGTTAAGCGCCCGTGCGCAGGTGACTCTCAGCCAATAGAGAGCGCCCCTGGGCCAGGTAACCTCGTGTGACATAAGGTCACGCCGCGCGCCCAAACCCAGGCGGGTAACCGTGTGACGTGACGTGCCCCGGGCACTCCGACAGCCAAGATACATCAGCATACTCAATTGTGAGAATTGTCAGTCATGAGATATCCATAACATGTTTGAAAACATTTTTCTCACGTGGGGCTCTGGCTTCTGCGGCGTTTTGCACGCCAGCAAGCCGCGATTTTCTCGCGAGTCTTTTTCGAGGTCGAATATCTCATCGGTTCTCTGTCAAGCAGAGCTTTCAGTGTTCAGAAATTGGATTTTTTTGCCTGCTTTTTGACGATGACAAGAGGTCGAAACGGATGAATAAGATCGATCATTGATGACAAGTGGCTACTTCTGCCATAAATGGTCAGAGTTGTGTATGATTGTTAGAAGTTGACCTTCGTCCAGGAAAACCACAAACCGCTTAGCAAATATCACACCGCTCTGAATATCTGAATAATCAATAGCACCGTGCAACGCACGGGTCACAGCTAGTTGAAACTTATGACAACACTTACACCAAGTTGTCCATCATTGGTACACATAGGGAAGCTACAGTGTAACCTATGATACGATGTAGCAAATGCATACATTGTACCGTATGATACAGGGCCAGCGAATTCACTGGATGACCTATAACACCTTCTAAATTGAGCGTACCTACATTGTATCGTATCATACGGGCCCAGCGAATTTGCTGGAGCAGCCCACGGCACTCAAGCTGAGTCCCGGGACCCATCGGCACTCATTCAGGACCCATCTCGGGGCCGATTTCCGGCACCGGCACTTGATGTGCAACTGGCAGTTTTTTGGGACCGGACTGCCCTGAAAAGTGCAGTAATGGAGTGCGTTAGAGTAAATTAATATTAGATGCTGTGGCAACCAAGATGACATTAATACAATTTGATTGAAAGGCAGGAATACAGGCTTCGGAAAAATTGTTAGGATGCCGGCAGGTCACCTATGAGTTGGTACTGGGACTGGCACTGGGTATAGATGCACAGGAATGGTGTGCGTCTAAATAAATTACTATTATATGTATTTTTGATAAAATGAGCATAATGTAAGTTGACTGACAGACTGGGATACAGGCTTTGGAAAAATTGTTAGCATGCCGAGAGGGCACCTATGAGTCGGCACCGGGACCGGCAGTGGGTATGAATGCACGGGAATGGTGCGCATCCAAATAAATTACCATTATATGTATTTTTGATGAAATGAGCATAATGTAAGTTGACTGACAGACTGGGATACAGGCTTCGGAAAAATTGTTAGGGTGCTGAGAGGGCACTTATGAGTTGGCACCGGGACCGGCACCGGGTATAGATGCACGGGAATGGCGTGCGTCTAAATAAATTACTATTATATGCATTTTTGATGAAATGAGCATAATGTAAGTTGACTGAAAGACTGGGATACAGGCTTCAGAAAAATTGTTAGTGCTGACAGATTACCTATAAGTCAGCACCGGGCCCAGCAGTGGGTATAGATGCACGGGAATGGTGTGCGTCTAAATAAATGCATTTTTGATGAAATGAGCATAATGTAAGTTGACTGAAAGACTGGGATATAAGCTTCAGAAAAATTGTTAGGGTGCCGACAGGTCACATATGAGTCGGCACTGGGATCAGCAGTGGGTATAGATGCACAGGAATGGCGCACGTCTAAATAAATTACTATTATATGTGTTTTTGATGAAATGACCATAATGTGAATGGATTGAAATCCTGTGATATATGCATCAGAAAAATTATTAGGGTGCCAGCAGGTCACCTATGAGTTGGCATTGGCACCAGGACTGGGCACAGGTGGATGGGAATCATGCGCGTCTAAATAAACTACCATTATATGCATTTTCAATGAAATCAGTTGACTGAAAGACTGGAATATAAGCTTTGCAAACATTGTTAAGGTGCTGGCAGGTCGCCTATGAGTCAGCATCAGCACCAGGGCTGGGAAGAGATAGACAGGAATGGTGTGCATCTAAACAAATTAGCATTATATGTCTTTTCACTGAAATAAGGGTAATGTGAGTTAATTCAAATGCTGGAATATAAGCTTGGTTTTATCAATCTTCAAATTGAGTTCTGTTCTCATCATTTTGGTCAGTCATTTTGGTTGCAGATCCAAGGGGATGGGCATGAGGACAACATTCCATGAGACATATGGCCTCTTTCTACACTAGAATAACAGATAGGAATGAGCACTTACAGTGATGGATCATAGGCCATTTTTTCAATTAGAATATTCAAGATGGATTCTCTCTCCTCAAACTCTGTAGAATCTTCAGAAGCTACTAGCTTTGGGAGAGATGTGACACCATAATACTATACATCAGTCTCTTTGTCAGTTGCATCCTTCATAAGTGCAGCCTGCAGAGCATTATATTGGTCCTTGCCTTTCAATAGGTTTAACTTAACAAATTTTGAACAATGAAATAGATGCATGCAATCTCTCTAAGATGGGAAATCATTTCAGCCACAGTGTACAGAGAATAATAGTGAGCATTCTTGTCTTTGGCCAGAAAGGCATTTAATAGGATTGTGAGCAATGAGGCAGCATGGATAATTGTACCCTTTTTATTTGCAAATCTCATATACCCACCAATAAAATGCAAGACATGATTAAAACACATATAATAGTAATTTATTCAAACGCGCACCATTCCCGTGCATCTATACCCACTGCTGGTCCCGGTGCTGACTCATAGGTGCCCTCTCAGCACTCTAACAATTTTTCCGAAGCCTGTATCCCAGTCTGTCAGTCAACTTACATTATGCTCATTTCATCAAAAATGCATTTATTTAGACGCGCACCATTCCCGTGCATCTATACCTGGTGCCAGTCCCGGTGCCGACTCATAGGTCCCCTGTCAGCACCCTAACAATTTTTCCGAAGCCTGTATCCCAGTCTGTCAGTCAACTTACATTATGCTCATTTCATCAAAAATACATATAATGGTAATTTATTTGGATGCGCACCAGTCCCGTGCATTCATACCCACTGCCGGTCCCGGTGCCGACTCATAGGTGCCCTCTCGGCATGCTAACAATTTTTCCAAAGCCTGTATCCCAGTCTGTCAGTCAACTTACATTATGCTCATTTTATCAAAAATACATATAATAGTAATTTATTTAGACGCACACCATTCCTGTGCATCTATACCCAGTGCCAGTCCCAGTACCAACTCATAGGTGACCTGCCGGCATCCTAACAATTTTTCCGAAGCCTGTATTCCTGCCTTTCAATCAAATTGTATTAATGTCATCTTGGTTGCCACAGCATCTAATATTAATTTACTCTAACGCACTCCATTACTGCACTTTTCAGGGCAGTCCGGTCCCAAAAAACTGCCAGTTGCACATCAAGTGCCGGTGCCGGAAATCGGCCCCGAGATGGGTCCTGAATGAGTGCCGATGGGTCCCGGGACTCAGCTTGAGTGCCGTGGGCTGCTCCAGCAAATTCGCTGGGCCCGTATGATACGATACAATGTAGGTACGCTCAATTTAGAAGGTGTTATAGGTCATCCAGCGAATTCGCTGGCCCCGTATCATATGGTACAATGTATGTGTTCGCTACATCGTATCATAGGTTACATTGTAGCTTCCCTATGTGATTGGTAAAGATAGATTTTATTTAGCTCATTGCTTTGAACCTTTGTATCAGTGGACAGTATGCGCATGGCTGCTGTGGCCACACGTTCATCAGCAAAACTACACATCACTTACCGGACTCATGTGGCTTGAAATCACTTGGATGGTCACTTGGATCACTTGGTCACTTGGATGTACAGCCACAACGGATCTGAATTTATTTATTTGTCCCAAGTGGATTCAAGTCAGTAAGTGAGTCTGACAACCCAAGTCATCCAAGACTCCAAGTGCGTAAGCTGTAAGAGTCGATCCGACACTGCACAAACACAAGAAATAAACCAAAGTTCGTTGAAACTCCGCTTCACGTGATGGCGTTTCCCTATCGTGAAATTTTCACCCTCATCTTTTGGTTATCAACCACATCGATCTCTCCCCCTCCACAATCCCAATGTTCCCCTACTACTTGTGCTGTCCCTTGGGATGAATCTACCCAAGCCTGAGCCATCCTCCAATGACTACTCCTTCTAACATCTATAGGAAATCCTGAAGCTCCAACCACCCGACGAGGCGCCACCAATTTTGTTTCCATTTTGCGCATGTCACTAGGAACGTCATTTCGACGATGAGCTTGATCGCCCATCGTAGTAAGTTCAGTCTGCATATTTCCTTCAAGAGGCCATTGGCAAGCACATCGCCATTTCCTCGGATATCTGGTATGTAGTCCACGTCATATCTCTGTTATTACTTTTGTAATGCTAGCTGATGTTCGATTTATAGGCAGGACGTGGATTACACGTGCCCGACACTGAAGATGTGAGTAACTCCAGATGTACTGTACATCGCGTCTGAAGGTGTAGTAAATGTACACTGACGCGCTTTCCTTCCCAGCTGATCCAGCAAATCAGATAATCTGCACGGCTCATCGGTACCCTCCCGCCTGATCTGCGATGTCTCCGCAGGACTTGTATTGTGCGAGCTTGCATCGCGTGTCCTTCGCAGCATGTTCGACGCTCCTAGCATATCTGGTGTGGCTGCCGGTACGTTATCCGGTCATCTGCAAGGACAGTCTCTTAATAATTGACAACTTGAACTGCCGAATGCTCATGTGTCCCCTCCCTCTCGACATACCTGTACTCAGATCCCAGTTAAAGAACTGGAGCATAAACCTCGAACGCAGACGCACCGCGCTGAGCCAGAGCCCGTAGAGGCACAGCCTGCAAGTCCAGAGACTCTGTTCGATGCTAGTAACAGCGGGTGATGGGCTATAGACAAGCAGCCCTGGCGACGCACATGGATTACTTTTTGTGGAGGAGAGTGACTGAGGATGGATTAGTGGCAGATTCATGGGATTTGTGAGGATAATTCGACGTCGCTGATGTAGTTAGCAAGAGCTCGGAGGCCGTTTATGTCGTATATAGATGTCTAATTCATGCTTTCCACCCACTATTGTCACTATCCCATCCTGAGCTGTGAATTCTATTATAATCAAAAGAAAAAACAGCACCCTATAATTCGTCACTTATTCACTTTGACGTCTTACGACTTGCTCACTTGAACTCACTTGAGTTCACTTTGGTAAGAGGATTCACTTGGCTAAGACAAGGACCTCCTTACCCAAGTGAACGTAGCTTAGGCACTTGAACTCACTTATGCCACTTGGTCACTTGTCAAAGTGATGTAAGTCACGTAAGTGAACATGTAGTTTTCCTGATGTTGCAAAGCTGCATGCATGCTTACAGCTTCAAGTGATGCCAATATAATAATCCTAAATAGGCGCCCGTGACGATTGGCGATATTACACCGCAGTAAATAGCGGATTCACTCCCTTCCATGTTCTTTGCGGTGGGTAGTACGTACCAATTTACGTGTCCGGGAAGCAGTGAATCCATTAGAACAATTATCACCTTCGTGATTCAGCATTGCCATGAGATTACCTGCAGCCTGCGCCCTTGCCTCAATGCCTGAAACATAAAACGACATACCTGTTGCATGTATGTTCTTCCAGCGAGGAGTTCCAGGAGGTACTGCGTGATGAAGGGATGGCGGCAATGTCATAACCGACTTAGACTGGACTGCCAAAGAACATGAATTACGGCGAGTGATCGACCTGATACTCTTCCATATTTCGTGGGTTATTTTGGTGTGGGAGGCAGCCACGCCAATGTCGCGAATATATCACAATCTACAATCACGACATCAGCGGGAAGTACAGATAATCTGTCGACGCAGATGAACCAGGGTTTGACTTGACGTTGATGAAGCTTTCAACAGGAAGCCACTAAGGGTCATGATAGCCTTTGTTCACGTTCTCTGGTATGAATCGTACATGCCATGCCGTAAATCGCGGCAACCCACCCTCTTCATCCTGCGAAGGACTCGCATTCAGCTCGGATGACCGTTTGTCCATACATCCTCACTTGGTGGCATATTGCGAGACGATACGTTTGTAAGTATTGTCGACTAACTTACTTCTCAGGACCGGTAGGAGATGGAAACGTTCCGCAGTAATTTCTTTATCAATGCATAGCTAAGTATTCGTCGGCGTCAAGTAAAGACTTTGCCCATGATATTGACACATCGATCCCACGATCGCCAGACGGAAAGAAATTAGCTTGACTGCCCGAGTGCTGTCCCCAAACGACATCTTTAGCTTCGTGGTGGAAGATTGCGAAGTGATATTCGTATCGGGAACGGTTTGATATGACTATCGTTTCAAAGAGTGATCAGAGCCCTGAAATCAAGAATGACAAACAAGGGAACTCGCCTTGTAATTCCCGTCGTAAACTCGATAGTGTCGGGGTATATTTGACCCTCCCCTCCGTCACAGCTTGACGAGGGCAAAATGTCAATTTGGAACCGAGCGAGGATGCCGGCCATGTTCAAGAGCGTCGCCGTCTCCGCGAAGTGTGTGCCTGCACCAACAATAGATACATGATAGATATCGAACAGTGTCTGCAACAGCACCGAAATATTACCAACCTGGGCATGCTCGCCTTCCAAAACCGAAGGCAAATTGCCTCGGGTCCGGTTGCCTTGTCTCGCTTTTGATTGCATCACTACTTGCGCCTGTCACTTGCACAAAGCGCTCCGGAGAGAAAACGAACGGGTCGGGGTAGACGTCGGAGTCATGCATAATTGCCCTGGATTGAAGGAAGGCTTCGAGGTGAGCCGAGTGTATGATGGGTAAGCCCACATGTGACTTGGGTGGGATACACACCATACGTTCGCCATAACTGTGACTCCCTTCGGTAACCAATAACCCATATATTCATCGTCTTCCACAAGACAGTGCGGGAGCGCTATAAACAAGCAATTGAGGTTAAGAATAGTTCTCGAGGATTTAAATTTTCAGGCGCAAAGCTAATGCTTACCTAAGTTGCCGACGGGAGCATACCTCAGGACCTCCTGCATAACGGCAGTCAGATATTCGAGGCGGCTTAACTGAGCAGGGTCAGGGGCTTCAATGAACCCCGATAGGGCATCTTGGTTGAACACTGAATCCAGCTCGTGCTGCGCCTTTTGCTGCACCTCCGGATGTAAAGCCATGAGCATGACGAACGAGATGAGCGCTGAAACCGTCTGTTTGGAAGTAGAGGATCATGAACATGTGTAGTTGTCAGAACGAACTTGGGGGGCACGTACGGTATCCGCGGCACCTGCGTACAACCCACCAGCACACCACTTAATTATATCCTCTTCTTCCGCGCTGATAGGCTTCGCAGTCCCTATACCATCATCTGGACGTAGGAGGCGAGAAGTAAATGACTCTTCATAATGTTCTTTTGCCTCCAATTTTCCATGAGCCGGATAACCTGAAGTGAAGGTCGCATTTGCGCTTACCATTTGTTCCTTGACCCAATTATGCGGAACCTCTGACAAGTACCTCAATCGCTCTCGCCATATCAGACCTTGGCGTTTCCATTGGGCTCCAGGGAAGAAAGATGGGATGAATCGAACTAGAATGACAACAGTCGGATGTATGGGCATAGGGGCAATGAGGTCGGTAAAGAAGTAACGTACGTATAGGGTAGTAATCCACTTGCCAGCGTCCAGGAGCAGTGGCCCATCCAGAAATCTTCGAGCTT
The DNA here is from genome assembly GCA_015499995.1 of Flammula alnicola. NCBI lineage: Eukaryota > Fungi > Basidiomycota > Agaricomycetes > Agaricales > Strophariaceae > Flammula > Flammula alnicola. Next base: position 15,038 of record JADNRV010000147.1, on the reverse strand, counting down.
TCCTCTGCAACTTTGATGAAAGGATCGTCTAGACTCTCTATTGTATACCCGAACGCAAGTTTCATGATGACAGCCGCAGCATTTCTATAAATTTATAGTTTACCCATGTCAAACAACAAAATAAAAGCAAAAGGGGACAGAAATGCTTACCTCTTGATATGCTGCTGCCAATCAGCAGGAGAACTCATGAAGCCTTCCAATAGGATCTTCGTTTCATCCCTCATGGTCTGCCAGTGTTCCTTCATAGCTCGCTCTCCTAATCCCACCTGGAGTAAACGGCGGTAAATCCGGTGCCTAGGGTCCAATGACGATATGTTGAATATAGCTTTGCCACGTCCGCAGATGACGTTGAACATCCATGAGAACGGGCGGTTGGAATAGATGTGAGCGCGTTGGTCGAGAAGGGTATGTATGGATTTCACATCATTCAAGACGATGATGATTCGATTATACACTCGGAATGAGATGATCGGATCTGTGGCGGACGTAAATTTGAAGTGAGGGATAGTTATGTATCGAAGCAGATAAGATTGACTTACTTTCGAACTGTTTGCTCCATTCCGCGTATGTTTTCCATGGTTCGGTCGTAGGAAGCAGGCTTCTCACACCTGAAAAGAAGTTGCCTCGGGGCCCTGGAGGAAGAACGTGGTTGGTTCGAGTGAACTTGATATAACAAGCCACGATGACTAGGCTCGCAATAATAAAACCACTTTTCGCAGAGAAATCCATGGCAGGACTTATGTCCAGAGAATCAGAGATAGAATAGGTCTTTCCTCCTCCGTGTCATCTGGCTTTTATACGGAAAGAAACGGTCATTGTGTACGCAACTCCCCCATTGGAACTTCGCAGAATCGAGGATCCAAATAGGTAAGAACCGTCTCGGAGCAAAATGCGAATGCACCTTGAGTGCGTCGCCGCCTCGTTTAAACAATGCATGCACGATTATCGTCCAGTTCCATCAGCGCTGAGTACCTCCAAATAAGAAAGATCAAAGGAAAGTGATTGAGGGTGGAGGCCAACTCGGAGTGACCCTGAGCGCAAATCTTTTACATATTCAACCTCCGCTAGCCGAGGTCCCGCCCGTGCTATGCCGTGATTGGTGGGACAGGGCTCAGCTGTTTATGGTCGGTCTCCCAAGGGAGAAGAGAGAATACATAGCTCAAAGCAAGTTCAAAGTCCTTCGAGTTCAAATACATTAATAGCGTCAAAAAACATCCAGCTGACAGAGGCCCCGACGTGGCCAGTCAACGCCGTTCAGGAGGACAATCTCGTCAACTTGAAGAAATGACTCATCAAGTTCTAGAAGTGTGGGTATTCTAATTGATAAGTACAACGAACATTCTGCTGAAAACACACATAAAGAATGGAGGCGATGATAGTGGGATAGAAGAGATAAAGCAGAAAGTAAAAGCGTTGGATACGGAGGAGGTCATTGGAAAGCTTTCATTGAGCGGGTTTCGCTGCCATTAGAAAGGTAGAAAAAAGGGGTATATTATCGATCTTCGCCTTCATGTCCTCACATAACTTCGTCATTGTTGTTGTATAATAACAAGCTGAGGATAAACAAGACATTAGCGGTGGCCGAGGTTTCGGAAGGGCGGCTTTCAGCTCTTCAAGGGATGACAGTTCTTTGAGCTCCTGGATCGTCGTAAGCATAGTAATTTTGCAGGCGTAACACGCTTCACCCTCCAGAGATGAAGAGAAGTACGAGGATCGTTTGCTTGGCACAGAGACTCTGAGATCGAGAACACTTTTTGCGGCATCGTCGAACATTGCATCCCACACGCCCCGATATTTAAGCTATGTCCAAAGAAGGTTGAATTTCGTCCACAAAGTGGTATAAAACGGGATGCACTCACCCAGGGAACAATATAACGAGGGGGCAACTGCCCCACCACGTCCATCATTGGCAATCTAACAAGATGCGGAGCTACGTCTTGTATCAGCTTTGGATGGTCGTGTCTTGTCGCGTGTGCTAATATTTCCACTGCGTTCTTGGGAATAAACTGTCTTTCTCGACGAAAAATGGTCAGCATTCGTGCAATCAGCCTCTACGTGACAACACTCACCTCATTTGCATCTTGCAAATGTTCATCGCGAAGAAGACCTCGTATTTCTCCGCCGCCTCCGCTACTGCCGCGAGAGTCTTGAAGTCAAGATCTTCGACATCGGGATGCTCTCTTGGGTGCACGAAGCCGAATAGTATGCGCAAGACATCAGATGACTCAGTGAGGTGGACCACCTCTCCCCGCGTGTCGAATTCCGAACCTGGGAAAGCTCCCGTATTTGCTTCCAGATACTTTCTCTGCAAATGGAAGTGGATTCCATCCCCAGAGCAGAAACTTACATCAGCGTTCGGGTCCTTGACTATGATGTATAGGTAAGCATTGAGTTCGGAACGAATCTGAGGATGACCTTCCGTACATAGTGGGTCAACTATTGCGGTTGGGTGCTCGGTTCCCGTCATCCCGGCGTTGGAGTTGTCGAGATTCTTCAAGAGTTGTAGTACGTCTGATTGCGACATGAAAATTTCGGTGTCAATAGCACCTCGACGCGTGTCGTTGGAGTTGGGGGGTTGGTCGTGTTGGTATTCTATCCAAGAGTAAATATAGTCATTGTCCCTGAATGCAGTATAAAGCCAGCATTTTGACCTTGCTTTGCACTGCTTTCTCAGGAACGTCAGGATATTCATGCCCAAGAACGGTGATGGCAAGGTCGGTCTTTTAATATTTCAATATTTTTGCGCCGGCATCAACCGGCATCAACGCGGCATTGGCGAACTCAAACTCGAACTTTATCATTGCCCAACACTTGTCCAATGTCATATGGGGAGATGCAGTCCGTCTTCGATTCCTTATTACTGCAAGAGTATCACGAGCCCATTAACGACCTCAGATAATCCCATTTTCAATGCGGGTGGGCACAACTCTGCCTTGCCTTGTTTTGTTTTGGCCTTGATCTTCGAATGTACTGCGCCGGCGGGAGACCTCGATGTGCGTAACGCGAGTGTGCAACGGTGCCAATGGTTTTGATTTCTTCTCTTTAGCTTTCGCATGCTATTAGGATGAAGGCGCCCTACAACCACCAAGACTGGTACGAACTTGGTCTCGAAAGCAGCCGTTATAGACGTAACCGTGGGCGAAACACTACCATATTTTATTTCTTCCCACAATTAAGCTCAGCACCCTCCTAAGATATACATTACGCCCCGAGGAGCTGGGTTCGAATCTCACACAAACTCTTACTGCATCTTTCTTCCCTGATGTCCACTGTACAAACAGGCCACTCGTTCGGCGCCTGAGCTTGTTCATACATTCTCCGTGATTGCCAGGTGTGTATAGTTCAGCTGCGAGACGTCTTATCGTCGATAATTTTACCTAACGAGTACTAATTTGATGAGAAGGAAGTTCATATGGTTCTGTCCGGGTCTGGTCTTCTGTCTTGGCTTTACCTGGGCTGTGGCGACATAGACGACATACGTGAAGCAGACTGAAATTCGAAACAATTATAGTATCATGCTCGTCTATAAAAGCGGCAGCACTTATTCATCAAATCCCATCTGGTATCTAAGATATTTTTCGTCTACGTACGCCGATAACGAGGACACATTCTTCAGACGTGACCATGGCAAACGCGAACGAGGTTCTTGTGGGCCTCACGGCTCAGAATATGTTCAATCTTCAAAGCGTTGTCGCTATTGTCACTGGAGGCCGCTCGGTTTGCATTCCTATTCCACTATGATGGACAGATTACGCTGATCAATGTCTCGTCTCGTTTATTGTAGGGAATTGGACTGATGATTAGCTCCACTCTCATGGCCAACGGCGCAAAAGTATACGTTATTGGTCAGAACCAGGCCGCGTTGGATAAGTGCGTACTATGCATGCCGCCTTACGTCCGACAGAGAGACTTACTACTTTATCAAAGAATGACAGAGAAATACAATGAAGGGGCAGCTCCGGGGATGGGAAGGATGTACGGTATACAAGGTGATGTGCGCCTCAAAGTCAGTCGGTTCTTGGTATTGTCGCTTCCAATCTGTACTGATCACCGTGCGCCTACTGTAGCAATTAAATCAATTCGGCGGTCACAGGTCACAGGCCTACCCGATTTGACGAAAGGTCACAGAGGTCACAGCAAAAATCCCAAAAATCCGCCCGGAACAGTCGTTCCGGGCATCAAAAAGCTTACAAATCCATCAAAAATACCTAAATATAGTAATTTGACGAATTCAAAATTTCGTCAGGTGGGTCACAGGTCACACCTACTGACGAATTGATTTAATTGGTACAGTACTCTAGTCCGAAGCAGCACGTATCGCCGCTCTCATCGGCGAACGTGAACCGAATGGTATTACAGTACTATTCAACAACGCTGGCATCCTCATAGGAACATTTTCCCGTGCATCTCTCTCTTCCTCCAATCCTCCAACAGCGGCCGCATTTGTCAAGGCCCTCTCTGATGATATACCCGAAGAGACATTTACCGATGTATATAACACAAACGCAGTTGGTCCGTATTGGTTCACTGTCGCTTTTCTCCCTTTGCTTGAGAAATGGAAATGGAGTCCTGGTGGGCAACGCTTCGCTCCACAAGTGATCATGACGAGCAGCATGAATGGTTGGACCAAGGTCCGAAATTTATGTCCATCAGCGTTGCTGATATACTAACTAACTTTTTTTTTTAATTTCAGGATGCTGCAACGAGCAACTTTTCTTTCCCGTATCTCTTCTCCAAGAGCGCTTTAGGGCACGCAACCGCATCTCTGGCTCACGAGCTCCTGCCACTCGGCATTAGAGTGAACGCAATAGCCCCAGGTCAGAAATACGTCACTCCTGATGTTTGCCAATCATCTGACCATCTTGTTCGGCAGGCTTCTTTGCTACTGAGGTGAAGTCACCGTTGCTCTAATTTTGTCAGTGTGTGAGCCTTAGTACTGACCTTTGATATTTCCGTTCATCCTACCTGAAACAGCTGGCTGGAGGCACCACTAACGAACTCGGTGTATCCAGCATCCCTCCGGACCTTGAGCTAAACTTCGAGGTACCCGCCAGCCACGCAGGTGGGACAAGGCACGACATGGGTAGCCTTGCCCTGTTTTTGGTCGCCAACTGGTTTGTCAATGGAGAGACAGTATTGATTGACGGCGGGGTAAGTTCATCGCCTTCTCAATGATCGGTATTGATTCTGACAACCCCGACTAAATTTTCGCTGATTCTATATGATGGCAGACGTTGCTCAGGCACCCATCTTCGTTCTGAGGAATGTCAAGCGGCTTCGTGTTCTACTTTTGTTGAATATCTCGTCGAGGTGTACGATATGCGTCTTGTCTCCCTATCAACCCCCATGTTCAATAAGTATAAATCCCGCTGTAAATATGGATGTATCGAGGCCATATTCATCCCACCGATGCCAATGATTTACAGTATGCCAGCAAAACTCACCAGCCATTGCACTTTGTAACTCTCCCAATGATCACTGATAAGAGGAAGGATTACGCTAAAAACTGGCCGACCACGAACAGATTTATTAAGGAAATTCCACTAGACATTAGACGGTATGCATAATAACACTTTAAAGAAAGGATAGTTGCATAAATCATGGCTTCCTACAAGCTATCTTTCAAAGGATTCCGAGTACTTTCTCCACATTGTCGTGACGAGGGACCATCCTGATACGGAAGGGAACTGGCGATCGCCCAGACAATCCGTCGTATTCTTTCAAGTCTATTGGCTCCCCAGGTATTTCTTCCATCTTAAAGGACCACAGCATGCGCGAGATAACGAGGAACACTTCGCGTTCAGCAACCCACATTCCTGGGCAGATACGACGACTTAACACAAGAAATCAGCTAGATGAAGACCGCTGCAGGTATGATCTTACCCAGCACCAAACATCCAGTGATCCCGTTCCATAGGGTTTGCCAAATTAGCCGACTCGGACGACAGTGTGGGATCGTCAATATATCGGTCCGGCTATTTTCATGCAACTCGTCAAATCACAGAAACCCTGTCACGATTCTCAGAGTGGTAACTTACGTTAAACTTGTGAGGGTCAGGATGCCTTTGTGGGTCGTGATGCATGGTGTACTAGCATCAGTCAGCTCAACGTTCTATTGGGATGATCGCCGCGGTCACTTACAGTATTCAGAACGAGGACCGTGTCTTTAGGAATAAAATGTCCGCGGTAAGTAAAATCCTGAGAATTGACGTGGGGTGTTCCAAGCCAGAATGGGTTGTGGCAACGCTCAACTTCCTATCATTTGTGTCATTTAAATTTGTCGATCTGGGTAAAAATATGTAGGCCACTCACTTTGATTATCGCGTGGATATATGGCAAGTTTTTCTCATCGTCAATTGTTGGAAGGCGGTCTCGGCCGACGATTCGGTCGAGCTCCTCATGCGCCTTTGCTTGAATCTCGGGATATGCTGGAATTAGTGCAGAGAACCATTGCATAATCGATGCAGTCTACCGAAAATTTAGTCAGCATAAAAAGCCGTATTATTGCTTGCAGTTCTCCTCACCGTTTCAACACCCCCAATCATGAACGCCGCGCATAGTATCGACATGTCCAGGTGATCAAGCTCTTCTTCTTCTCGTGATTGAAGAAGGGTCTTGACGAGACAATCAGGGACATTTTCTCCCCGCTTCATGCGCTCATCAATCTCGATAATCATTCCACCATACGTGCTGACCAGATCAGCGTGCAACTTCTTCCCCCGTGCCTTCATGTAGTGGGGAAGCTTTTGAAGGATGGGTACAAAATCCATTAGGTTAGAAACTGGTCCGGTGCAATTCCTATTATCATTTGTCGGTCGGTCCAGGCGTCATGAGAATTCAAAAATAGGACTTACATGAAGTCCCGCGACAGCCGAAGCGCTCGGCCAACAAGAGGGTGTTGAATGCTCTCGGTTCGCGTACCGAATGTAATGGTTAGCATGTTGTTGAGAGAGCACCGGCCCGCATGTGGTTGCGGGTTAATTGGAAGCAAGCCGCCCTTTCCATGACGATAAAGCTCTTGAACAAGAACGGTGGCTTCATAATCGAGGACAGAGGTATAGTCTTCTACCGCAGGTTTGTTAAGCCATATCGTCGCTAAGCGACGATGTTTCCTCCTAGGAGCAATATATTTAGAACAGACCTCGGACTGAACCTCGGACTCACCATCTATCGTTATAAGGCGTCGCCGTGATGCCGCGCCCTGCAAATATAATTTGGGACTTAAGGTACATCTCCTTCCGCGATGAGAACACTGCCCCGTTGGTGACCATCAGATCTTTCACGACATGTGGATCGGAAATGATAACGAAAAGTTGGTTTCCGAGCCATAGCGAGTATAGGGAGCCAAACTTCTTCGCCCAATGGTCGAGTGTAATCTCCGGATATTTTGTAAGGAATGGAAAGGATCCTGCCAATAAATGATAATCATTGGAAAGTCTTTCTATTCGGACGATATCTGATACGCACCGACAATAGGAAGGCCAACGGGACCATGGGGGATATTGTTGCCTTTCCCATCAGAGAGAGGTCTGTGATATAGTAGTCTTGAGATGAGGTAAATAACTGCAGATAACACCGAGGTCCAGGCAAGCAGCACGACACCCTGGTCGAAAGCAGTTGACTTCTTGGCTTCCATGTTGTAGAGACTAAGCCTTGCGGGAGGAGAGGCGGTGAATGATCCGAATTCGCGAATACCGACTATTTATCGAAATCCTCACACCAAAAGGACTTCAAATATGTCGCTGAATTTAGCGCATGGGTGGCCGAATTTTTGGGGTTAGTGGTCATGATATGGCTCCCTTTGGCAAACAAAAAAACTACCTCATTGACTTGATGTCATCATCAAACACATTCAGTATCAATCAGCGCGTCGTATTGCGAACAGCTTCAAATCTGACAAGCGTGAAACTTCCGAAAATATAACAGTGTAGCTGCGAACGTCACGCGTATCGATATGGGGTCTTTCGGAGCATCCTGGAAGCAATTCGAACGTTGTAGTGGCTAGGTCGACACGAGACCGGAGTACTAGGGGTTGGGCGGTAGCACGCAAACACTGTCACCGTAGCGCGTCAGGAGAAGTGCGCATGCGGTTAAGATGAAAACATGCGGGTTAATTCCATAAGACAGAAGTCATCACATGCGCTAACAAGCCCGATCTAAATGCATAAGTCTATTCACCGTTGATGTCGTTTTAAATGTCGCTCGGCGCGCGCTTTCCGATACTCTTTCCTTTCATTATGATTCAATTGTGGACGAGCGCAATTTCATCCTTGCACCAAGGCTTGGGAGGAGGGTATACGGATGCGAGTGATGATGTCGCTGCAACTCACAATCAATAGCTAGAATTCCCCTGTGTATGACTGTCATAAGTCATATCAAACTTCACACTTCACGTCGTAGGAGTGCGTGTGTTGCAGCACTAAAGGATATCCAAATGTTCTCTCCACGTGGCCTCCGACACACGATGGGCAACTTTGTTTTGTCAAATCAGGCCGACTACAGCTCGGCAAGGTTAGCGATGCCATGATCCGCCGCAGCGGCGGTCTTGTCAATTTATGTAGCGTCGATCCTCATCGATCGATTTTTCCATGCGTAAGGATGTCGGGTATTGTCGATTGAATTGGGATATACAATACTTTGTTGAGTGGTACGAGGTAAGATAAATGCAACAACTGCATAGACACGTTATACATGTTAATTCGTTGCGGGTTCAAGAAGTTCCGTGAACGCTAAATTCAATCTGAGGTAAATATGTGAGTTCAAAATGATTGGAGGCATTGACGAAAAGGGTTGCAAGCTGTGATGGCTGTGTGGCGTCAGGGCCCTTATTCATTACCGTAAAGGGTCCTTTGGACTTGTATACTTACCAGTTGAGTTCCGAGTATATAGCCTATGACTAGGCTGTCTCCGAATACAATTTCTATTTGCATCGCGATTCCCAATCTTGTTTTCGTAAGGCATTAATGGATGTACTTGCGTTTTATCGGTTCGCCACTTCAGTCAAGCGCTTAGTCACTAAGCAAATAGTTACGGCACACACACAGTACGGCAACGGTCATGCTAATAATACTATAGAAATTTACGGTGTCGGACTCAATGAGAAGTACTTATTGATGATTTATTTATGATTTTTATATCCCGACGCGCAGAGTTGCAAGCACATGCTTCTTGCATGGTTTACTGCAATGGATAATATCTAGATGTTAAAATTTAGCAGAGAAGGCGGCGCCTTCTTAGGGAACTGAGCACATGATCGTCTAGATACTCCATCATAATAATATTCATTTGAGTGGATTTTCGGGGATTTTTCCCACTTAAAAACTTCACGCTCGGCAACGGAAATATTTGGCAGATGCGATGGATCAAGGAAGGTTTGACAGAACCGCATAGATTACATCGTATGCATTGACACTGACCCTCACTCAACGCCGACGTCCATGATTGAGCTCGAGTCTGGTGAGATCGCCGACCTCGCGGACTTTCCCTAAAGCGCAGTGGGAAGCAAGTTCTCCCTCGCTGTCTCTGAAGATACCAAATGACAGCGCATAAAGATTCTTTACTCTCCTTCAATACTCTCCCTCAATACAATTTTACGAGGTGGTATTAATCACTGCGTCTCTAGCGAAGTTTTACATGTGGTAAAAAATTATTCCTGCTTGACCAACTTCGTTTGCGAATCAGGAGAATAAAAGAATTATTTGTTGGTAAGTTTTTACTCAGTGGCACATCTCGTTAGCCTTGTCTCTAATCATTGGGCACGCTTGGACCAACACAACCAATGCGATATTGTAGTTCTGAGGAAACATATCGATCCCTTACTCTCAATGCGCCTAGGCCTTAAATCGGTTTGAGGTTAGCAACATCTTCGCCAAGCAACATTTTTATAAGCACATGACATAGCAAAATTCGAATGCTGAGCCTCGTCCGTTTTGTTAATCCGCAAGGCCATATATACAACATTCCTATAGTTGCGGCGCAGCTTCATTCCACGGTCCGATGCTTCTACTCTTTTTACCGCAAATAAGATGCAACTGAGCACGCAGAGGGAGCCGAGCAACACATTTTACAAGACTGCGCCGGCTCGGAGCTTGATGCGAGACTCAAGTAATGACATGCATATTACTGACTCGGACAATCGGAGCCTAATGTCTGAGGTTGTGGCGAAACTGGATGGAAATCGATGCATCTTTCTTCAAACTTTTTTTTCAAGCTTTTTTTTGCAGAAAAAGAATGAAAAGTGAGAAGAATATTTACATGGAATCAGCATGCTGGAGTAGTACGTTCTTTCAAACGGTTGACCCCGTCGCATGTTCATCGGTCCGGGCTTAGAATTAGAATGCCTGATCAGGATATTATCCCTCACGTGCCATTTTTCGCCGGCCCGGCAACGGCCATCCCTCATGATACGTAGCCCGAGGACCGAGTGAGGATTCTCGTGGATTCCTCTTACCTCGGAACTTTCATCTCTCAACGAATACAAGAACTGGCGGATTTAGGAGCAGGACGAGACAGGTATGCTCATAAAACTAAATGCTTTGCAAACTTGACTGACCCTTTGCTCGTTTCCCTTCTCGCTGTGCTAGCTGTCTATCTCAACCAAAGCCAAAATGTCGTCGCCAAATCGACTCTCACGACTTCCACCAGTGCTTAGTCGTTGGTTAGGATATCGCGCTGGACCCATTCCAAAGCCCCTGACTATATCATCTACCTTTGGTCTTTCATTGGCGCCTTTTGCGGGATCTCGCTCATCCAAGCTGTTTTCGGGCAAGCACACTATTTCATCGAGCGAGGCGTCCCTTCAATTGTGGCCAGTTATGTACGTTATATCGACTTTCATCGTGATGTCGTAATATGTTCACAATTCAGGATTTTAGGGAGCTACCGCGGTTCTCATATATGGTGCGATAGATGCGCCCCTAGCACACCTCGGGCACTCTTCGGCGGCCACTTTCTCGGCGCCCTTACTGGAGTCTGTATCACAAAGCTATTTCACCTACTCCCGACGGAAGAGGATTCCAGAGCTTGCTCTGGCTAGCGGGTTCGCTGTCATGCGCAACGTCATAGTCGTCATGCAGATCACGGGCACCACGCATCCACCAGCAGGCAAGTCACAAGTTCACGGAGACGGGTAATGGGCTCAACATGACGTCTTCTCGTGTTTGTAGGTGCGACGGCGCTCCTGCTGCTGTCAATTCAGATATTAGGGATATAGGATGGTATTATTTGCCAGTGGTTCTGCTGACATCCACGTTGGCTCTCGCGGTCGCCCTCATCACCAATAATATCCAGCGTCGTTATCCGCTCTTTTGGTTGAAGCCTAGTCCTCCTGCTAAACCTCAACCACCGCCATCTATCCCGGGTTCGAATAGCAGTGTGGGAGAGAAAGACAGAGAGATCGTAGGTGTGGCTCCTGTGTGATAACGACTCGTGAAAATACCCGCCTTTGGACAACAAAATAGTAATCGCTATGATTGTATGTAGTTTTGTATCGGAAAGATCTTCAGGTTCACCGCTCACATGAACATTCTCTTGACGGCGCCAAAATGGTAAGAACTGAAGGCAGCTGAATGATCTTCAGGATCCTTCTCCAACGATCATTATAAAAGGAGGTACGTATGTATTGAACGACGTCGGTTAACTGCAATTTTCCGAGGCAGAGCTGGCGCGTGTTCACCTTTTAAACTATGGATCGCTCACGGAGATGTGCATACGTTTTTGCTCGACACCGTGATCACGGAGGCGCAAACTAGCAGAAGAGACGCTTGCTTTTTACAAAATGATGGTGTCTATGTCTGTCCATGTCGTCGTTTCGCTACATAATAGTTCCAACCGATGACATGGATTCACATTGTGATAACAATCCCGAAAAGACCCACAATTGACTAGCCACTCGTGACACCTACGATATAGATCTGAAGTTACCGTCCAACATTTATTGCATTCTTCTTTGGAGAGGTCAGTATTGACCTACGGACCGACAACTGACGATGAGGACATATTGTGTGTATTTCTTGTTCGTCACGCGTTGTTGCAAAGATAGAACACAGATGCATCAAGGTCCCAATGGGCAAGCCAAATCCCGCGATTTATTGCCGAACGAAAAACGGAGGTGTGAAGACTGTCCGGTCATATGGGGTGGGAGGCAATGGTAAAAGTCGCACGTGGGATGAGCAGTTTAATAATTGAGACCTAGAATAGAGATGAAGGTAAACCACAACGCCGAGCATGAAGCTTGGACGATGGCCCTTGCTTCACGGGCTTGCCACTTCATGGTGACCAATGGCCACGACCATGCTGAATCCAACGATGTTCCTTTCTTGAACATAACTACGAAAGCAACGTGACACTTGCTTCGCAGCGCACACGTCTTGTCAGAATTCAATTCGGTATGTCGCCAGAAGCCATCATAAGGCATCATGCATCATGGGCTGTCCATCACGAACACACAGATACGACTGATCTTTGCGACGCGTGTATTGCCTATAGGGCTATACAAATCTCCTGTGGATTTTGCTAGGACTACAACGATCTAGGCTTGAGGAGTGGGAGTAAGGTCCATTTCGTGAAGGTGGGCTGTCTTCACACCGATTTCCTGTGATTTTGGATATCTCATCAGCGTTCTCCGTGAAACAAACGAGCGAAGTCGGAAACACATATCCACGTCTCCTCCATCGGCCTTCCTTGCTATGACGCTGGCACATGTATACGACATTCGCACCAAATACTTGACATGCCTTGAGATGGTCAAATGGCGACGGAAATAAAAATACATTCCATTGTGTCCCACAAAACAAAAAATAACTGTAATAAATATAGGCAATCTAGAATGGCGTAAGCTTATGCCGGAAAAAAAATGAGACGTATGACCCACTTTACAAATACAAGTCCAAATGTTCACTCCTCCATCCGGCTGTCATCTTCTTGATCCTCCGACCCCCGCCGTGCTTCAACAGCGTCAAGCTCCCGCTTAACCGTTCCAACAGCATCAAGGGCGCGCCTCAACTCTTCTCCTGTCCCGATTTCTGCTGCGGCTCGGTCGACCTTGTCAACTGCACCATGCCCGACGCCTTCTCCTACCTCTCCTTTCACGAGTAGTCGACCTAGTGCCCAGTTCATATATCCAGTCTTATTCGTCTCCCATTGTCGTTTACCGGGCTCTGTAAGATCCACAGAAGGAGATATGTCCAACGGTGGTAGAGATGAGATGGTCTTATACATTTCGAGAAATTTAGGCGGTAGGTCGTGTAGGATGTCCAATGCAGAGCCATCTGGCGAGGAGAGTGAGGAAAGATTGGATAGGCGCGTTTCAGCTTGGGATAGTTGGCGCGAGCTGGTCTTAATAGCCCGTTTAAGATATCTGTTGAGTTTCCTTTGCTATAAAACGCGTCAAACGCGTGACCCAAAAGCAGAATACAAAAGAACGTACGCCATCAAGCCTCTTCCGCAGATCCTCGACCTCATCCATAGCTTCTTGCTCTTGTTCTGGGGTCACTGTAAGATCCAACCCTTCTTGGTGTGGCAGAACGACAGGCAAGTCCTGTGGGATCATGAAGATATTCCGTAGACACCACGCTTCGAAGAAATCGAACGCGATATCCGTGTGGTATTCGAGCAGCGTTTGGAACGCGACAAGGCCCTGTTCCACTTCGTGTGTTGTAGCCTCCATGTTGGCGTCCGTAGACTCTCCGTGGGCTACTCTCTCGTCCGCCCATTTGTTCAGAAATTCTTCCATTCCGTTGACACCGTCTTGCACGGCGTTGTTGGCGATGTTGATTATATCGTCAAGCAGAAGTTGAGGAGAAAAGCCTAACGCTTCGCATAGCAATAGCGGCGGAGCATTCTGGATGGTGGTTACTGGCCGCGGCGGGTTCTCTGAAGCTGGCGGCATGGTATCTTGGCCGTCGTCGGTCGTGATGGAGAGGAAGAATTTCAACGGTTACGGGGGCCAATAAACTCTAGAGATAATACATACAAACAACCCATATATTCTTCAACGACGGGGCTCGACGCCACAAGCCAGTCTTTGTTCATCGTTTTGCCCCCTTTCATCAACAATGGAACAAGAAAATGATAACTCGCCCGATGTCCTTGCTCCAGAAGCAAAGCAGAAGCATATCCGCATTACACAGCAAGGCAAGATGAAATCCTGGATCACATTATCTCTCAAATTCTTTGAAGTGTGCTGCTTGTGTTTCTCCCGACAACAAACATATCTGAATTCATTTCTATCTGATTATTAGGACGAAAACGAGGATAGAATCTTGACCCTTCACACATTGCCTGCCCTGGTGGATCCTGACGTCCACCCATGCCATCTGGCTGACCAGCAGTCAATCGCGCAACAAACTGCTTCGATAGTCACAAGCGTCGTACCACGACTCATTTCTGTCGTGGAGATCATTAAACGAGAGTACATCAAGAACTTGGAGACAAAGCGTTCAAGTAGGACGATTGGGCTGCACCAGTATAATGAACTCGGAACACTGGAAGAACTGGGAATTGTCATCGACCGCACGGCCGGAGACGGGCAAGAAGTCATTCAAGACAGTGCAGAGGCGGCGAGATCGCAGGACATTCTCCAAGCACTCGGAGGCAAGAATCAGTACGTCGATTGTAAGGTCTAGCCATCACACTGTCCCAACCTACTTCACTTCATTTAGCCCGCGACAAACTCAAACCCCTTTCATGCGCGTGACCCTATCAACGGTCGAACTCCCTGAACTACTTTCGAAGGGCGCTTCGTAAGCTTTTTTATGTTATATTGTTCTATTGTTTACCCACAAAACCATCAGATATCAACCTCCCGTTCGACGTAAGCAATCGAGAACGGCAAAAGCACGAGCGAAGAAACGAGCGAAGGCGCAAACGCGAATAGAAAAAGAGTCCACCGTTAACCCTATGTCGATGACTTCATAACCGCACGGCTAGTCCGTGCTTCGTCACCAGCGTCTGCGCACCCTTTGTACGTACTTACTACTTAATGTCTCCGGTTTGATTTCCGCCAAATTTCCACTGAACAATTTTATCTACCTCGATTG
>JADNRV010000146.1:0-132710 GCA_015499995.1 Flammula alnicola | reverse complement strand
TCTCCGTTTCATCCGCATTTGGGTGAATTTCAGGAGGTGAATCGTGTTCCTGGAAGCTTAGTGATGCCCCAGTTCGACGGGAACTCCAAACTCTGCTTCAATCGAATGTGAATAATGTCGCTTTGGTGGTCCTTCAAGGATTTTTCGCACTCTTTGCACAGTGGAACGCGTCTCGAGTTCTGTCAAGAGCAAGAGAGGCACCCGACGAGTGGATCCGATTTGTAGGAGCAGACGATGACGAGATGTACATCGGATAATTCAGAGAGGTATCATTAGGGACACGGTGATGAGCCTCACTAGTACTTCTCGCTAGTAGTAACCCCAGAATTCTTGCATTTTTTATGTTTCCCTTCCATCGTCGCATCTCGTATTCGTGCTTTTTAAATTTCTAACTTTTACTTTACAAGCCTCGCCATGAATTAGTTATCCGAAATAAAGGACCTCAAATCCTGATTTATCCTTCTGTAAATGATTTTAGCGTCCAAAATATTTGTCCTATCGAAAAACTGCCAAGCTCACCAAATTGCAAAGGATACGCTCATCATCCATACACACCGCACTCCAGTCTAGTCTCGCTGCATTCAGATCCAAAGGAGCGTCCTGATCCACATCGTTTCTTTCACCCATTTTCCAGGGTAGTTTGGTGACAACACAAGGCAAGTACGAGATCACTGGCTTGGTGAAGGCTTTGCTTGTGAGGGAAGAGCCCTCTCTATTACCTGACGGCGACTGTAAAAGAGCGGGAAGCCCAAAATTGAGGACCTGAACCCGGACCACCTCGAAATGGGTTTGAAAATCGAATTCAACACGGTTTAAAAGGCAACGTGTTCCACTAGATGTCGCAATGTCATCCATTGAATTGCGAGACAACTCATATGGTAACCACCACGTCGCCTGAGGTCCCCATGATTCCCAGGGAGTGCTTTTGCTGCTTGGAAAGAGTAATCCATGTTCTCCCCCTTGGCCTGGAGGTCGATGCTTTGCACCTGGCTCAGAAAAACTTGCAAGAGCGCTTAGAGCCTGATTGAGAAGGATCAAACGCTGCGTCACAAATGCAAACGCTTTTGGACGAGACGCTCGAAAGGAAACACCGAGCGTGAACACTAGAACTTCGCTGAGGGGATCATTGACAAATGGCCGTAGTGGGTCTGTATGAGGTGGGAAGACGGAGGGTGAGGAAATAGGAGTTGAGGTTGTAATACTTGAAAGGTATTGAATATGAGCCCTTCGTGCGAGTTGGGGGAGGAGGAGTGATTGAGCACCTCACAGTGTCAAAATCCGCAGAGACGCCGTGACGAGATGAGACATCAGAGGACGGAGGGATATATAAAATATCGAGCGAAGCTGATATCCCACATTGGGACCAACAAGAGGTCGTCTCTCAAAAAGAGCACTCCGCCATGAAAGGAGCGCTTCATATTAGCCTTAATGCGTCCTTCCTTCCAATTCCAAATATTGAGGAAGTGTAAGGTTGCCCGTGTTATCCTTATACGTGATGGTGAAGGTCAGGTTTTCTCCTGAGATATGGATGTAGGAGGCGGTCAGTCCCGTGAAGCGAACAGCGCAAATATCCAAGACGGGCAAGGAAGCCAAAGGATGCGGTTTGCGTGTGGAACGACACACAAGATGGATCTGGACCAATTTTTCAGAAGGGTTTAACTGCGACGGCATCCTAAATATGAATTATGAGGAAATGCCAGCCCAAACGAGTGGAATTACCTACGAGGTAGCCAAGACAATCAGTCATGTTCTTCTATCGCCATTCCTACTGAGAGAATATGCTTTCCAAGAGTTATCCTGTCCCATTTTACCGTGGTATCGGCGAGTGTCACAGGTAAGCGAGCAACGTATGCTTCCTCCACTATTCTACCTTCTACACCACGTAGCGTCGGAAGCGCGAGCATCTGTGCGGCGGGAGTGATCGTGCAGGAATCGAAGTTCGACCTCTTTGACTTCGGCCACCTTACTCGCCCCTCCACTTCACATCCAAATCTTTCCACCGCATTGCACGTTCTCTGAGCATATCCAGTCGTTTGCTCCGGGGATATGTCTCGTATGAACAGCAAGGGTTATCGATCATGCCTTCGTTGTCGAGCTCCATAATATAGTTCAGGTGCGTGGAGGAGGCGACGATGGTGTGAAGTTGGCGACAACGGAAAGGCACGCAATAAGTGTCATCAGAGACAGACGCGACAGGATATGTTCGACAAGTAAGTCGACTGGGAGGGAGAATAGCATATTGTGCAATATCTCTGAGAACTCGCGATGACAGATGAGGAGAGGGATATTCGGGCCATTTTGTACAGCAACAGACAGCGACTCGGAGATCTTGCTGCGGCGCAGGGGCTTCTGTTTTTTCAACTGTACCGCAGTCTGTATCCACATATGCCAGTACCTAAAATAGACTCGCTCTCGGCGTCCAAGACACCCACATTCCCGGTTTGCGGCTCTGTTGTTGGCTACTTTTTGGTGGGATGGGATGGGATGCATGTGGTATCGTTTTCTGGATGCTTGATGCTCACTGATTTACTTGAAGGTGGGCAGATATTCAATTCACAAGGCTCACCTGTTTCGCGTTGCTTTTGCGATCCAGGAATTGTAGAAGGCCTCGGATATACTAACGATTGGACCCGGAGGCGCGAATACTCCGAAGCGTGATGTCGAAAAGGGCGGCCTGTTTGATGCAACAGTCAGAAAGAGATGTACTAGGTATCCACAGACCTGCGGGCAAAGGTTCGCTTCGCCATCCTAGTGGTGTGACACAGCCAAAGAAGGTGCTTTTGTAGATGTCTAGACACGAAAGAAAGACAAAACTTCTTCGATTTGTTTGAAGATCCTCATATAATCGAAACTATCGATTCCAAAAATTTATGGCAAAGAGGACATTGACGATTGAGATATAACGCAAGCAACAGAGGATGAAATGAGTCCATTGCGAAGCAAAATTTGTATTTGTTTGTTCGCTAGTTCCACCCCGAGAGAAAAATTGCTCGCTTCGCTCACAACAAAGCCTCCATTATCGTCGCCCATCTTCACATCTTGGCCTACTAGCCATCCAGCCTCCGGATGCTGCGTTTACGTCCGATCTCCTCGTCTCGTACCATCATCACCGTCGCCTCTTTTGGCCAACCCCGGGCCTGGCTATGTAGGTTCGCGGCTTTGTGCAGCGCCGACATGGCATGGATATTGACTAAGTCTTATCCCTGTTTCTTTTCATTATCATTTATCGCCCTGCAGCCGTCCTCACGCCAACCGAACATCCGCTAGCCTCCGTGCGCAGCGTTTACGCTCTATCAAACTGTGCGTCAACAATTTCCATCAGCGTCTTGCCACGCGCTGCTCCTACGCGGCGTGCAGTAGGCTTAGCTCCACTATGCCGAAACTCACGTTTCAAGGGCGTTGCCCTCTTTTCGCCCACTGAAAAGGCACGTTCTTGGCAAGTAGCTTCATTTTCAAAGAGACCTCCTTGTCTAATCTTTCGATGAGGTCACTTCTTTTAGTTTCGGAGTTGCTACTGACGCATTTTGAGATGGTTACGATGACCCCTTTTGTATCAAAATAGCTTCAAGAACATCCAAATAAGTTACCACTTGTCTGATTTTCATCTGTCAAATTAAACGCTCGACGGCATACAGCATCGCCCTATTGTCTCGTTCGATTGTTCGCCCATGTCAATCACATAAAGATAGCTCAAGGCAATGAAAAGGCGGTGAAATTTAACACGCCTCGCATCGGAGAAAACCCTTATATTTCGGAAATTTCCGACACAAGGTTTCCTGTGACACTTAAGCCCTCGGTCAATGTGAATGGGCGGCCCCCCACCTTACCTGAAATGCTTCCTTTCGTTCCAAGCTCCTTTGGCGACATCGTCGCCGCCGCCACCCTTGCTCTCTCAATTTACAAAGCTCTCAACGACAGCACGGGAGCCTCATACGAGTATCAATGCTTGATCAGCGAACTTCGTTCTTTCCATCGCGCCTTGCTATTTGTGAACGACCTAATTCGTGCAACTCCCACCAATGAAACTGTGGTACAGGATATTAAGGAAGAAGCCGCAACGTGTCTAAAGTTGCTGGAGAAGTTCTGGGATCGTATCAAGTCGTACCAGAAGGCTCTCGGTGGTGGGGGACGGAGCTCCTCTTGGCGCAAAATCGGGTGGGGTCTTTTTAAGGCCACCGACGTTGCGGAGTTCAGACAGAAGCTTTCTCAACATAAACAAAATATTACAGTCTTTTTGAGTGGACTAGGAATGTAAGTTGGATCTCGCACTAAACGTCTTCATCATCACTAATACTACGCTACCTCAGTTCCTTAACTTCCTACTACGCCGACGTCAACAGAGAGGCTTTGCCGTCGATAAGGAAAGAGATACTCACAATACAAAAGCAACTACCTCCACTCCTTGGGTATGGTCGTGAAAACGCCGTGATCCTGATAGATGCATTCGGGAAGCCGATGACGTTGCCAATGGACTTTTGCTACTCACCAGACGTGCGCCTTTTATGTGCATTTCCTTCTATACACTCATACGTCAGGTACAGAAACTTCACGATATTCTGATGTATCACTTCAAGGGAAAGATCGGTCACGACTATGTTATGCAGCGCGAATACAGCATTTCCAGCGAGGATGGCAAATCGATCGTCAAATCTGATCCAGTTGAATGGGCTTCAGTGGTGAGGAAAGGGGCGGTTCTTGTCATGAGCATGAAGGTAAGGAGGGTAAAGCTAACGTCAGAGTCTGCTGCGCTTCAGAGGACCTCATGTCCACGATGTTATAAAACAGATGTTGGTGTGATGCCGGACGAAGGATGGTTAGAGTGGTAAGTGTAATTTGCCATTCTTCCTTGCATTTCATGACGGCTGCATTCTAGTCGGCGTTGCGAACGACGCTTCGTTTGGGAAAATACGGCAATACATGCAGATGAACCACCTTTGAGGGACCTGAGCATTGTGGACTTCCGCAATATTCAGGTTACGCCAGTCGAGCAGGTAAATACAGGCATTTGGTCGAGATGCATTTGCGGTATTCTGACAATTTCCTCGCCTGTGATCATTTCTAGGATGTACGTGAACTTGTTGATTGCGCAACTGACCGCGCCTCTGACAATTCCGTCTCGCCTGCACATTTTCAGAAAGTACGTGAAGTTGTTGACTGCGCACCAACTGGCCCTCTGACGACTCCGTCTCGCTTGCGCATTTCCAGCGAGTACGTGAACTTGTTGATTGTGCATGCCCCTCTGACGATTCCGTCTCATCTGTGCATTTCCAGATTGTACGTGAACTTGGTGATTGTGTACCCACCGCCCCTCTGATGATTCTGCCTCGCTTGCACATTTCCAGTATGTACGTGAACTTGTTGATTGAGGACTGACTTCCAGCTTGTACGTGAATTTATTGATTGGGCCTACCGGCTCTCTGACAATTACTTCTCGCTTGCGCATTTCCAGAATGTACGTGAACTTGTTGATTGAGCAACGACCGGCCCTCTGACGATTCCGTCTCATCGGTGCATTTCCAGATTGTATGTGAACTTGTTGATTGGGCACCTACTGGCTCTCTGACGATTCCTTCTCCCTTGTGCATTTCCAGTATGTACGTGAACTTGTTGATTAAGCATCAACTGCCCCTCTGACGATTCCTTATGCATTTCCAGGAAGTAAGTGAACTTGTCAATTGACCGCCTACCGTCCCTCTGACGATTTTATCTCACTTGCGCATTTCCAGGAAGTAAGTGAACTTGTTGGGCACCTACCACCCTTCTGACGATTCCATCTCACTTGTGTTTCCAGAAAGTAAGTCAACTTGTTGATTGAGCACCGACCGCCCCTCTGACAATTCCGTCTCGCTTGTGCATTTCCAGCTTGTGCGTGAACTTGTTGATTGGGCACCTACCGGATCTCTGATGATGCTGTCTCGCTTGTGGATTTCCAGAATGTATGTGAACTTGTTGATTGAGCACCGACCGCCCCTCTGAAGATTCCATCTCATCTGTGCACTTCCAGATTGTACGTGAATTGTTGATTGGGCATCTACCACACTTGATGATTTCTTCTTGCTTGCGCATTTCCAGGTTGTACGTGAACTTGTTGATTGGGACTGACCGGCCCTCTAACGATTCCGTCTCACCTGCACATTTCCAGCGAGTACGTGAACTTGTTGATTGAGCACCGACCAGCCCTCTGACAATTCTGCCTTGCTTGCGCATTTCCAGCTTGTACGTGAACTTGTTGATCGAGCACCAACTGACCCTCTGACGATTCCGTCTCACCTGTGATTTCCAGGAAGTAAGTGAATTGTTGTTGAGCACCGATCGCCTCTCTGACAGTCGCAATCACTCTGATTTTGTGCACCTCCAGCAAGTATGTGCCTCCACACCATTGCCAGTGACATTCTATGCTCACTGACCATGTCTCACACATTGCAGTGGGTCGGTATTTAATTTTAGGCATAGCTGACAATACTCATATATACTGGCTATCTCCTTCCTCCTCTGGGTATGTTCTAAGCTGAATGTGACTTCCATTTGCTTACATACTATGATACTTTCATAACATTTTCCAGATCGAACTCGTGCAGAATCGGGCAACAGCCGCTGAAGCCAGTCGATGTGAGTGTTCTGGAACTTTGGAAGTCCATACTCGTTTCATTCTGATACTGGCAATGTTGACGTAGTTCAGGAAATTGTCCCCTAAGGCGAGATGTTTCATGCTACTGATCTGGATGTTGCTGTAGACTTACATACTGTACTACCTAGATACTTCTTTTCCTCCCAGTTTTGCAGTATATAGTATGCGCCAGCACATTGATTGTCAACAATGTCAACAGTAAAATTCAGAGTCCCTTATGCCGACGCCGAAACTATGCAAGACGCAAGCGAGCGTTAATCCGAATATCGACTGTCCATCTGACTATTCTCCGCATCTTCCTATCACTGATGTAGCGCTGAATCCATCGGTCATTATCAGAAAAGCGAGGCACCCGTCAACGATCCCAGTTCTGTGTACTGTAATGAATCTCAGATCGATATGTTAAGTACGATGTATTTTATTATTCAAGGGCCGGCAATGATCAAACCCATCCTTCCTCTTCGTCGCGTAATCCCAGTAGTGCAAAATAGAATCTCATAGCCGCACATCATTTCAAAGTAACAACAGAATTTACTAGCGTTCCACCTATCGCGGCGCCTTCTCCGGAAAAGGCGCCCCTGCATAATTTTTGTTATCGAGATAGAGAGGAGGTGGCGGGCTAGATGAACTTGCTCCTATTACGTTTCGTCCGGTGTCTCCAGCGGCGTCATCCCTTCCGTCGCTCCATCGTTGGTCGCGCTCGTATTGGCGGTCAATCCCACCGTACGGATCAGACGCCTGCGATCCATGGCTCGGCGAGCGAGGCTGCACCCCAGCTGGATAATGCGCGCCGAATTCTGGAGGCGGTGCCTGAGGCTGCAAGGGTGGCGTAACGGCGTAACCCGTCGATGAGTAGGGATTGGTGGAGTGGTATTGTGATGGTCTTTGATGCTCGGATACGGAGCCGACTTGTGTCCACGACTGCCCAGGCGACAATGTAGACATGCGGAGCCCGTCTCGTGTCCAGTACCCCTGGTTGGGGTTTGAGGGGGCAACGTTGGATGGCGTTACAGTCATTGGCAACCGCGGATCGACGGGTTGGAAGCCATATTGTGGTATACCGGAGGTTTGTGTCATTCCGGGAGTCGTCGGAGGTGTACCAGGCGCGCTTGGCACAAAAGGAGGGGCAGGCTTTCGCTGCACTTTTGATATGCGTCTTCCTAAAGTGTTCGGACTCCCGGGTTGTTCTTGTCCGCTGATCTGCGAGGAAAGCGGTCGAGGCTGAAGGTTGTCTGAACCCGTCACTGACACTAAAGAGGAAAAGTCATTTGATCGTTAGAACTGCCCAGGGAATCGATACGAAGCGTACTGTCTGGAGCCCTATAGTCTCGAGGAGGCCAATTCGGCGGCGCGTCACGTCTCTCCCCTTTCTCTCGATCACAACAACACCCTAGATTGTACCAGCAGACGAGCGCAAGTAGAAAGACAAACCCCATCGTCACCATTGCAGGAATGAATAGGTTGTCGTGAACCACGTCGCTTGTCGTCGACCTCGCAGCGATAGGCATCGATAGTGGAAACTCTGTTGGTAAAGGCACTGTGGTGGTGTCAGTGTCGTCCCATGACCCTTCGATTGGGCTGGCCTCGCTCAGTAGGATAGCAAACCCACTGCTCGCGAGGGTACCGAAGGCTAGGTGGCGGAGGATGTGCATGAAGCAAGAGAGCATCATTGGCGCTCTGGATTGACCTGAACGTAAAAATTTACGTTAAGCACAGCTTACGCTCATGGATGCGAAGTAGATTCTTTTTGTGATTGACATACATACATACCTGCTTACCCTTAAAAGTAGGTACTTAACACACTGCTTCATCTCTGTCAATGTCGGAGTCACGGCGAACTCTGCGGAATTGATTTAGACAGGCTGGAAGATAGGTCATGGCTTGGCGAGGGTTATATATTTTGACAATTTTCCTCCTTGGACAGGGGTTAACGTTAAGAATAGCTGCATCGTGCTGCGATTCGTGCATGATGGGAGAACTTGGGGAAAACCTGAATAGGTACGACCTCCCACGCTCTATTTGACTTTGCTTGTCAAGACTCCGATGCCATGTTAATTTCAACTGTCACCTCAACGGTTCAACGGACCTCCAAATATATCTATCGCCAATATCAGAGGTGAACTCGTTCTAATTTTCTTTTTGGTCCTGGGCTTATCTATGAACTGTACAAGAACTCGAGGCTGCGAAACGTCGTCCCGAACGGCCCACGGCGCTTATCGCTGCTCTTCTCCAACCTCCCGGCAACAAACACCATGGCTGCAGTTGGCGACAACTTTTCGCACCTGATTCATTCTAATGCCGTTCCTTCACTTCATGAACGGAATTTAGTGCGAGGGTTAATCTCGGAGCTAGACAAAGATATTTCGAAAGTGGACTTAGTAACCATTGCAGAACTGCGAAAGACGCTGCAAGGATTCGAAAATCGACACGCAGAGCTTACGGAGCGACGAGTAATCAACGCCAGTATCGTTTCTCCACTACGAAACTTTTCGCTCGAAATCTTCGGTCTCATATTCGTCCATGTCGTTCGGGCTGTGTTCCTCTCATGTCTGTCTGACAACTCTGGCGACCATCTCTGGCCACGTCCAAACTGTGGTCAACTATCAAACTGGGCCTCATATAGTTTCCACACGAACTCTCCTTGAAAGAGTAAGTTCAAACCTACATTCATCGCACACGTTCCCGTCCCCCCTCGCCTATTTATAAGGATTGCTGTGGTCCATACAATCCGATTGGGGTTGTTCGCGAAGTCGCGAAGGACTGTCAATGGAAAGAAATTTCGATGACCATCGACTCTCATTTAATACACGCACCTTGGTCGCAGCTCACAGAACTATATCTCAAGGTGACGACAACCTCTCGAGGAATCATCCTTAGAATTCTTTGCCAGTGCTCGCAACTTGAAGTGTTTATGGTCGATGTCTCATATTTCTAAGGAACCAGCCATGAAATTTCTTTCAAAAGGCTTCGCAAACTTCACTTCCGCTCCTCTATTCCAGACACTAGCCAGATTACCCAGGCACTGGTGATGCCTATCCACCAAGACCTGGTTATCGACGTTGATGGCGACTGCTCGGACTTGAATCCTGATAACTCACTCAATGAATATGTCAAAACCTGCGCGCCAACCCTTCGAAGGCTCTGGTTGAGCGGAGTCGAAGTGAAGATGTCGAGCCTGAACCCATTTCGAAACTAGGAGAGCTGAAAGAACTTACGTTCGTCGTTCGATGACATGGACACACAGTCAGATATTACCGTCTGGTGCAGTCCCGAGAAAAAGGCGGACGAGTCTAATGGAAACGACGAGAGGGACGACTCCGACGAGACTGAAGATCACTCTGACACTGAACATTACTTTGCCCAGGCCGAAAATTATTTTGTACGACTACCCAAACTCGAAGTCTTGAAGATTATCGGCCATGCGTTTCCGTACATCCAGGACGCGTTCATGCAACAAGTTCTATCACGATGGTGGCCCGACGAAGTGGACGTCAATCCGCCGCCACCCTTCGTGCGATTATGCTCTGCCTCTTTTCAAAATAGGAACGAAGGAGAGAAGCTTGCAGTTTGAAATCAAGTGAAGAACTAAGAACGAATGGTCTGGATATCAGCGTTCTTACCGAATTTACGCCTCGCTTTCAAACTTCTGACACTGACTGTCATTAATGTGAGTTGGAATATACTCGAGTATGT
Organism: Flammula alnicola; assembly: GCA_015499995.1. Taxonomy (NCBI): domain Eukaryota; kingdom Fungi; phylum Basidiomycota; class Agaricomycetes; order Agaricales; family Strophariaceae; genus Flammula; species Flammula alnicola. The sequence continues at coordinate 122,389 of JADNRV010000146.1, read as the reverse complement.
ACACAATTTATTCATCTTTCAAGTCGATGCTTACTCCCTTTCTAGGTGCTAACACTCGAACCCAATGTGGATCTATTCGTTGCCGATCGACTCAAAATTGTTGACGGTTGAACATTTTTACATGAAATCGAGGACACTTTCTGTACGGCTGGTACCTGTGCATTTCATCAGCGCATGATTTGTAAAATACTGTTTATCTCATTGTTCGCGGACTAATAACTGCTTGGTACGTTCAGAAATTGCCTCCTACTTATCACTTACCTTCACGATATGTCCGTGTTCATCAATTCCTGGGTAACAATGCCAATTAATCGTGCGGTTGTAGTTTACTAGTTATAGTAAGTAATGGTCTCAGAATACCATCAGATAGTGCTGGTGAATATCCGGGCGATAAATACTTCCTGTCGTTCCAGTTCGGAGCAAGCCTGGCAGTCCGGGGCCCTCACTCCAGGTGCCGGTGAAGTCTGATTCAGAATTTGTTCCTGAGCATCGCGTCCTCAACTGGTGCCGTCATTGACCAGTAAATTTATCAATCAATTAAGTACTGACTAGTGACTTTGTGAGTTTCGATAATAAAAAATCTCGTCAGCATCTGTCTGCCTTTCTGCTTACCCGCAACGCGTATTAAGTACTATTATGGCCGATATTTGCCGTGAATAATTAAACCCAGCCACTAGGCAGACGGCCGGAACATATCAAAATCCTTTTTTTCAGCAGCGCACGCTCCAGAACAACCACTCTCTCCCTCCAGATACCTCTTCGCTGCCATACAGTTCATCTGCGGCCTCTACTTCCCCCTTTTTTCCTCTGGAACATTTCGAATTCAGGCACGACAGGTGACATGTTGAAAATGTACTCCGCCGAGGCACAAAGTGGAATATTGAATGCCTCGAGGAGGTCTTCCAGCGACGAGTGGAGAATCGTAGGGCTAGTCATGAGTAGAGAGAGATCCTAGGTATGAGGAAAGTCTTTTAAAGTTGCTCCATCTCTTCTCACCATCACCCCGAAAGGCCGTTAGAAATTCGAATCACGCCGGAACCACCGTATCTCGACATCGATGCTCGTGTTGGCCAATTTACATAAAGCCCTGAATGCTTCCAACACGCGTTCGGATGGATTTCGGCTGGGCTTGGGCTCCTCGAGGTCATCCAGGGTAATGCTGCCTTCACCAAAACCAACATGATCTTCCATCTCGCCATCCGCCTTTTCATTCTAGCCTGGTTCCATGTCGTCTACGCACAGCGGAATGTCACGTTCGACGACCGGGATCCTTCCATCGTCTACGCACCGGCAGGAGCATGGGTTCAGTCGCAAAACGACACGTTGGACTTCGGTGGTGGGCACATGCTCACCCAGAACCCAAATGCAACAGCGACGTTCAAATTTACAGGTGCGTTTGTAGTCTCTTAAGCTTTTACGGCATCTACTAATGCAACTCAGGAGTCGCCATCTATTTCTTATCGCCCAAATGGCCGTACGAAGTGAACACAGCGGTTTCGCTGGATTCCGGGCCCCTCTTCCTCATCGACTTGGTGGATCATACTAGTCCCAGCACAGGCCAGGGGCCCGAAACTGTGCAGTCCGCCGTCGTTTGGAATGCCACGGGTCTGAACGACACCCAACACACTCTTGTAATATCAGTTGGACCTGGGCAATCTTTCGGCATTGTCGATGGTCTTATGTATGTATTCCCCAAATATACCTTTCTTCCAGGCTTTGACTTGGTGTTCCAGTTATACCGATCCGACACTGTCACCTTCGACAACAACATCATCGCCGCCCTCACCCAGCACGTCCTCTTCGCCTTCCCCAACCCTGTCGGAGCCTGTTGTGGCTCCAGTGACCTCAGACACCGGTTCGGCCGCGTCTGTGAGACAAATTCATATCCTTCCCATCGTGCTGGGGTCATTATTTGGGGTCCTGGGTCTCATTGTCATCGTGCTGGCGCTGTTGTACTTCAGACGTCGGAAGAGACCAGTCTCCGAAGCATGGACCGTCGCTGGGATGCGTTACTCTTCTCCGACGAGTGGAGGCCCGGCTAATACTCCCCCGATGACGAATGTAACGAATAGTCATTGGAATGCAGCGCAAAGCTACCCTCAAGGCTACCCTATGGAACAAACGCAGCAAGGGGCATGGCAAAACTCACGATACGGCTACGTCGGTATGCCAGCGCCTGCCATACCGCCGCAGCCATACAACGGCGCCTATCATGGAGGCTATGCATACGATCAGGATCCGCAGACGATGGCACCTCGCGCTCCCAATCGCTATCAGCCAGGGTATACGCTATCGACTATCACCGAAAAATCAACTCCTCGTATGGCGGAGACGAACGCATCTCTTGCCAACTCTCCTGCGTCGTTGCAATCTGATCTGGGCTATTATACCGCCCCAGCGTCTGAAGGCATGTCGTCCACCGGAAGCGTCTCCCGAAGACCGTATTTTGCCTCGTCGCCCAAGGTTTCAGATTATTCGTCTGAAGGCCGCGCACCAGAAAAGCCCCCGCAGCCAAGGTCCTCGAACTGGATGTGATTATTTAATATAGGTCAAAATTGAATGTGTACGATAGTCTCTTTTATTCTAAACATGATGCTCTTATTGCACGCTTTATTTGAGTTATCAGATTTTCGATCACTTGTTGAAGAGGCGGCACAAGAGTTCGAGATCCCATCATTTCTCCGACTTGCTCTCTTTCAGTGCAACACTTCAAACCTCGTTCTGCGTCTTTAAGCGTGGAAACTCCAATCCAAATCGGTCAACTATATTTCGCGGTGAAGATCTCGGTACATAATACGCAATATCCACAGGAAAGAAGAGAAGTTTTATCCCCTCCATGGTGTCGATACTTAATCACGTTTGTGCCTTTTGGATTGTACCATCTCCGCGACATCCTTCAGCCACTCTTTTATGTCAGTACCCCAGCCGCCGAACCTCCTCATTCTGCGCCTCTCGACGTCGCTACCCACCCCCAACCCTATCAACTGCATTCGGGTCTCATTTCTTTGGCGGAGCGCCCAATGATTAGTTAGGCACCACCACAGGATGCTTTTTTTCGAGAAGAAAACCTCGGTCAATCTTTCAGGGCACCCTGGACTGCAAGGAGGTGTGAGCCGGAGGAGGCCCAGGAGGGTGCGAAGCATGATGCGTGGAAAGTACACAGCTAGAGGCGGATCCAACCCTTTGGCAATGAAAAAGGTCAGCCGTCGGTCAGGTATACCTAGCTCAAGCTGATTTCGAACTAACAGATAACGTCTGTCGATTCTTCGAGAACAACCAACCCCCCTCGTTTGTCGTAATTTCCATCTACAACCCAGCCCCTCTCATCCTCGTCTAGGGCCGCGCGCAGCTTCGCGCTGAACTCTTCGCGCGAAGTTTTCACCCATCCTGGCTTCCACATAATGGCGTCCAGGGGTATAAAGGGCACACCTAGCGTCGCTGCCAGTGCAGCACCAGTTGTGCTCTATGCGCACAGGCAGGACATAGATATCCTTGGTTACGGATGCACCAGCAGCAACTTACCTTGCCAGATCCTGAAATGCACGGAACGTCCTTTAGCCTCGTGGTCTTACATGCCAGCTAGTTCCTGCGACCTACCACTGTTCCCAACGATATGAACACGGTATCGGCCGTGTCCATCACCGAGAAGAGGAGGAAAGGTGCGCGCACTGGTCATCGCAATGTATCCTGGCCCTGACAACAGAACAGGCCGAAGGAAAGTAACCAACAAGGGAACCATTGCAAGAGGCTCAAGCATAAATCGTCTTGTGCGAGTCATTTTCTGATTTACGGCACCGCCCGGTATCAACGGTCCGGTGATTATCTTTATTTGCCCAAGCTTCGAATGCGCCGCAGGCCGCAGGGCTGCACGCAGTAAATCCGACAACTATAAACAGTACTGTCAACAACCGTGCATTGCGGAAAAGCAGGCTGCTGGCTGCCTTATCATCAAATTACCTTACCGTTACGTGCTTCCAACTACGCATCCCACACATGTGTTTATCCGAATCTTTCAACCTACCCATAGCCTGGTTTTCGTCGGCTCCGGCAAGGAAGGCTGCAGCTATCGGCCAAACTTTTCTTCCTTTCCGTGCGCCACGCAAGGATGCTACACCAATGTATATCTAGATGCGTGCAGTATGCTTAAAAGTCAGAGTCAATTTCGTGCAACTCACACCTGACTCGAATACTCGCCTTGTGCTCCGAACTTTTCTCTTGCTAGAGCAGTGCTTCGAAGGATGAGAGGTCCGATATTGATTTAATGGATTTATATGCGATCTCCGAACCTTCTATGGCGCTGCGATCATATATCTGCTTCCGCATTGTTCCCAGCATAAGTCGTCCTGCTGATGTACTCTACGACCAAAGTTTTTGTTTCCCGGGGACCGTAAAGACCCGTCATCGTTCTTTAGGTCCAGACATGGGCTGTGCTCTTCATCGTCGCGACCTTGGGCGCTCATGTCAACTTGCCATTCAGTTAGATCATTACAAAGGAATGGACTACGCGGACCTGACCATGTGAAGCTCGTTCCTAGCCAACTGTGCATCTCGATGGACCATCCTAGCATGAGCCAGTTCTCAACGGTTCGCAAACGATTCAATGATAAATTCGATCCTCGACGTCAGAGCAACTGGTCTCAACTGTTCCAAGATTTCCGGGCGTTCCCATAACTATCGGAAATTTCTGTCAAGATTTAAGGATGGTACCTAAGATTTGCATGATAAGGTCGTAAAGTTTCCAAGTTTTTCTTTCACCCTGGGCGGATTCTTGTGAGATTTTTGCGTCTAGGTTCTAATTCATTCCTCGCCGGAGTCATTCCGTTTCAGCTTTCTCCAGGAGGCCAAAATACAGGTGGCGAATAATTCTATTCCGTTCACTTCCTTCTTCTCTGGAAGTATGAGTCGCATAGTAAGGTTTCTTATTTTATTGCCTGACCCGGCATACGTGTGAGAGACTTGATGAAACAGCCACGCTAAAATTGGCGAGCATTCAGAGATGCTCGAGTTCATGTTACAGATTGACGTTGCATTCTGTGTCAGACATAATCATCCACACTACACCCAAATGATCCCCCCGGTGTTTGACAGTTGAAATCCGGACCGAGATTTGGTTTACGAGAGCGCCCTCGTGAATCATGAGGCCTGAGGCCTGAGGACTTATGAGTCTGTTGTCGGCGATTGGGGGATTCAAACGTCGACGGCTCTGCTAAGGCTAGATCCATGGGCTCAGCGCCAGCGCGTCGTGTCCAACTCATATCCCAAGATTGTAAAATTTCTCCGTAGTAAATCAACTCACGACTCGAGGCAGCAGACTTTTTCTAATTTTGAAAGGAGTATTTTATGACTTCTGCTTCGACGTTACGATAAATATTCCGAACGATGCCTCAATGAAATTCAGCGTGCAAGGCAATTCCAATTGACTACGTAATCTTTTGTTTCTTTTTTGGCGGTTCAGAGGCTTGCGCCCTCTCTGGGTAATGTCCTGCCCATTCACCACGTTGGCGTGCTTCCAAGCATTCCTTCATGGCGTTGTGCAGCTTGAGATCAAACCCAACACATTGAAGACCAAGGGTTTCAACGTTCAGTATTTTATCAGAGTAGAGGCTGGCAATCATGGTCGTCACGGTTGTCTCCTCCTGAGGTGTCAGACTCAGTAAAAAGCAAAGTCGGGCAAAGTCAGCCAAATTCAGACAAAAGTGGACAAAAGTCAGTCATAAGTCATGCAATAACAAAATTCATGCCAACTCGGTCTTGGCATCACAAACACAGTCGTATCATAGTCGTATGTCAGTCGTACTATAGTCATAGAATCAAGGACTTGAAACGAATGAGTGGACTCGGGCTTGACTTGAACATTTTTTTGATTAAAATTTGCTCCGTCCACAGTCAACTAGTCATGGTCCTTCTATCACGTGAATGCCATGTTCAAATTCCCGTTGGCTGAAATTACAACTTGAACTTGCCCTCATCGTCTTCTCAACCACTTCGTCTGTTCTATCTCTGCGTGAAATCACGGCGTGGCTGCTCTTCTATATGGTATGTTGTATGTTTTCTTCCTTAGTTATCTTCTTCTGTGCTATGAACCCTCTTTCTTTGCAGTGCCGCCCCGGATATGCACTATAGCGCTGCGCCAAAGGTTCGGAGGGCTCTTGTCACTTGAAACGCAGGCATGTACCCCTCCTTTTATTCTATAACACCCACTCATCCTTCCTTCAGGCTTCAAGTTCCGTTCTTTACAGCGCCGTCTCTGGAAAACCGGGTGAGTGCACGATTCCCATCATTTGTTCACGTTGGGGACTTACTCGACTTCCTCCTCTTTTCTTACAGATGCACATTGCACACCATGCAGGAGCATCACTTACTGGGTAGGAAGGGTGCAGGTCTGGGTTTTAAGGCTATGGTAAGACTCCCCAGTGTCGTATTAGTACTTATGTAGTGTCTGGCATAATATATTTTGGTTTCCTGTGCTTCTAAATGTTTGAATTGAGGAATTCTAAAGCAGATCCGACTTTTCTATGACTATTTTCATCGGTAACCAAATATCTGTCAAGGGTTGACTAAGGTTGGACTGATGCTTGACTTGTGTATGACTTACATGCGACTTTTTGAACGACTTCGTAGTCGACAACTCGTTACGAAAACGCCTTTTAGTCAAACACTTCCATTTTGTTGACTATTTCTCGACTTTATCTGACTACCATCCGACTTTGCTTTTTACTGAGTGTCAGAGGACCGGAGGTTATCACACTGGCCTCGGCTAGAGCTTGAGCAGACTTGGGATATATCACGACCAAGCACTTCTACAGGCGGATGGACTGCTCACCACAATGCCGCCCGTAGGCATCGACGAGCCTTCTGAAACCCGCGAACGGAGGTTGAGGGCCTTGTAAAATCCTGCGTAGAATATCCAGTGCTTGTGTGGATAAAAGAGGTGGAAGCTTCGTCCGTAAAGACCGCGAAAAATGGACTTTTTGGACCAGGCATTTTGCGAAGGATCAAAGAGATGAATTGGGCCTACAGCAAGTGCATGGTCTTTGTCCGGCGAGCACCACGTCAACCGTCCGGGAAGGCACAAGAAATTTGTTGCTACTCTGGATTAATTAAAGAAGTAAGAATGAGAGCCAAGACTGAAATGAAATGGAAACATCGGAACCTGTTTATTTTAGAATCTGAATCCTGTGATATATAGAAATACAACATGAATCGGAGACGATTGAGAAGATCGGGATCCGAACATACAGAGGCGAGGTAACCCTTCAAATCTACGCCTCTTTGGCATACGGGACGAAGTTGGGGGTAGGAAGGCCGATGCGTAATTTTGGGAAACTCGGACATGAATTTGTTGAAATCTTTGTGGACAGGCGTCTTCACAAGTTATATTTAGAATTCATAACTCCTTCGAGGAGACAATGCAACTTACTGACGGCATTGTCGATGGAGTACCTTCAGGGCCTACAGGTGGCGTACTGGAGGCCTAACAGCGTCAAAGTGAGGCAATGTATAGGTCAATCAAGCATTTTACTCACTTTCGCGGAAAGGGAGCTCGACAATGACTTTTGGAGATCTTGATTTTTTGTGTCGAGGTCTGACATTTTTTCCTCCAGCGTTCGGCAAGTCTACGTAAGGTCACATCACTAAAGCAGAGGCCCAAGCTCGAAGATGGATTACGCACGTCTCGCAGCTGATGTTTAGCTTCTTTGAGCGATCTGTACTTTCGATAGTATTTCTGGAATGTCTCTTCGAGGACTTTGATAATCGCTATCCTGTAATTTCATGTTAGATATATTCGGGCGGAGTACATCTTCCCTTTAGACGTGCCTGGTTCATCTGTTCATCTGTTTCCATTGATTTTTCCCTTCGAGGCATCTCTCTCAAAGGGTCGATGATTACTTCTGCGTCCTCGTCTTTCTCCTAAGATAAATAATCATTCAGGACCGTAAATCGACTTGAAAAGGTCAGATTCTTACCTTCTTTATTCCTGTCTTGTTCTCTGCCAACATTACTTTCAGACATTCCTTCTCAAAGTTGACGTCCTCGAGATTCTTTTTCATAGCCTCCAGAGCATGTTCTGCCGCTTCTGCGCGCTCCTTATACTCCGAGCCCTCACTCGCCTGAATATCGAAGTGTAATCAGCGAGCTGGAAGCGTGAAATTCAAAATTTGGTGCCGTGCCACTGCCCACCTGATTCATCAATTGAGCCTGCAACTCTTCGATCTTCATTCGCTCAGATCTGAGTTCCTTGGCCAGTAGTACAACTACCTCGGAAGCTACTTGTGGGTCGCCATGGACAGATTCCATGGCGCCGGGTCGTTCTTTGACAAGAGCAGGAAAGACAGGAGCGTCCACTGAGCTGAAAGAAAGAGTCGAACGACAAACCTTGATTACATCAGTGTTATACGTCAGTTTTACATAAAAAGACTGGAAGTGTGACCAGAAACTCGGAAATCGCGAGCTAAAATTCAAAGTTGATTCAAAGCACACGATGATCAGTAAAACTAGTTGCCATTGGACATACGCAGACAACGACGAGAGGATGTAGATTAGTGAGTGAATATAGTTAGGAACATATCTGGTTGACTTCGGTTCAAGGAGTGGTGTCTTGTGCGGAGTCGACATCCATAGCAATCGATTCTGGACCGTCAACTGTGGGAGGGTCCGGCTCAGAGCCTGTTGCACCTTTCGGTATTTGAGAAGGAGACTCTTGCGCTTGCGGATGACTCTGGGGTGACATATCGGCAGAATGCGAGGGCGATGAAGCGGCGGATTGAGTCGGAGATACACCTTGCCTTGGTCGTTCCCTCTTTGCCCGGACAGAAGCATTGAAGTGGCCACATTTCGGGCACACATATTCTGAATAGAGTATGCCGTCAATTTCTGACACCGGGTATAGAACACGAATGACGGTTAAGCGAAAAAAAACTCACGGGCGTCCTCCCACATGCTCTCTTTCACTAACCCATTGTGCGTAAAACACTTTTCGCATATCAGAGCGTAACGAGAGCTCGGAGAAGCGATATTGGGGTCATCCTCGCCCAGGAGGGCATCTGCCAATTTGTCATACCATTGTTTTCGTGGAGGAGGGAGAGGTTGAGCTGGGGTAAGAGCTAAAAACAGTGATTCAGACCGGCATGCAAATGAACGACAATTAAAGTTCGTTACGAGATAGATGAGCTTGTAGTGCTGCACTTGGACCAGGAGTTTGAAGAGCTCCGTTGTTTGGTATTGGCCGACCTTGGGGAGTTTGTGGTATAGCTTGACCCGGGGGAAAACGTTGTCTTAGGGGCGTTGCCAATGGAGATGCTTCGTCATATTTCTGAATGAGATCGCGAGTAGAGTAGTAATTGGTTTTCTTCTTGATTTCCTCCACTTTGTCGCGGCGCCTCTTCATTAATTCCTTGACGGTTTTCTCTGATAGAACGAATAAGTAGGGTATCGTTAGGAGTTTACGACGACATACCTTCGGCATCTCCCTTCTTCATGTACCAAATCTGAACAACTCGTCGGACAAAGAGAATGCTAGGAAGCGAATTAGGAGCTGGTATTATTGGCTCCACCAGCACGTACATGATTGGACTAATTATCACTGGTAGACCCTTGAGAACCCTTTCGACACTCGGATTACTGACGTAGCTCCTTGTTTTGAGGTCCGGCAAGGCGTTCAAGTACCACAGGCTAACGTATGCCACCCACGCAGCCAAAGTGTACAAAGTGACGAGTAGTGTCGATCTCCGCTCACGCAAACGTATCTCGGAGAGTTTCAGCTGCCTCTTCTGAATATCTTCGGCTAAATTCGAAAGAATAGTTTCATAATCCTCTTCGCTTTTCTGTTGCAGACACAAAGGAACTTCCTGAGCAAATGAGCAATCTTTTTGAAAGCAAAGCGCACCTTTGAAAAAATTCGTCGAATAAAGGACATTGCAGATAATATACAAGCTGGTTAAAGGCGACTTTGAGAAAACGACAGCTATGGGTGGGATGGCATAAATGAAACTTGAGGAGCGTCGGACCTCGGTCGCCTCAAACCAACCGCGTCACAACCCTACGCGTGACGTGGCGTGACTCCTCTCTTATCACGTGAAATTCCCTTGTGATTGTTTACGTAACGATCAACCTCAACTATGTACTCGAATTTTTTCTATCTTTGACGCCGCCCAAGTACGCATCTAACGCTGGACATATTGCAGATACACAAATTATCTATCTTGAGGCTCTGCGATTACCCGAATTTTCAATTCATACTCCACTTTCCCCACCTTTCCTGGGCATGTCCCCGCAAATCGGACATGATGGGGACAGCGCCTCCTCGACCTCGAGTACAACGGTATTTGCTTTTTGGCAATGCGATACCTTCCCCCGCGAATTCTCACGTACCGTAAATCTGGTCGTTAACTTGATTTTGGTGGCCATCTATATCGTACATGACTTAAAATATCGAAGGTGGGAGAGTCACATACTCTGCCTCGATTGCTCTGATTGTATTCTTTCTGAATGATTGTCCTCCTACACCAGACTTCGAACGAACAACTCATACTTATGCAGGAGAACATAAGCGCTATGCACACCCACTAGGGATTTTAATACCGTTTGTCGACCAATAAATCCCAATGGTTGCTTTTAGTTCCTCGGAATGCAAGTCCCGAACCCCAGTTTTGGTGCAGATCGAAAGCAGTCGCTTAGATATTGAACGTTGATTATGGGCGCCGATCATTCTCGGAATGCCGGAAAACTTGTTTTGGTGAATAGTGCATCAGGCTCTTTGAAACGAGTAAGATTCGACTTACGAAAGACACAAATGTGGTATTCTGCGCTCTTTCGCTGATTTTTATTTCTCATTTACAGTATATCGTGGACCAAGGAATGCCTCGTAATACGCGCACCCTAATTAAAGTCATGAATATGTCTGTCAAATAAGAATTTGCGATGATTCCGGGACTTGGCGTTTCTATTTTTCTACTCTCTAGATTTCTCATCGACAGGATCTTGGAATCCCACACGCACACGCACTGCCGAAAAAGTGTGCTGGCTTCATGTTCGCGTATGTCTTGCCCTGGCACGCGAAGAATATTAGATCCTGGGTCCTTTGGTCATGAAGAATCAGCAATCAGCAATCTTTATTCGCAGAAATCATTCCTGGGGCATTATATGAAGATATCTCCTGTCTGGCGTCTCCCCACATTCATTTGGACACATTCTCGGCTCCAAATCCACGATGTTTACAAACTGCTGACCGGGTCATGAGTTATACCGAGAACCACGGCTGGGCGTCGGTTTTGGAGCAGTATCCGAAGGCCTCCAATAGACCATCAGTCCGCCAACCTGCATTGACGAAGAAAAAAGGAAACCGAATAGCTTGACTGGCCCTAGCTCTTTGAAGTCATAGGCGCGCATTCAAAACACCAGTAGCGAATTGCCACTCACTCCTATCATTTCCAAGTTGACATTTGCTGCTTTGTGACACCACCGGGATAGGTTAGAGCGAGAGCCGGCGCGTGCTCGAATCTTCGATGTCCATCCGTCAGCTGCAAGATTGCCCCAGTGGCGTCGGAACGCTCTTCGGTGGGTGTATCAGTCTTCTTACTCGAGTCTGTCGACCAGTTACAATCTCATACTAACCCGAAATATGAAGACTCCACCAACATAGGCCAGTGCCGCACTACCCTCGTCATTATTCGACGCTCTATGTCATGATTACTGGCAAACTTTGGCCCAACTCGGCCCTCTGCTGCGAACCAGTTAGCTAAATCCATTGTAGGAGGAAAACCCCAATACTCACCTGCCTTGCTTTTTTGGAACCCCAGCTCCCATTTTGTTTCACGTTAAACAAGAGAATAACAAATTCCACAAGATCGGCAAAGAACAGACTGGCGAATGATGGACCGAAGTGTCAACTCGTATTCTGAGAACGAAACGCCTCCGTCGTAGATAGCGTGGGCTCGTCCTTTAGCTCGTCGTTGCACGTTCTTCAGACCCATACCCCAAAAAAACGACATAAGGCCACGGCCTAAGGCTCGACAAATTCTGGATGCAAGCGTTTTGCAAGAAGTTGAGGCTGTTGAGGGCTAAATGCTTGGTGGGAAATGAACTACTTGCTTCTCGCGCATCGTGTCTTCCTTCCGATCGCCGTTTCTCGTGGGATTAGAAGATCGACCAAACGTCCATCAGTATTGAAGGCTGAGCTTTCTAAGCAATGTAGGGAAAGGCGACCATGGCCTTTCTTCGCTTGCTATTACCGGCTGAATTGTTCATCAGGATTAACATTCTGGACGAGGCTTAACGGACAATCCGACCGCGCTCGAGCTATTTTCTAACACCCTGGCATTGTAGATCACAAGTTAACCGTCGCTGGCGTCGTGCCTGGATTTCACAATATCAAACAAGATTAAACGCTGGTGTTTGCAAGTGGAGACGCAACCTGGCAGTCCTGTTGTCAAAGAGACAATGAGAGACCGTCACGGAGACATATGACAGGCCCGGGGAAGCGTGTCACTGGCATAGTGCGCATCAGATGCTTTGTTTTCAAGCCGCACGGCGAGTTCTCCCCTTCTACGTTATGTGTGGTGTTCTCACAGGACGGGAACTGTCTGTATTTTGGCAGGTGAGATGCGGGCGTTGAGAGTCGACGCAGAAGGAGTGAATATGTGTAGGGTCTTTGGAACCCCAACCGACGAAGGAAGTTCGGCCCATGCCTAGATTCAATCGTCAATACAACATTCGGGTTCGAGGACTCCACATGAGAATTGATGTCGTGGTGCGAACACGCCTGAACGCGCTCAGAAAGTGACCCGACTGTCCTGTATTTAGCGTCAATTTTGTTGCTCTTGATTGGCCTTGAAGCCCGGGCGCCAAGCCTTGAGGTATCCGTGTTTCAAGCAAGTTCTGCTCATCATCGAGATTTGGATGGATATTGGAGTACTCACGAAATTTCTCATGCTAGTAGTGACTTTGTGCCCATAGCATAGGCTGCCGCAAGAGACTCTCTGTAGTAGGAGTCTGAAAAAGGACACGTGTGCTTGGTTCTTCAAAGGAATCAGCACCACGACATGTAATACGGCGTTTTGGAGGAAATGATGATGTTATGCATTTGCATAATGCTTGCCTAGACAAACACCCTGTTTCGGTCACGCTCTTTCGGTTCTTTCTTCCCTATCTTCTCCCTCATCATCAGCTTCTCAGCTACTTTTTTTCTCTCAATAAAAGGCCCGAAAACAATGGTTCGAGCCAAGAACAGTGCGTTGAGCACCTGGGCATTCATGATACTAGCTCTTTTCCAGACGCAAATCCCCCTGGCGCAGTGGAGGCCTCTTTTTGAGAACGGGTCGAGTCATGGGTTTGCTTGGATACGCAATATCCCGAAACCGTCGGCATGAAAGGAACCTTTGGGTTTACCCCTTACGTTATTGGACCACACCCATGGACGCATGCTTCCACCGTCCAAGGATTGAAATTCGGGATCTCCATCAATCTTCACCTTCTTTCAGTTCCTTAACGGTAAATGGGGTTCGGGGGACATTCTACGGCAATAGATTCGATTGCCGGATAAAGGCCAGGTCTCGAGGCGCTTGTTGAGGCTGACGCGGATGATTGTTCTCTCTTTGGGCCCTGAGGCCTGCGGGTTAGTTTGCGCTCGTTTCTTTCTTTGACATCCACCTAAACGTCACCGGCTCGTATTAGATCTGACCCTGCATTGGGTGCAATCTCGATACCTCGGCAAGGCAATTGTGTCACCAACTCATTTTTGGCCTTTGCTATATAACCGTAAGGACTGGGGACCCAAAGTCTCTTTCACTTTCGTACCTGACAAGATCATGGCAGTGCACATCCGTCAACACCCAATCCCCTTCATGTCGTCAGACAAATACCAAACCACCCCTTCTCCCAGCAACTCGCCTACGATGTGCAATTACCCTCCTTCGATGTATTCTGTTGGTTCAGGAACTGGTGCTGGAAATTGGGCAATCAGTGAGCGCTTCATGATGAGGCAGTTTGCAGTCTTTCTAATTCCTTCAGATTCGCGGCAGCCATACAGCGGTGTCGATTCTCTTCTGGCTCAGGACCAACAACGCCGGTGGCTTGCTCAACAGGAATCAAACCTCCGTCTTCGTGAAAGGCGTTTGGACTGTCGTGCTACTCAGCCACCTATTCATTCCTTACAATCGTCCCGTCAAGATGCCTCGAGCTCCCCGTTTTCCGATTCGCCCCACCTTCTGCGTTCTCCAAACTTCCAGGTCTCATATCCTCGAACCATGCCTACGGAGATTCAACCCTCGAATTGGAACAACTGGAACGTGGAGGCAAGTTCTGCTGCCTCCATGAATGGCCAGTATCAGAGGTTCAGCGACGGACCATCCTCATGGAACTCTCCGCTCAATGTCGAGATTCCTCAGTTCGATTCTCATCCCTACGGAAATATGATACTTTCCGGGTCCGACTCGTCCTCGTCGTCTCTCTATACGCCTGGTAATGACCAGGCAATTCCACTTAACGGGTTCACCTTTCCTCATCGACTTTCCCCGGCTCCGTCACCGTCGCCTTCTCCCATACATCACTACCATGTGAAACAACCTCCTTCAGGTGGAAGCTCTCCTCAGCATGGACCTCGCAGAACCAGCGAGGACCGCCCCGAATCTGGGAAGAGTTGCTCTCACTGCCGTGCGACTTCTACTCCTCTCTGGAGGCGGGATCCGTCGACGATGAAGCCCCTGTGCAACGCTTGTGGTCTTTACTTGCAGCAACGGAATAAACTGCGACCTCAGGAGCTGATCGATGCCGATGATGACGGAAGCTCCTCGGACGAGTCAGACCCCAACTACGCCGGTCCCGAATGCACTCATTGTCGTACCCATCACACATCGGTCTGGCGGAGGAGCAAGACTGGTGAACAGCTTTGCAACGCGTGTGGCGTGTACGCTCGGCTTCGAGGAAAACCTCGGCCCCTCACACTCAAGAGAAATAAAATTAGACCGCGCTCCAAGCATTCTCCAAAGTAACGTATTGTTAATTGGTAACTCGGATATTAACGTATCCTTCTTTTCGACGACCGTGAATGGACTAGTACTTGTATGTACATCTTCCCCTCCTCCGGCTCTTTACCCATTGGACACTTCTATAGCCAGGTTAACTTAACGATATTGTTCCAGTTATCGAATTTCGAGGACTTTTCTGGGTGCTGTATAACTTAGATAGGCGTTCTGTTGTACAAGTACATACAGGGCCTCTGCGGACAATCAGCCTTTCTGGCGCATTCCATGATCATTTATCTCGGAGAAACATAAACATCCACCAGTTCAGCTCTGTCTTCGCATCTGTTTTATTGGATTTATTTCCATTCATGACCTCTTGTTCTGTGTATGGGGATGCGGAAACCAGAGTAACTGAGCATCTCGAGGCGGTGCGCTCTGAAAGTCTAGTTATCCTATGGGGAGAGAATCTGATGAGCTAAAAGTCTATGTAGGACATTGCTAATTGGTCTGACGCAGCAGGACATGGCAGTCGGCTCTCGTTCCGGTAAATGCCAAGCACAGCCCTTCTGCCCGTAAGAAGTATGTAAGTAAGTCACCGCGTCGGTTGGGGGTTTCTGATGCGAAAGGGAATGCGGCACGGCGCAGCCTAACCTGAATCACGTCAAGCACAGTACGCAGCACTACTTGGCCCTGGACGAACAAAAACCTCATAAGTACTTCATAAGTACTGCGTATGCCAAAGATTATTATTGCCTCACCGTAGGATGCAATTGGATTCCCAATAAAAGCGCAACAGAAGCTAATTCAGAATTCAGGAACGCAGCATAAAGGCCTTGAAACTGTTGTAGATCAAAGATTCGGGTGACTAAACTCGACGGACAACCGGAATATGTATGAGCTTGATGTCTTCGATGCTCACATGGTGCGGCGGCGACCCGTTGCACCACATGGTACACTGGCATGAACCGAACGCAACTTCACCTGATTCATCAGACATCATTCCGGTTTAGGGTTGTGAGGTAGACTGAACTTGGATTCGGCTCATGAGTCATGGGGGGAAACGAAAATCCTTACTAACCCTCAATATAATGATGATTACGCGTCCTCCTGCGGAGAAGCTATAATATTTCGATGACAATTGACAGGCGCGAGAGGCCCGCGGAGAAGACCAAAACGCTAACTATGTTGTGGTCAGTGTTGTCGTCCAGCCATTGTCAACAAATCCTCATACTAGTAGTAACAAGTCGGGAATGCCCGAAAGACTGAATGTACAACACAAGAGAGCAGCGGATCACGTTGACTTTTCTTGGACAGGCTACAATATTGACAATGTGTGGGTATCCTTAAGTGCTGAGTTAGCATTTGGGCAAGTGGGAGAATCCAGTCAACGCCGGTGACAGAACGCGAAACGTCACAAATCACATGAGTTGGGGAGACATCAAAGAAGCCCAGCGCTTATAGCACTATTGTAGAGATTAAAAATATTGAGGTGATGGTAGTAGGAAGCAGTGACAGAAAATGCCGCCGTCGGTGAATATATACTTCAAGTTCCAAGGTTGAAGCCACATTAAGTGCTATCGTCGACACTTCTACATAT
This sequence comes from Flammula alnicola, assembly GCA_015499995.1. Classification (NCBI taxonomy): domain Eukaryota; kingdom Fungi; phylum Basidiomycota; class Agaricomycetes; order Agaricales; family Strophariaceae; genus Flammula; species Flammula alnicola. The sequence goes on along the minus strand of JADNRV010000146.1, from coordinate 105,832 downwards.
GTTCTGCCTGTGGAGTTCGTCGACCTGGAGTATTGTATACTAGTGACGCCGGGGGTTCGGAGTGCCATAATACATCGGGGGAAATCAGAGAGCGACAACGAAATCCTCCATAATGCAGCCCAGGACGCCATAGCACAACTTGAATCTGAAATACGAGCGCTGGTTCACATGTGACATAGAGGACTTAAAGCAAATAGAATTCTGGGCGACCTAAATCATAAACGACTCAAATATCATCGTTCCGGCCTTCCCTACAAAAAATAATGCTAACCGATAGGCAAATCCGTATACCTGTGTTCCAGATTCCAGGAATTGGCTCGAGAGAAACCAAACCTAACGAGGTAATTACAATGGCTATGCGTTGGTAATATATGTCAGTAACCTTGATGGTGACCGAATAAAAAATCATCTTATGATCCAACTATTACTTATTTCCGTGTCATTCGGCGGATTCATAGTTCATTTTTCTTCGATATTGTTACTTAGAATACGCGCGGCTGAAGGGCCATCTGCCGACCATGGAACAATCCGCATCCAGCAATAAGTACAAGGGAGATTATCATTCCCATCAACACATGAAACCAAGGACAGTTCACGGATGAGGTAACACCATTAATAAAATTAACATTGTAGGAGAGCTGAATAATTGGGTATATATCGAGAGGCCATACAATTTTGCAGCAGAATAATGGCGAGGTTCCCGAAAACGGACAAGCCATCTAAGCCTGCCAGAATCTGAGTGATACGTCTCGTACCGGTGCCTGGGGATGGACAGATGGTAGGCACAAATTCGTCCCACGGCTAAATTACGCCCTTAGAGTAGGTAGATTCGCGGCCACATGAACTTTGAAGGATGTGAATATGGGAGCAACACCGGCCGAATGCACTTTCATTTCGAAAAAAACGATCGCGAGAGGTTACATTGAAACACTCCATAACTTTGATATTTAAACAAGAACGCCACCGATATGCCTTCTACTGAGAGTTTTGAGACCTCGCGTTATGTAGCCACTCGGAATATAAATACCAATGAAATGCACAGTTGACAGATTCGCAAGTGATCATGGGTTGCGCCACTCTTACTAGTGTAACCCGTGAAAACATCGTAGGCTACGACAAGACGCTGCGCCGGGGGAAAAGTGTCATTAAATACGTGTATATTAGACTGACCTATAAGTGTCTGAGGTTATATGAAGTTTGGATAGGGCGTCGCTATTGTTTTTTTCAAGTTTGAATTCGCTGTAATTCGATTTAGCTTGGATTCGTTACTTCACTCTCGGACCGTTACGGGCCGGTGGCATCCACACAAACGTCAGCAGAATGACACCGTCACAACAAGACAGCGTCACAGGGTAAACAATAACGGAAACTCTTTCTATCATCCGACATCGTTCCTATTTTCGCGTCAAGTGGTGTGCAACTTTTTCGGTATTCTGCTATGGCTTTCGCTATCTTGCGGAATTTACTATGCTGCTGTCGTCGCGAGCAGCTCGAAATAGATGGATCATACGATGAAAACACGCGCCTCATCCCACAAACAGTTGAACCTCCCGCTATCTAGTATGTTTTCCGAAACCTCTCATGTTTTTTGATTCGGTTACGATCACGAGATTTCGTTCCCATTTGTAGCCCCAACGTAGTCCTCGTTGATCATCAGAAGCTGCAAGAGCGGCTCGGGTTAATCGTCCGTGCAAAGGAGGGGTACGTCACTGTCAACATAACATGTCGTCGTCGCTGATAAGCCACCCTGTGAGTCAGAAAAATGGTCAATGTCGCTTCTCAAATTCCCTTTAACTTGCACAATCAAGTAATTCCTGTGGAGAACTCTCAACATTCAAATTCCAGGTCGGTCTCTGCGTCTGAGGATGAGCAATATGGGCAAAGGTACCACCAAAACCCCATGTCATTCGATGTCTATTCGAATCCTCACAATGCTCGCCAATGGAAAAGGCAGCCTTACCCTTCGTATGGCAACCCGTATGGTCATGCTCCTCCCAGTCGTTCTCGTTCTCCCTCGTTGGGTCCTCAGGTTGGTCCATCCCATGGCACGCGATCACAATCGCCGACTTCAGTGCAGCCTAAACCTACACCAATATTGAACTTGCGACTAGTTGGTTACATGGATACAAGGGCTAGAGGAAGAACGAGGGACAGGGCCCCCCACCCGACGGGTCTCCCATCATCAGCGAATACGAAGGGCCAAAACATCGAGGAGTCTTCTGCAAGCACTCCGGTGACTGATGTCGCGTCCGACGGGGGTGAAGCCACGCCAACCCAACATTCCGTAGGTCTCTTATTTCTTGACAAACGGATTGGATTTCATTTTTTTTAAACTCTTCAGGCCATCCCAACTTCCATCAAGTTTTATGACACTGGCCCTATTACTATCAGCTGGAGCGACTAATCTCTTGACCGGCCATCTTCCGCCGTCCCGTCGCCCACATCCACTTTCCATGTCATTTTTCTTCTATGGAACAACACCCATCGCCGACTTTAGCCACTCAGAACGTTCTACGCGCCTCCGTCGTAACCTCATGGCATCTTAGATCCTACCATTAATCACACCCCTTGGATTTATCCGTCTAACGTCCTTTCGCATTACCGTTTCTCCCTGCAACTACATATCTCACGATTTTTTTCATGTCTTCACGAATCCCCTCATTTTACTGTATCAATTTGTAATCCGCAATATTGCGCCACCATCGTCTATTTTATGTACTCATTCATCTAGATTTATTTTGCTGCATCTTTTTAGAGTCGCTATCGCCGTCTTGTTGTGCCCACCCGTTTAATGATCGCCCAAGATCCAATCCCTGTTGTCGTGTTTTCTTTTACATCGAAGTTTTTCTTCTGCATGAATGTGTATCGAGATATCTGGGACGGTCACATTCGTTCATAGTTAATAGAGTTAGAATAGAGTTACCCGTTGTGCTTTGCGATGTGAAACATTTTTTTCTAGACCCAACTTCTTCCAAGTATCCGGGAAGGCATCCTAATCACCGGTCTATTTGAACACTCAACTGCCCAGCCAGGCGTGCAATCACCCCCGGTTATCTTATTTTGGGCCTATTCATTGAAAGCGGACGCTATAAGACAGTATATGACAAAGGTAATCAGTCAAATTGTCGCGAGCGCCCAGATGACAAAGGGCAGCAAAGGGTCCCTTTCCGATTACGAGGATAAGTAAACGACAATTGATAAGCAACAATACATAGTTTATTCCCTTCGATGACGCGTCTTGTCCCCTTCATCTGGATGCAGAGCAGTTTGCGGAGTGCCGACTAGTGCCGATTATGTAAATGGATAGAGAGGATCTCTAGATTATTGGGTTCCTTATGTAGACCTGAAGATCCGGTGATAAACTGGAAACAATATCGCGATAAAGCCAATTTAGTGAAGACAATACGTCATGTCAACGACCAATTGCATTGCGGAATGTGTTCAGGCGCCTACGCGAGTCGAAGGTTTGTTGGACAGTCTTGATTCTTGAAGAAATATGAGAGTATGCATTGCTACACAGTGACTGAGAATTAAACCGGCGACGACGAAAGACATATGACCAATGTCAATTCGGTATTAGAATGCTAGTAGACAGGCCTTTCCTGGGAAGTTTCATCCATCAGAAACGAATTCAACTTCGTCCGACTTGTTAGTCTGGATGCAGTGCGCAGATAACTTTGAGAACCTTGTGCTACTGGAGTAGATGCATGGTCTTTCGAATCGTGGATAGCAAGGTCCATCGTAGTTTATGCGTTTACATGGATCCAGACCAAAGCCATCCCAAGGAGGTTAAGTCACTGCTCTTGAATTAACCGTAGATGGGGCGGGTGCTTTTTCATATCAGCCGACTCCGCACCGCCAAAGTTTTCGGAGTGATGGTGCGCAAGCCATGAGATATTTTCGGGGACTCATTAACCCCCCCAAATTAAAAATAGCGCGGCGACGCCAGGTCTTAAAAATGGGTGTTTCGCGGGCGCCTAGAATGTCCTGGATGTGTAGCCATGCGGATCCGTTTCCTAACCGGATTTGGCATTCAACGTCATCATTTGAAAACGAGAGAACGCCGGATCCATAATCTAGATCTGGAATCCGATGTAATTAGCCTTTAGGGACCAAAAGATACGGATCTAAATTAAATTGGTTGGGCAGGGAAGGGTGCCAGATAGTTTCGTCAAGCGAGAGGATAATTGCAGCTGGAACGTTTCCAAACGGAAAATCAAGAAAGTGAAATAAATTCCAGGGCAGGGATATCCAGTATTGTTCAATGCCAGAGTCTAGAGAGTGTCCCAGGAGGTGTCCATACGGGAGATCATTGCGGGCGAGAAGAAGTAAATGATATGCAGGTGGTCGAGGGTCACATCAATAGCTTTCCATTGGAATGGGGACAAGAACAAGACAAGAGCGTGCTCCAGCGACCAAATGCACCCCTTGGGAAAACTTCTTCGCCATGAGGCCTACACATACCTCCGAGGTTGTAGACTTATCAGCCTTGTCTTCGGAGTTGGTAGACCTAAGGATGCGCGCAGGCCGAAGACGCGTCGATGGGTTTCGAGCGGATACGTCGCAAGGAAGACTATACTCCCAGAGTTTGCAAAATTTTTGACGACTGCTGCGCACTGACAATTGACAGTATTTTTTGCTCGTCTCCGATGCCAGTTGTGACCGTCGATGAGATATCTTGGTCGACATGTTCGGATTAAACTCCCTTCTTGGGATTGACGGAACAGCATTGGTGAGACTGAAAATGCGGAAACGGATTGCTGGACAGTTCGGAAAGGGTCCTATGAATACGCTCCAGACGAATTAGACACCAAGGCGACTTGATAGTTAAGTGTGATGTGCAAGGCGAGCGAAGTGTTTCGTCACTGTAAACGTTTCACCAAGTTGCGATGCCATTCGAGACTGTACTACGACGGAGTTTAAATTTAAATCCTGGACCGCCTTTGCCACATTGTCCGATTCAACGTTCATCCAATATTTACTTACTGACTTGTACTATGATACAACCAGTTGTATACGTACAACCAGCAGCTTTGACACGACTCGGAGGATAAGTGAATCATGTATACTTCAAGTATATTCTGCCCCCTGCCGCATCGAGCATCAAGTGGCAAATTTTTGGATACGAGGGATAAAATCGTCTTCACGAGCCATAAGAACGCTAATATCCAGACCCTCTTTTTTGAGTTTCTGTACTTCATCGACGACCGTGACCATGAGGCTCTCGCCTATACTCCTATTCTGAAAAGACGCGGAGCACAATTTCGCGAACGGGCGCGGGGATGCATCCTCCTCAGATTCAGGCCACCATCGCGATTGAACCATCCTGAGGAAGCGTTCCTGGTAACGTCGATAGACTGCGTTGGAGATGATCTTCAGTCTCTGGAGATTCGGGAGTGGGATGGAGTAATCTTCAATCTCGTCGTCTTCGTCGCTACCATCTCCGGTGCTAACTTTAGGTCCATAGTGGACTGTGAGCGCCGCGAGAGCTACCGAATCTGCGCGCAGTTCATCAAGTCCAACAAGGGTGAGGTCTTCGGTTAGGGATAGTTCGGGGACCACAAAGTTTTGAACGTCGGATCCGACGCAGGTCAACCAGAGCCTTCGAAGTGTGGGCGCGCAAGCTATAAGGTACTCCTTCAGGCTGGATTCTTCCACCTCGAAGAAGTTGCTGTGGACGTCAATGACCAAATCGTGGAGGATAGGCGTGACTAGTGCGTCTGTGATCCTGATCATGTCGGGAGTAGCGGTGTAGATGTGGAGTGCGCGAAGGTTCTGGAAATGGACTTTTTCGTTGATGGCCGCGCTTGGATGGAACAGGTTGACGTCCAAAACACAGGATTTTAAATTGGAGCACTGACGCAGAATTTCGAGGATTGTTTCTTGAGAAGCTGCCGGCGTCTTGATAAATAAGTCGGTAAGCTGTGACCAAGGCGCCCGCAGTACACCAGAGTCGATGGGGTAGTATAGAGAAACCGATAATTTTCTTAGCTTGCTGGAGACCGCTATGAGGTGTAGATTTCTCGCCTCCGCTTCTTCCTCATCGACCGCATCTTGAATTGTTGAATAAAAATCGTCCCAGCCGTCGACTGTCAGGCTATGGAGTGTGTCTCAAGAGGTGAGCACGAGGGATCTTACGATAGGCGAGAACTCGATTGTTTTGGAGGTCAAGGAAATGTTTTTCCATTGGCAATCCTTCGCAATTGCGCGAACAACTGCAAGGGGATCGTACGGAACACGGACGTCCTTATATATCAGAGAGAGGGGACGTGACCGCGCTCGATGAACGTAGCTGTGGATGTACTCTTTGAAAGAGACCTCCGATGAGAATTTTACATGCCCCACCTGGATGGTCGACCATAGTTCTGACGTGGTTAAAGATGCTTGTCGCCAGAGTTGACAAACATGGGAAGCTCGCCGACCAAACGATGGGTCGTCTTCAGAAGCATGGACGAATATCTGACCGAATATTTCAAGCGGGAGATGTCGTAGTGGGGAAACGATACCGGCGCAGGTTTTGCGCAGCTCTTGAAGCCCTGCGCGTTGAGTTCTGACTCCGTCCAACTTTTGTTGTAGCTCCAGGATGCTCAAGTCTACATTCGAAATCTCGTCATCGATGTCGGATATCAAGCCTCGCAGCACATTCCTTTCAGAAGGCGAAGGAACTGCATTGGTGCGACGGAGGTGTGGAAAATCATTGGCTCCTGCAGACATTGTGTTGCAACGACGCCGTCTATTGGACGATTATATTTGTCAAGGCTAGACCATGACCAGTCAGCGTTCTGCTTCTACAGGCTATCTTTGATAAGATGTTCGACTGACACAAAAGAATTCTTTCTGGAATAAAAATACCAAATGCTGGCTTCTCTTGCTCGTGTTCTCGCCCGGAATTTTTGTTGGAGAGCGACGACCGCACGTATCTTCGGGCCGTTATAACAACTGTGATGCCGAAACACAAGTCTAGCCCGCCAAGCTCCTTGATAAGGTTCCAACGAGCTCACCTCGGTTTTTTTCCAGATGAAAGTCGGCTGTAAGAAGAGTTGTTATTGCGTTGCATCTATAGCATGCTGCATGTGTGAGGTGGCAGAGGGTGGCAGCAACAGACTGACATTGTGAGAGTGGTTGGAAAGAAGATTGTGATTATGACCAAATTCCCAAGGGCAAGGCTGGGCGAGCCAAACACAACCCACGGCACACGCACATCTTCACACCGACAACCAACAGCTTACCCTTCTCCAACGAGGACATGACTGCGATCTAGACGGTGAAGGTCGGTGAAGACTGATCCAGAATTCTCAGTTCTCCGTTGTCAATAGTATGGGGTTGCGAGCTCTTGTTCTCGTCTGGCTACTATGTTGCCTCTTCATCGCCGTTAAAGCCGACTTTAACGTTACGGTTGACGATGGCGATACAGCTCTGATCATCTACGAACCACCAGGCAGTTGGCAGCAGACGGCATTCGATGCCCTGGACTCAGGAGGCCAGCATACAGTTACGTCGGACGAGGCCGCTACAGCGACATTCACGTTTACAGGTACGTATCATATTTATCCTATTGTCTGTCAACCCCTGCATCTCTAATATGAATCTTTCCTTGCCAGGCGTTGCAATATATTTCTGGTCTCCGCTATGGCCATTCAGAATGACGACGGCCATTTCTCTCGATGGTACAAATTCGGAGCTCGTCGACCTTAGGGATCACAGTCAACCCGTCGTCGAAGGTGCCCCAGAGACGTCACAATCACAAGTCGTCTGGTTCAGAGACGGCCTCGACAACACCCAACATATATTAGTGATCTCCATCGGTGCTGGTCGTAATCTTGCCATTGTCGACGGTTTGCAGTACGTCACCCGACCTTTTTTGCCCATGTTTCACCCGTATAACCTTTCTCTACACCAGGTACACCGTTTTCGAAGACCCGAGTTCATCTACGTTAACCTCATCCTCCACGTTATCGATGACTTCCACGTCAAGTTCCGTTATATCCTCACCCACCGCAGGCTCCGCGACCGCCTCCCACCCACACACGGCCAAGACTGGTCTCTCAATCGCACTCGGCCTCGTCTGCACCATTTTCGGGCTTCTCGTTATCGGCGGTATCTATTGGTACTGGCGCCGCCGCCAACGCCTACGCGAAGAAGAGGAGTACACGTCGCGCGACCTTCCCCCACCCGAGATGTCCGACGCGTCGACCAACGGATACGCCGCATCTCGCCCCAGTTATTACAAGCGATATCGCTTCGTCGCCCCGGACGTGGGGCGGAATCGCAGTGCGCCGAGAAGAAAAGGGTTTCCGCGTCCCGCTGCTGCCGCTGTCCTCAAGGGGAAGAACCCGTTAACGACGATCCCTGAGATAGCTGTGCGGGAGGATGGGGCGTCAGAGGGCTCGCGACGCTCGCATTTATCGGTGTCCAGCCCTTTTTTACTGGAGGACGCACACGATAGCCCCGCAATGCCGCCCTGGACAGAGGTCGGTCACGCCAGCACGAGCGGCAGTGGAGCTCCACGAGAAGAGTCATGGACATACCCACAGTCCGACGGATTTGTACGCTTTAGTTGACCCTTGCATTTTATGACTATTATACTCGCTTTTCTTTCGATACAGACCTCGAACACGGCTGGATGTTTAACTTTATTATGTATTTTTGTATGAGTAGACGTTTTTTGGCGTTGAAGGTAGTAGTTATTATCGTACATTTTTCTGGAAAGATGTATTCTACGATGTGGGTCTTCGATTATCAGCAGCATAGTTACTGTACATTTATTTAGATACGTGTTTTAATTTTATTTCTCGGTCGACTCAAGATTTGGGGTTCGCATTTTTAACCGTAGCTCTGGGTAAATCACCATGACATCAGGAACATGTTCTCTGCTTCCAGCCGCTGCCGCGGTTACTGCCACTTCATACATGCGAGGGTTTTATGTTAGTTCTCGTACTACATAAGTAAACACCCATTTCCTAAAATTATAGGATCATTCTATATCGATTTGAAAGAAAATTTCCTCCTGATGATCTTTACCAGCGTGAAAGGTGGTTTTCGCTCCCGCGTTGCCCTCCATATTCGGTAGTTATTTCCTAATTTAAATAACTGGTCATACCCACCTCTACACGGTCAGTGAGAAAAGCCTGCAGAGCTTTCTGGGCGCCCAATTGCCAAAGTAAAACGTAGCGTTCGCGGCTGGAAGCTTGATACCTTGATACAAGTGGCCTTTGAACCTTAGTAGAATTGCGAGGATATAATGATTAATTGCCAATGTTCTAGCGATGTCTACAGTAGCAGGAAGAGAGCACATATCCACCGGGGAAGTCCATCGATACGACTATTTGCTTACAGATTATGATGAAGGTCCATGCAGAGTGGTAGTGAATAAAGCAGGAGTCCTGAAGAAGATAACTAAGAAGAGTGGAAGTCCGATGTAGCATGTTCAACTATTGTCTCGTGAGGTTTGTATCAAAGAAAGTAAATCAAGAGAATGTCTAGGATTCCGAAAGAATCTTGTCGATGGATTGGTTTAAGAAATCCTTCCGTGGGGCAAGATCCGCCTTCGGGAATCGCGCCATAATTGCTTCCCGGGCAGTCCTAAAAAGTCATAAGATCTAATGAGCGATAGACCGTCGCGAAGGAGCCATGGGCTTACTTTTTGGTAACCGTCATCAGATCCTGGGTACTCAGATAGTTTCGAAGAGCATTGAACAGCTCCTCGTCAGAAGGGTTGGGATTCATGCTAGGGCCGGCGAAAGGATTGACGGACGTTGCGAGCGAGAAAGTAGACATCGGTCGCTGTTGTAGACCTCCGCCCAGCGGCGGTAGAGAAGGAGGGACTGTCCCGTACTGCGAACCATGATTGCTGCCTCCGGTGAACATATTCATGTTTGACAACATGGCGGCGTTTGGAGGCATCATTCCGTACATGCTGCCTGTATTCTGATAGCCCATTTGCGGAACCATCGGCATACCCATGGGTGCGTAGTCGGAGCCTGCGACGGACCCTGGACCGCTTGCGAAAGGCATGAACGGTAGCTGGGGTGCTCCGAACTGGGACATGGTTTGCTGTTGGTGTGCGCCGTGGCTTGATATGTTGCTGTGAGAGAGCTGGCTGCCGCCCAAGCGAAGGTTCGGGTTTGAACTGTTGTTGTGCGTGATGTTGGTATCGCGATAATAGTCGCCCGACTGTGAAGCCTGATTGTAGGTGTGGGGCGATGCAGTGCGAGATTGTTGAGCATGCGACCGAGATTGTGCTTTGCTGTCATATCCGGTGTCATCCGAGTGGCGTGTACCCGTTTCCCAAGCTTCAGCTTCGTATTCTGTAAATCCAGACGTCAGAGACATGTACGAAGACGATAGGAGTTGTTGGCATACCGCTGAATTTCTTCAAAGGAATCATAGACTCATCGAATTTTTCGTCCTCATTGCTGATGACCTTCTTCTCTTTACCCTCGCCGATAACCACACGAGTATTACCCCAACTGAACTCATCCATACACCAGAACGAATAGACAGGGAGGAAGAAGCTGTACACAGGATACCTGAAAATATGGTTGAGTAATCAACTTTTTCGTTTCGATGGGAACAGACGTACGAAAGGAGGTATACGACCATCCACCCAACAAGCATGAACTCCCGCTTGATGATGAAGATGAGAGCCTAAAGGTCGTGATTAGCATTATATTTCTTACGCAGTACTCGCATCACAAACCTGCAAACCGTATGTAACTGCCAACATGGCGAGAGCGATGGTTGGCAAAGCGGCTTGGCGAGTGGCGACGACGATGACCAAGTATATCAACTACAATCGAAGCAAGTTAGTTAGGCAGAAAACGATAGAAAAGCAAAGCTACTTACGTAGACACAAGTAGCAGGAAGAATCTAGAGGCCAACCATCTCCATTAGATGCGGATACAATGATGGAAAGAAATTACTTACCATAGTTCCAATAAGGTCGATAAACACAAAGAAACGCATCGAGAAGCAACAGAATCCAAATAGTTCAGGGAGGATAACGAGTTCTAGTAGATTGTGTACGGTAGAATTGATCCATCTCCGACGCTGTGAGAATAGGATTCGCCATGACTCTGGAGCCATTGTATGTGCAACTGCATCCGGGCAGAACTTGGTCTTGAAGGTTGGGAAGTGCTTCATCAGCAGAGTGGTCAAAAATCGATCTTCACCGAGGGAGAACAAATTCTTTTTGTGCAGGGTGTCGACGTTCGGCTCTGAGTATTCCTCGATGATGCGGTTGGATATGATGATCGGTCGTCCTTTATCGGCGGTACGGATGCGATACAGAGTGAAACAACCGGGCAAACAGGTGACAGACCCGAACAAACTTTCGAATGCCTTTGATAAATGGTGCGAAATGTAGTATTCGTAAACTTGAATCATGGTCCACCACGATCCTTCTTCGTTTGTGAGTTTAGTTTCGCCACAGACGCCGATGATGCTGGAGTCATCCGATGTCGTGGCAACCAGGCGATTCAACGAGTCGGGAGTTACGGTCTAATAAAGTGACGTCAGCATTGAACGTGGCAATGGCCAAATAAGAACGCACCGTATCGGCGTCAACAGTGAAGATGTATTCATAAAAAGCAGGGTCGATGCCGATGACATTCCGCATTTGATGATAAATCTCCAACTCCAAAGGTGACATGGCGGCGTCGAAATGGACTTTGTTGAGATAATGAAGCAACATGATCTGAGAGTCTCGTTTGCCACGATTGCCAGGCTTCGATCTCTCGGTAGGCTTTCCGACTTTAACGACAACCATGTATCTATATGCCAAACAGAATGCTCGTTCATGACAAATATCATCATAAAAGCTGGATGACTTACGGGACGACATGTCCTTCGAACTCGTACAACCCCGAATAGATTTTACCGTAGTTGAGAGCCTTCGAGCCCTCGCCCACTGACTTGAACAATAAAGGTTCTGGATCGAGTTTAGGGTCCACTCCAAGAATATCAAGCACGATTCGCGGTGTCGTGCGATCGTTGCCGCTTCCGATAATGTTGCCATCGCAAATGATGAAAATGAGTTTGCGCTTGTCATCATAGTTCAGAGCAGCCAGCGAATCGACCGTGCGTCGGAGAGAATCCTCGCCTTCGGTGTAGCAGGGTACCTGACACAGGACGAACTTGTCTTGCAGCTCGGGAGAGCGCTTGCTTCCAAGTTGTAGAGCAGCCAAAACTTAAGAAAGAAGAAATCAGATATTACTGCATGCGGCTGAAGAGACAAAGAGACGAACATTTCATCAAGATGGAGCTCATGAGAATAACCGAAATGATGATCAGCAAGTAATTCTGCACTTGACACCTTGCCGACTTTCTAAAATCGGCTTCGCCAGAGAGGAAGACATTCTCGAGACAATTCAGGTGCTCGGCCTTGGCCGTGCCGTTCATAGCATTCAAGACGGTATTTAAAGCCGTTGTGATATCCTGGCCTGCGCGCTGCTTGAACACTGACACGAGATTATCGTCCAGGAATGCAAAAGTGGGCGAGTTCTGCGTAAGACCAAGCGACCAGACATAATCCGTCAGATCGTAAAGCTTAGTATTGTAAACAGCCCAAATCCTGCAGTGCTCCTTATCAGCGGCCAGCCTCACGAAGCAAAAGAGACAGAGAGAGAAAACGTACTTGTTAACATTTGGATCAGCCGCCTGCGCTGCAATGTTCTGCCGTGTATACACCAACGGACCCTTCTTCATCGTCTGCATTTTCGGGAAGAAGACCTTGCTGTACCAATCGGGCTGCTCCATGGCAGGGCTTAACGTCTGCTGCTTGCCACTGGGATGATGTGCCAAAGGCGCGACATCCGTCCAGTTTTCTCGTGTCAAGAACAGGTTATCATCCGTGACCAGGCCAGCACACCCAAGGACGAGCGGAGGCGGGAACCAATAAGTTAGATCCTGCCCAGCCAATGCGTCTAAAACGTCGGGCGAGTTACTTTTGATAGGATAAGTTCCATCGTTGTGGTCGCCATGGATAAAGTTCGAAACATCGTATACAACGCCTTGAATAGCAACCCAGTAATCCGCATCGCCCTGATGTTGGTTGACCTCGTTAAGCGACCATGCCTTATCAAAGTTCGGACACAAGAGCCGTCCGAACTCGACGATATAGAAGACGACGACGGCGTTGAAGAGGAAGATCAGCCAGAAGATGGTGACCTTTTCTCTCCAGGCGAGTCGAACGTCGGGCCTCTTCATCCGACCGACAATGCGAAGTAGAAAGTTGGGCATCCACCATGTTGTCAACCAGACGAGGCGCAGCCACCATCTTCTTGACGAAGTAGAAGGCACCTCCTCTACGGCGTTCGGTGCATCCTTGACGATCATTCCTCCGGATTCTTTGGCACCACCGCCGCCGCCGCTGCCAGGAGAGTAAGGCGGTATCTCAGGACTGCCCTTCTTGTCGTCCCCTGAGCCCCATGAGCCTGGGTCGTCCTGATCCGAGAAAGCCTTCCCACCATAGGGCATATTGGGCGTCCTCAAACCACCACTTCCATATTGAGCATTCGCGTCCTGGTATCTCGTCCCATCCGGGGCGGTCTTCGTCAAGAGTAAGTTGTCCGCGCTGTCTCCAAAATATCCGGCCAACGGAGGAGGCGCCAGGCTCTCGGCCCCATGCGTAAAATCGGTGTTATCGTCGACGCCGATATCGTCCTCCTCATCACCTTCCCTCGACCCACCCCTCGGATCCTTCTCTTGCGCACGGAGGGTATTTTCGACCGTCTTCCAGGCATTGTATGCCAGCCAAATCATCTGATGGCCGCAGAGATAATCAAGGCCTTCCTTCCACCCATGCGCCCTCGCACACTGCACGATCCTCTCTTCTTCCGATCCTCGCATCGTAGGCACATATCTGTCGCAGAATTCACCCAACTCATAGTTGGCGATATACTCCGTGCTCTTCCTAGCAATCAAGTCAGGCAAGAGAAGACTCCTGATTTGAGCTTTGACGCGACGCTTATCGAACGAGTTGGCTGAGCTGGAGTCGTTGGGCCTGATGCACGAGATGGTCCATAGCTTCGTGCGGTCGAGCGAAGAGAACAGCTCCGATAGCGTAAAGTTGAGTTGTGCAGTGACGGGATAGGTCTTTGCGGGATCCAACCGAGGGTGATCTTCCTCCTGCGCAGGCAGGGTGTTGTTGCTCGAGAGAATAGGCGACGGCTGCCTCAACGGCCGGGACGAAACCTGAGCTTGCACGATGATGCTATCGTCCTTGTAGTGCTTTTCCGCTGCAAGACTGGGCCCAGAAAGGAGCTTCGACACAAACGCTTCGGAGGAGTTGCGGAGCAACGAAACGAAGGCCGAGTCCAGCAGGTCCGCGTCCTTCTCAATGAAGTTGGTGGCGTCATAAGACGCCGAACCTGCATAGTGGTTGATGCCAAACTGCCGTCTTTCCGCAGCTCCACCGGTGCTAGGGCCGGCAACGAACGAGGAGTGCACGCCATATTGGGACGATAGCTCTTGAAGCATCTCGTCATCCCTTCCATCGCCGCTCTTGCCCGACTTGTACGACGAACAAGCTTTGTTGATAATCCCAAGCAGCCCACCAGGCTTTCTCTGCGACCTCTCGCTGAGCTGGGACCCCCGAAGCAGCTCGATGCATGCGCCGTTATCCATGGTAGACACGTCCGGCAAAGAAATGCCATCGCGCGACATTTCACTGTTGTATCCCACGCTATTTTCGAATGTGTGCCGCTGGATGTAGGAGTGCAACATTTCGTCTGCGAAGTTGATGTTGAATTCGTCGAATCCATTCTGGCCGTAGGCTGAAATGAGAGGCTGATTGCCTGAAAGTGACATTGAAGTCGTGCCCGCGGGGCCACGCGTTTGGAAACCTGGTTGATCGAAAAGAATAATCTGGGTGGTAGAAGGAGGATCCTTCGAGCTCGGCGCCAAACGGTGGTTGCATGTTTCAACTACGAATGCGAAGAGGATCGCATACAGGTCCCTCACACATTGATCCCTCTGCCGTGAACTTTGCTCGGCGTTGAGGAGCACTGTGAAAAGTTCCTTTCGCACGTAGCTCGTCTTGTTTGTCAGAACTTGGCTAAGATCATCTGCAGCAATGCCCAGCAGCCTCGCTGCTTGGTCCAGGACATGCGAGTTGCTGATGTAGGCTGAAACGTCATGAGCATCGCCTTCCGCGAATTCGATGTTGCCGAGAAGGAGGATGGCGACGACGAGGCTAAATATAGATGTCATGTGCTTGAGTTTGAAGCCGAGAGTTCGCATGGCTGCTCGCAGTTCGGTCATCGCAATGGAATCGTCGCTGAAAGGCCCCGAGGGAAGGCGGTAGCATCCAGATGAGGCGAGCAGGGCATATTCTGATGGGTCCTCGAGGTTGAAGGCGTCTCGTTCAGCCGGTGTGGCCCCTGCGAGAAACTGGTAGAAGACGTGGTAAGTCCGTTCTTCGTACGTCAGTCGGTTGAGCCGTGATTTGTCAAGCCCAAAAGTGAGGACTTTCGCCGCATTAATGCGACCTTGATCGTTGAAGTGAAGCTCGAGGTAGCGTCCGTGGCGAGAGGCATTGGGATTCATGAGGGTTTTGGCATTGCCAAAAGAGTCGAGTACCGTGGAAAGAGCCTTGACTTGTTCCGAAAGCTTCAGCTCCTTCTTCGAATGGGCCGAGAGCCTAAGGACTTGGTTCAGAAAGAGACGCAAACTGGACGACTTTCCCGATCCAGTGATACCTCTACTCGATGTTAGTTGTGAGAATAATACTTTATAGGAGAACTGACCTCGTTACCACACCCTGCGACTCGTTCCTCCGACGCATTAGAAGATATACTCTTGCCGCCAGATCGTATAGGTGAGGTTGGAGGGGCCTCGGTGAGTGGACCATGGGGAGGCTGGTGTCTCTGTAAGACTGCTCTTCGTATTCCTTGGCACTGACATCGTTGACACTGGCGAGAGTCTTGTATGGGTTTACTGCGACAAGGTTAGTCGTTCCTATCCGTGTGTATGGTAGGTCGGCACGAAAACGGGCTTGGAGTACAGCGAGGATGGCGTCGTCAGAAGGATAGATAGTTGCTGAACCTGAAGAGGAGACAAGGTCGACGAGGTCACCAGAAGCAATGGCTTGGGTATTTTGATTAGAGGCCATGAAAAGAAGGACAGCCGTCGTCGCTTTTGCGGACGACGAAGAAAGGAAAAAACGATGATGAGAGAAGTGGGAGGCAGGGTTACAAGACACTGACGAAAGGAGGCATGGTCTCGGCCGATGTTATTTACTTATTTATTTCGCTATAAATTAGCTAAGCAAATATAACTCACAGAGGATCAATATTGATCACTGAGTTATTCGACAAAATACTTATATTCAAGACCACGTCGTCACTCTAGTAACACGACCACGACCAGCAACGGCAAGCGCCATCTGACACGAATAGAATGCTTTTCGAGGTCAATGTAAGTCTCTTTGCATTGGGAAACATGATATAAACCTGACATTTCATTAGAAAAAGCTCTTTGCTCGGTCAGACCGCGTCAAAGGAGTCGACTTTCATCCCACAGAGCCTTGGCTCCTGACTGGACTTTACAATGGTTCCGTCAACATCTACAACCACGAGACAGGCGCCATAGTCAAGACTTTCGAAGTCGCAGAGGTTCCTGTACGATGTGTCAAATTCATCGCGCGCAAAAACTGGTTCGTCGCTGGCTCGGACGACTTCCAGCTCCGTATCTTCAACTACAACACCCATGAGAAGGTTGCTTCCTTCGAGGCGCATCCAGACTACATTCGATGCCTTACTGTGCACCCAACGGCGAGCATTGTGCTCACAGGAAGCGATGACATGACGATCAAAGCTTGGGACTGGGATAAGGGATGGAAGAATATTCAAGTACGTGTCATGTTTGCCAAGAATCGCATGCGCTAAGGATCGGTAGACATACGAAGGGCACACGCACTACATTATGAACCTGGCCTTCAACCCCAAAGACGCCAACACCTTCGTATCCGCTTGCCTTGACCGCACCGTCAAAATGTGGTCGCTCGGGTCTTCGACAGCCAACTTTACAATGGAGGCGCACGACAAGGGTGTCAACTACGTCGATTTCTACCCAGGAGCAGACAAGCCCTACCTGGTTACCACCGGCGACGATAAAACCGTGAAAGTCTGGGACTACCTCAGCAAAAGCTGCGTGCAGACGATGGAAGGACACACGAACAACGTCTCGTTCGCCGTCTTCCACCCCAACCTACCGATTATCATCAGCGGAAGCGAAGACGGCACAGTCAAGATCTGGAACAGCGGCACCTATCGAGTCGAGAATACGCTTAGTTACGCACTCGAGCGTGCTTGGTGTGTCGCGCTCCGTAAAGATGCAAACGAGGTGGCAGTGGGCTTCGACGAGGGTGTGGTTATAATCAAGCTCGGAAGAGACGAGCCGACACTCAGCATGGATCCCTCTGGCAAGCTCATCTACACCCGAAACCACAACGTCCTATCCGGAAACCTGCAAACCATCTCCCTCGCCTCCGACGAGTCTTCTACCTCTTTCGCGGACGGTACCCGCATTTCCCTATCAACAAAAGAAATCGGCTCCACAGAAATTTTCGCCACGTCCCTGATGCACTCTCCAAATGGCCGCTTCGTGACCGTGGTGGGCGATGGCGAATACATCACCTACACCGCCCTTGCATGGCGCAACAAGAGCTTCGGTAACGGCATCTCGTTCGCGTGGGCACCGGATTCGAACACATACGCCGTGCTGGAGAATAAGGTCAAGCTAAAGGTATATAAGAACTTCAAGGAGCGACCGGGTGTGGGCATGAAGGGTGCTGGCAGTTGGTCTATCGAGAGCCTGCATGGCGGTACGCTCCTCGGCGCTAGAGGAAATGGTTTCGTTATGTTCTGGGATTGGGAAACTGGAGAAATCGTCAGACGGATTGACGTAGATGCCAAGAATGTGAGTTTCTAAACCTGGTAGAAGATCTCGTCTTATTCCTCCAACAGGTATTCTGGTCTGGCACGGGCTCATTGGTGGCCATCACATCCGACGACTCCTTCTATATCCTGCGTTTCGACAGAGATGCGTACAACGCCAAGCTCGAAGAGGGCGCCGAGATCACAGACGAGGGTGTCGAAGAGGCCTTCGAGGTCGTTGCTGACGTAGCAGACAGGTTTGCCCGTCGCTTATCGTCATGACCTACCCTGACCTTCTGCTTTAGCGTCAAGTCCGCGAAATGGGTCGGAGATTGCTTCATCTACACCACCGCATCAAACCGACTTTGCTACTTCGTCGGCAGCGAATCATACACCATCAGTCCATTCGACACGTACGTCTTCCTCAACGTAGTCTTGTTATCCTTTGTAAATTTTTTTTTCTTCCAGACCCTTATACCTTCTCGGATATATACCCGCCCATAACCGAGTGTACCTTGCGGACAAGAATTTGAATATCTACGGCTATGCGCTTTCTCTGAACGTGGTCGAATATCAAACGGCCATTCTGAGAGGGGATACGGAGGCTGCTGCTGAGATTCTGCCTACGTTGCCGAAGGACCAGCTCAACAAGGTCGCGCGGTTCCTCGAAGGCCGAGGTGCGTCGATTTTCTATCTTTACCCGTTACTCAAGGAGGAATGAGCTAACTTGACTTTTATCGCAGACTTGAAAGAACTCGCGATACAAGTAACGACCGACCCAGACCACAAGTTCGACCTCGCGTTGTCTTTGGACGATCTTGATACAGCAGTCGAAATCGCACGCACCGTGCCAGAGAACGAGTCTGAAGTCAAGTGGAAGGCCTTAGGTGACCGGGCTCTTACCGTGTGGAGATTCGACCTCGCGAGGGAGAGCTTCGAGAAAGCGAACGATCTTAGCGCGCTGATGCTTCTCCTGTTGGCCATTGGAGATCGAGATGGTTTGACTGCCCTGTCTCAGAAAGCTGGTCAGTTATGTCTGATGATCCCCTTCTACGATGTTCCTGTTATATTGATTATTTTGCAGTGGAGAAAGGTCAGAATAACCTGGCTTTCGCTATCACACTTCAGCTCGGAGATGCATCATCTTGCGTCGATCTCCTTGTAAAAACGCAGCGTGCACCAGAGGCGGCCCTGTTTGCCCGCACGTACAAACCCAGGTATGATCATTCGCATTTTTGTTGTGTCTCCCTTCTTCAGTTAATAACCCCTTTGGTTATAGCCGGACTTCAAGTGCTGTATCAGCGTGGAAATCTGAACTCGAGGCAAAAAGTCGCTCTAAGATAGCTGCCACAATCGCGGACCCTTCGACCAACCCCGAGCTATTTGAGGAGGGATGGGCAGAGGCACTGGCGAAAGAAGAAGAGCTCCTTTCGTGTAAGTTTATTCCGTCCGTTGATTGCATCGCGTGGCTGACAGCATTGTAATGTGTAGCCAGTAGCGAAGAAAACGTCCTCGTAGATGCCTCTTAACCTTCTTGTCGCCTTTTCACTGGATGGATGGGTTCTCTGGTTGTTGTATTTTCCGTTGTGACTACTTTAATAAAGTTCTTTTTCCGCCTCAGTCGTCGCTTTGGAATGCAGCTGTGTCTTTGCTGTGGAATACGTTGCCAGCAAGTACTACGATATGGTTTGTCCTCTCGAGTCAGACTGCCACGATTGAACTTCAAGAGAAACAGCCTCCCATCGCGTACTTGTCCCGTTTCTCCAAAGTGAGTCTCTCGGAGTCTATGGTTGCCTCTGGTCCTCATTCCTATACAGTATGCTGTGTACTTGGTCGGGTGTGTGTTTCTATTCTACAGAACTCTAATTCACGTATCCTCGTATGTGGTTTGTCTCTACGTGTATTACGGATCTCCTGAATTAGGTAATAACTCCCATATCTGGAGGAGGCTATGCCGGGCGTGGCGGCGGCCACGTTGTTATCGGGTTCTATTATTGCTGTTTCATATAGACTTGTGGACGGTACACTCGAAGTCCTGATATGGCCTGCATCGAACAGCCCTTACAGCCTGTGGCAGGGCGGCAAGGTGTGTGAGTCTGACAACTTCTCCGTATCTAACGTATGAAGGGCCAGACAACATATAAATGGCACAAATCGCGCTCCATCATCAGCCTCTATACTCGCATTCGCACTCATGGCCGACGCTCCTCCACCGTCCTACAATTGGCGACGCCCTGAAGTGGATGCGGAACAAGAGGTTCCCAGTTATCAAGCTCCGACTACTTTTGCCATCGGATCCACTCGCACCACGCAGCCCCTCGTTAAGGTGGTCGAAGTCAAAGGCCATCTAGCGCTGTTGCACGCTTTCGCAAAGCTGAAGACCGACGTCACGGATTTGCAAGCCGTCGTAGAACACATGCCTTTCGATAACGAGAGACGATGGAGTTGGTTCGTAGGAGTTGCGGTTGAACGGTATGTGTTGTTTACTGTACCTTCTCAACCTTGAATTCTCCATGACACCTTGATTTGCGACAATAGCTTTGATATATGGTGTCACAACTTGAAAGCTAGAGACGCGAGGAATGAGATGGATGTTATTATGCCTCCGATAGACGTCATAATGGTAAATTCAAAGCGTCTCTCGAAACGCACCCGACATCAAACTTATTGACTGTATTTATATAGGTCTGGCATGCTTATATGCTAAATCCTCGGTATGAACTTTGCGCCAAAAATAATCACGAGCGCTGCTCATATTGTTTCATGGCGCAGATGGTATGCAGAAGACTGCTTACGAGTTCCAGCTTGCGCAGTTTTGAAGGAGCTGGGAGTCCACTTTGACAAAGCTCTCGTGAGTAATATAAATCCTCTACAAGTACTTAATGGCCTCCTGATATGAACCTGTTTTCGAAAAGTCACAGTTCCATACGATATTGTCTGCGCCTCCTTCTCAAGCCCGGCTTGACTTTTGGCAGAGGCGAACGTCTCTCCCATTCGACCCCATCGAGGGTCTGAAACTCCGTAATCTGAACAAGAAGATCATCCCTTGTCCTCAATGTCGCAAGCCTGTAGAGATTGGTAAGTCTGAACCAGGCCTATAATAAAATATCTCGAGCTAATTATTTCCCTCAAGTGCTCATGCATGAAGGAGGGACTGGATACCTACAACAGAAATTCTCCGCCCACTGCTACCACTCCTCCTGTGGCATCAAAGAGATAACCAAAGAGACCCTTGGACTTCGGAAACTAGCTCAAGACCTCGTTGCTTCCTCTGGACTCGGAATACCTTCCGGACATCTTCCGTGCGTATGCTCTACATGTCTTCATTATATATGTGCATGACGTTCCTAACGTTCCTAACCGCAGAGGAACTCTGGTCAATCCCTCGTCCCCAGCTGATGCCGAAACGAGCGACAAGATTAAAGCACGAGTCTGCGCAACTGCGATCGCCTCGCAGCCTGCACATAAATTGTTTCCATCCACAGGCGCTGGGTACTTGGAACAGCTTTGCCTTGCAATCATGAAGATGGCGGGCTACTCCTTGTCGAAACTGAGACCGCTTATGACTACTAATAGCAATAAGGCTTCCCAAGACCGACTGTGAGATTGACTGGACGATCTCCGTATAACGTTTTTGACCGGCTTGATTTTTTAGACTTCGAAGGATCCTGGATGCATATAACGACGACAAGGTCTACTCAGTTGAGCTCGTTGGGGCAGTGAGTTTACAATATCTTTTAAGTACCTTGGACTAACGTCCCATTCTTAGGTCCTGCGTCAAGGTTCATTTGTTGAAAAGATGTACGAGCTTGGGTGGACCCAACCGGGATTTTTCGACGGGCCAGGCGATGAGCTGGCACTTCAGCATGCATTGTCCCGTTACCATGCGTATGCCCTCTTCCAGATCCTCGTATAAATACCCGTTGACTGTTTTACAGATTCTTGGACCTGCTGGCGTCGTCACCCGCTTCTTTCTTCGTTCCAACCCTCGACATTGACCTCGTCTGGCATACCCACCAACTTCTGGTCAATAGATATGAGGCTGATTGCAATACATATGTTGGACGATTCATCGACCAGTACGTGTCTGATACATCCTCAAAATTTCTTGCTGATAGTTATAATTTAGTGATGATAAAGTCGAGGGCCTTAAACTGTCCTCGGCATTTGATATCACTTGCCAAGCTTGGAAAGAAAGATTCAACGTCCAATATACCCATTGTGGATGTCCTGTACCAGGGACTAGCATCGGTCAGCGTTTGTCGCGCCTCATCAAGATATACGCACCCCCTCCATCATCACATCTCACGCCCTTCTCGGATCGCCCAGATCTGCTATCCGCCACGCATCCCAGCGACCACAATGCAGTGCGCTTTATAGCAGAAAATGCTCGGGCCCATAGGCTTAATACACTGCGTTATGCCCAGCTTTCGCTGGATAAGACGCGAGCTGCCGAGAAGACAGCGAAGAAGACTGCAAAGCAGGAGGCAAAGGGATATCCTGGCACGGCGCACAGCCGACTGCACGCTGCACGCTGCAGTAGGTCTGGCAACAGACCTGCTTTCCAGCCCTCGCGTGACCATACGTACGACACGCCGTTCCTAGTTCCTGTACCTCTCTACTATTCAACGGGCCCTCCCCTCGGTTGTGTTGCGGTTGGAGGCAGTGCGGTTACTCCCGTTGCAGGTTGTAGTAGCGTGAGTCTTTCCCTTAGGATGTGTGTAAAAGAAAACTAATTCCCATTTTCTTCTTCATAGTGCGGCGGTGGGTCTGAAGGCGCAAGTGGTCTGTCGAGCTGTGGATCGACTAATGGCTCGAACTGTGGTGGAGGGAGCAGTGGGGGAGGTGTATCCAGCTGTGGAGGAAGCAGTGGAGGGGGTGCATCTAGTTGTGGTGGAGGTGGTGCATCTAGTTGTGGTGGAAGCTCCAGCTGCGGTGGCGGTGGCTCAAGCTGTGGCTCAAGCTGTGGTGGATGTTAGTACGCGCAAGCATTATGGACATATGTATGTACGACCTTAACATCTCTTTATTATCGCAATATGCAGTATTTAACGGGTACTTCAATGTACATCCACATTTTGTTTAACAAATATTTCAACTTGTAGTTGACCAATTTCCGTAATTCTTTCAACTTTCAAATATGTATAGGCATCGCCCACCCACCATCCCTTTTTTCTTTTCTAATGTGAGCTTCGGGTTAGCTTGACTTCGTCGAGTAAACTTCGAGTTTTTACTTACTCGTGTCTTGCTGATCCAGAGTTCGGGCTCAAAGCGCACCCGCCCGGTATCTTCAAACCAAGATAGTATCTTGGTTGTCGTTCGGGTGACATCGGATCATCAATGTTATAACAAGATTTGATCAAATTGGCGGTGTACTTGCGAGCCTAAAGCGTAATGTTGACAAATGACGGCTCCTGTTTGTCGCAAATGATGGGAGGCAAGTCGCGATTTGGCAATAAGTACTAGTAGATGCGTGATTCGGAGGAGGCTGTGGTCGCCACGTCACGACCTCAGGACCCGGTTGTTATTTTCTGCTGTTTCAAACTTTCATGTACAGTAGCCATGAAGCTTTGAAGCTTTGATGTTCTGCATCGAACAGCCTTTACAGCTGTGCAAGGGCGACATGTGACGACCTCTTCGCCCGTGGAGGGCCTGAAAACATATAACTGGCGCAAATGGCACTCAATCAACAACTTCGATACTCGCGCTCATACTCTATTAATGGCTGACGCTCCTCCACCTTCCTACTACAAATCGCTTTCTGGGCGACCCGGTGAAGTGGATAGGGAACTCCCAAGTTATCATGCTCCGACCACTTTTGCTATTGGATCTACTCGAACGACGGAGCCCCTCGTTAAGGTGGCCGAAGTCAAAGGCCATCTAGCGCTCTTGCATTCTTTTGCCCAGCTGAAGAACGACGTCACTGCATCAAAAATTGTCGCAGAGCACATGCCTTCCGATAACGAGAGGCGATGGAGTTGGTTCGTAGGAATTGCAGTCGAACGGTGTGTGCTGCTTGCCTTCTCGTGTTAAATCCACCTTGACACCTTAATTTGGGATGCTTAATAGCTTCGATATATGGTGTCACAACTTGAAGGCTAAAGACGCTAGGAATGAACCTATGGAAATTATCCTACCCCCGATAGATGTCATCATGGTAGATTAAAAGCATCTCTCGGAACGCATTTGCTTTGGAACTCATTTCTTCTATTTAGGTATGGCATGCTTATATGCTTAATCCTCGGTACAGACTTTCTGTAAAATACACGAGCGCCGTTCCTTATTTATTATTCCATGGCGCAGATGGTATGCAGAAGACTGTCTGCGAGTTGCGGCTTGCGCAGTTTTGAAGGAGTTGGGAGTCCACTTTGCCAAAGCTCTCGTAAGTCGTACAAACAATGAAATGTTTATCAATCTGAAGAAATTATTCGAAAAGCCACTTTTTCATGCTATTTTGTCTTTGCCTCCCTCCGAAGCCCGGCTTGACTTTTGGCGCCAGCGAACCGCTCTCGCATTTGACCCTATCGAAGGCCTGACAACTCGTAACCTGAACAAGAAGATTATTCCTTGCCCTCAATGTCGCAGCCGTGTCGAAATTGGTAAGCCTCGACCATAGGCATAATCAGGCTTCGCGATCTAATCATTTCCCTCAAGAGCTTATGCATGAAGGAGGGACCGGATACCTACAGCAGAAGTTCTCCGCCCACTGCTACCAGCTGCCTTGTACCATCAGAGTTAGCATCAAAGAGATAACGAAAGGCACACTTGGTCTTCGGAAACTAGCCCAAGACCTCGTGGCTCCTGCTGGAACACCTGCGGGACATCTGCCGTGCGTCTGTCCCGCATGTCTTTATCTATATGCATGATCTTATAGCCTTCCCAATCGCAGTGGCACTCTGTTCAGTCCTTCGTCCCAAGCCGACGCCGAAGCGAGTAACAAGATTAAAGCACGAGTCTGCAAAGCTGCGATTGCCTCGCAACCTGCATCTAAGTGGCTTCCATCCACAGATCCTGGGTGCTCGGAACAGCTTTGCCTTGCAATCATGAAGTTGGCGGAATACTCCTTGCCAAAGCTGAGATCGCTCATGGCTAGTGACAGTAATAAGCCGACCCAAGACCGATTGTGAGATTGATTGAATAAATTTCCGACGATCTTTTTGACCACCTCCATTTTGTAGACTCCGAAGGATCCTGGATGCGTATAGCGACGACAAGGTTTACTCGGTCGAACTAGTTGGTGCGGTGAGTTTGTCGCCCTGATACCCTACCGTTTACCTCAATCTAACATCCCACCAATAGGTCCTTCGTCAAGGATCGTTTGTTGAAAAGATGCACGAGCTTGGGTGGACCCACCCTGGATTTTTCGACGGGCCAGGCGATGAATTGGCACTTCAACATGCGTTGTCGCGTTACCATGCGTAAGCTCTCCTCCTGATTCTCATATAAATGCACGCTGACGATCCTTACAGATTCTTGGACCTGCTAGCCTCATCACCCGGCTCTTTCTTCGTTCCGACTCTCGACATTGACCTCGTCTGGCATACCCACCAACTTCTGGTCACTAAATATGAGGATGATTGCCATACCTATGTTGGACGGTTCATCGACCAGTACGTGTCTGATACATCCTAAAGTTTTCTTGCTGATAGTTATAATTTAGTGATGACAAAGTCGAGGGCCTTAAACTGTCGTCGGGATTTGACATCACTGGCCAAGCTTGGCAGGAACGTTTCAATGTCCAGTATACTCATTGTGGATGTCCCGTCCCAGGCACAACCATCGGTCAGCGCCTGACACGGCTTATTAAGATATACGCACCACCCCCCACCATCCCATCTCATGCCCTTCTCGGATCGCCCAGATTTGCTATGCGCCACGCATCCCAGTGATCACAACGCAGTGCGCTTTATACCCGAGAGTGCACGAGTCCAGAAGATTAATACACTGCGCTACGGCCAGCTTGCGACGAAGAGGAGGCAGGCTGTAGCGGAAGCAGCTCAGAAGACTGCAAAGCAACAGGCGGGAGGATATCCTGGCACGGCGCACAGCCGCCTACATGCTGCATCCGTCAGTAGGGCTGCGAATGGATCCGCTTTCCCTTCCCAGCGTGATCACACATACGACACACCGTTTCTAGTCCCTGTACCCCTCTACTTCGCGAAGGGTGCTACGGCAGTCGATTCAGGCTGTGTTGCATTAGGAGGCGGTTCGGTTACTCCGGTGGCAGGTTGTGGCAGCGTGAGTCTTTCTTCTGCAATACCTATAACAGAAAGCCGATTTTACTTTCTCTTTATAGTGCGGCGGTGGGTCTGAAGGAGGCGCAAATGGTTTATCCAGCTGCGGATCGGTGAGTAGCGGAAGTGGGCTTTCCAGCGGTGTTGGAGGGAGCAGCAGCGGAGGTCGTGTATCCACGTCTGCAAGAAGAAATGCCGGACGCACAGCAAGTCGTGGTGCAGGAAGCAATGGCGGACGCACATCGGGTCGTGGTGCAAGAAGTAATGGCGGACGCACAGCAAGAGCAAGTGTAGGAGGGGAAGCCATTTCATTTTGTGGTGGAGGAGGCGCGTCTAGTTGTGGCGGAGGAGGTATGTCCAGCTGTGGAGGAAGCAGTGGAGAAGGCGCATCTACTTGCGGTGGAGGGGGTGCATCTAGCTGTGGTGGAAGCTCCAGCTGCGGTGGCGGTGGTGGTTCTAGCTGTGGCGGATCATAATGTTATTATGATCCATGTTGAACTTTTGTCATCAATTTTCACTCGAATGCCTTGCGTACTTGCATTATTTAGCGCGCCCCTAAAGTAACGCGTACATCGACCAGCGGTGGATCATACGTATCGATGGGAGATTCACTACAATACACAAAACTAGGATCGCAGAGGGGTGGCTCGCTTTTCTGATAATGACTGGTGGATTCAGCGCCCCATTAGTGATAGGAAGATCTGGAGAATAATTAGATGGACAGCCGATATTCGGATTGACGCTCGCTTGCGACTTGCATAGTTTTGGCATCTGCATGGGGAATTCTGAAATTTACTGTTCGCCTTGTTGACAGTCAATGGGCTGGTGCATACTATGTACTGCGAAACTAGGAGGGATAGAAGTATCTAGGTAGCACAGTATGTAAGTCTCCAGCAGCATCTAGGTCAGTAGCATGAAAGGTCTCGCCTTAGGGGAGAATTTCTTCAACTGCATGAACATTGTCAGAACAAAACGAGCATGGGCTTCCAGAACACTCACATCGACTAGCTTCGTCAGCTGCTGCCTCACGCTGCCCGAGTTCGTTCTGAAAGGTGTTATGAAAGTATGTAAGCAAATGGAAGCCGCATTAAGTTTGAGAACATACCCAGAGGAGGAAGGAGATAGCCAGTACACATGAGCATTCTCAGCTACACCTAAAATGAAATACTTACCCACTGCAACATGTGAGACACAGTCAGTGAGCATATAATATGAGTGGCAATGTTGGGGAGGCACATACTTGCTGGAGGTGCACAAAATTAGTGTGATTGTGATTGTCAGAGAGGCGGTCAGTGCTCAATTAACCAGTTAACATACTTGGTTGTGCAGGCCGAGGCTGCGCCCGGCGTTACGAGTCCTTTTATTATATCACATGCACTCCCCTAATTCATGGTTCGAACTCGATACTGGATTCAGAAGGAAAGCCTTGGTAGAAATTCATTTAAATTATAGGAATAACCTTCAAACATATTATAGATAGTCAAATAATTATATTGAAAAATATCTAGTACATCTATGTAAAGTAAATACTACAAGCAGTGATCACGGTGTCAAAATGATAGGGAAATGATAGGCGTGAGTGGGTGCTCAAGGCTGCTCCACGGCAAGCAGGTTTGTGGGGGGTCAGCATTCAATGTCGGTGCTGTGTGTACTCGCATTAGCGAGGGAAGGGGAGGGCAAGGCTGCAACCTTGAGCTCTGTTCCACTCGAGAAAAGGTGTGGTGTGTGGTGTGGGTAATACATACCTTGTTCCCCAAAATCCTTCCAGCAGCGCGATTGCTGGCATCGTTCATGGTCGCTGTGGGCACATGTCACTGCATGTGCCAGGATCGTTCATATCGTTGAAGGTGGGGAGGGCGCGGCGGCCACAGGCGCATCCTACACAAAAAAATGGAGCGTGGGTAGTTAGCAGGGTTGTGCAGAGTGAAAGTATAGAGTTGAGGGCATACTCACCTGTCTGATGCTCCTGGGGCGCCTGTGTTTGTGGTCGATGTCGGGGTTTGCATATGCAGGGCGCAATCCTGTGGCTGCTCCGTGAAGTGGGAGGTTGGTTCGGAACCCACTGGGCAGAGATTACAATGGCATGGCCTTTTGTTTGGTCGAAGGAAAGGAGGGGGAGGCCATGGGCGAGAAGATGGCCGCGACCCTTGTCTAAATGAAAAAGGAGGGGGTGGGGGCATTAATGGAGTCATACGGGCTGGTTCGCCACGTACTTGGTTTCGTTTCCCTGGTGTTCGTGCTGCAGTGGGGGCGGGTTGGTACCCACGGTGTCTGCATCTGCAGGAAATGAGGGTGGCGGGGGTTAGCAGCAGGGTAGGGGGTGGTGACCACATACCTGGCACCATTCGTTAGCTCCCTCTTCCTCCTGGCGCCCTTCCTCGCTGGCGTCATCGGGTTCCGTAGCCGGCTTGCTGATGACGCAAAACGGCGCTGACGAGCCCTCAAGGCCTCATGGCTCGCTGGCGTGGGTTTTCGTGGGTCCTTGTTGGCTCCGTGGGTTTGCCGTGAGGAGAGCTACGGATGGCGATGGTAGTATTAGCAGGTGGGAAGTGGGCGATAAGGAGGTGGCAACGGTGTGTAGCCAAAAGTTCACATATTTGAAACTCCGCTCGGAGCTGCCTGGCTGCCGTCGGGCATTATGTAACACCGAAAAGCAACACGCATCGGAACAAAGGCAGCCGGTGATGCCATCATTCCAAAATAGGAAAGTTGTTCCTGCGGTATTCCAAGCGTAACGTTTTTTTCTGCGGAGGGTTGGGTAAAAAGAACGACTCCTATAAATAGGACTCGTAACAATCTGGAAATGTGCACATGAGATGGAATCATCAGAAGGGCAGTTGGTGCTCATCAACAAGTTACTTACTTCCTGGAAATGTACAGACAAGACAGAATTGTCAGAGGGACAGTCAGTACTCAATCAACAAGTTAACGTACAAGCTGGCAATGTGCAGATGAGACGGAATCGTCAGAGAGACAGTCTATAATCAATCGACAAGTTCACGTACTGGCTGGAAATGTGCATGCAATACGGAATCGTCAGAGGGATGGTGGGTGCTCAAGCAATAACAAGTTCACGTACAATCTGGAAGTGCGCAAGCGAGACGGAATCGTCAGAGGGCCTGCCGACACGTAATCAACAAGCTCACGTACATTCTAGAATGCGCAACCGAGACGGAGTCGTCAGAGGGCCGGCCAGTGCTCAGTCAACATGTTCACGTACAATCTGGAAATGGGCAGGCGAGACATAATACTCAGAGGGACGGCCGATGCTCAATCAACAAGTGCACGTACAAACTGTTGAAATGCATACATCAGGAAAAGTCCATCCGTCTGGCACGTCTGGCGCCAGACGTGCCAGACGCTTCCAGACTGCCAGAAATGGTCTGGCGACATAATGACGCTCCCGACGCCATAAATTTTATGTAGCCAGAATATTTTCTCTCTCCATAAATTGATTCTGAGGGAGTTCTGTTGAGTTCTGGTAGAGTTTGACGTCACTTCCAGATCCTCTCAGTTTGTCCCAGAATCACAAATAGGTGCCAGTAATAATAAAATTGTATATTGCTCGCGCTATTTACTAGACAATAGTAGCTAATTCATATATTTAAGACCAATCATCGTAAATTAGGGTCCTCAACCCGCCACCACCACTGTCCCAGGTCCAGAGGCGAGGGAGAATCCGTCGTCGACCGTGGAGCCACGGATCCAGGCAGCAGGTAGTACTCGCAACGACGAGGAGGCCTGATGGCCGAGACGGCAGCACCAGCAGTGAAATTGCAGGGACGTTGTGCTGGGTGTCGTGGAGAGGTGGGATTTGACGGAGGTGACTTGGAGAAGAAGTGAGTGAGCATCGGTTATTGATGCGGTAGGCCATGAAAGATGTTTCGTCGCCATGACGTGCTGGCAACAGGACATTCGTCCGTTAGCTGGGAAGCTGGCGATGGTGTAGTGGTTGGTCACCTTGAATCTCGTAATATGGTAACTGAGCCAATAAGAGTGAGGGAGTGGAAGGGTTGTAGTTCGTACCTTTTCCGGCCCTTTTACCTCCATCTCGTATCATCAGTACAGTGGAATGGATGTTTTGTATCGTTGCCCTGTCGCAGTCAGTTCATCAGCAGTGTAGTGCATTATAGGGACAATGACATTTACAGACAGTCCTGCTCGTCATTGAACTTGCCGTTCGTGCTCTTGTCTGCAGTGGAACGAAGGGGATGGGAAGACTTGTGCAGTTGACTGATGTTCGTGAGGCTGAGAGGCAGGTACATGAGCAAATACCAAGTCTACAATGTGTAGAATACTTACCACACCGTCGCTCGCGCAACCAGTTATCCGACTCTGGCTTTGGCGGTGCATGGGTGAGAAGGGATCTGCAGTTAGACACTAGTTAGTAGTTGGTGAGGTCTTGCCACACCAAATTGCGGACTAAACGGATATGGGCCAGCATCCCTCAGCCAGCCAGAGGAGATGGTGATGGTGTGGAAAGAAGAGGCGAAGCAACAAAATCGACGGTCCAAACATTACTATTTTCGGACTTCAACATATAATCATGTGATCTGCCGTGTCGCAACAAAGATGCAAGATCAATTCTGAGCAATTCTGATCAGATGGAAATTCTGAGAAAAGATGGAGAGATGAGGAATTCTGAGAGATTTACCGCCAGACTCGCCAGACCAACCAGACACGCCACACTGCTCCAGACGGTGGGACTTTTGCTGATGTAAGTGACATGGAATTGTCAGAGGGCCGGTCGGTGCTCAATCAACAAGGTCACGTACAGGCTGGAAATGTCCAAGCGAAACGGAATCGTCAGAGGGCTGGTCGATGCACAATCAACAAGTTCACGTACAAACTGCAAAGGCTGACGGGCGAGGAAATTGTGAGAATACTGCAAATGTATCTCAACCAAATGCCTTATTTACCTGTTCGACTGGCACAACCTGGATATTGCGGAAGTCTACAATGGACAGATCCTTCAAAGGTGGCTTACTATCCTCATGGATTGCCATATCTGCCCAATGGAAACGTCGTTCACAACGCCGACTAGAATGCAGTGGTCATTAAATGAAAGGAAATTGGCAAATTACGCTTACCACTCTAACCATCCTTCATCCCGCATCACACCAACATATGTTCTGTAACATCGTGGACATGTCGTCCTCTGAAGCGTAGCAGACTTTGACTTCAGCTTTACCCGCCTCACCTTCATGCTCATGACGAGAACCTAGACTGTCCACGGTCCGGGCCGGGCCAGGGCCGGGGTGTTTTTGGTGGCCCTGGCCTAGTGTTGCCGCCGAAGCGAAGCGAAGCGAGGCGGAGTGTCACCTCGAGGTACTTCGCGAGGTCGGTGTTCTCCGCCATCAAAGCTCCAACCAATGAAATGATCAGAAAACTCAACCTGGGAAAGAAATCAAACTGGCCTGATCTGAACTCACCTCGCAACCCAAATTGATTAGATATGATAAACCCAGCACCTACACTGTAGAAATTGCTTGTTGAAGTTATTTACCAGTCAAATGAAAACCATTGCTCTGCATTTTTGAGGTTCTGATGAACCTAATTGATGGGCGACAGCTTTTTCAGATATTTGAACACAAGATACCCCATGTCGGTGGGATTTTGTACATGATGGCGTTAACTTTGCTGTATTACGCCCCCTTTGATGAAAAGGTGGGGTAGATTCTGCATAAGAAATAATAATATAATTTCTTGGTTACTTCTAATGGTATCGCGTCCAGATTAGAGGCAAAAATAAAGGGAGGGGGCATAGAGCGTCATGAGCAAGTCAAGTCGAACGCAAAGGCGGACGCGCGGTGCCATCACGTGTCCGATTTGATGCACTTCGTGTCACCTCGTCGAGGTGACCTCGAACCAGCTCGTTGACAACGAAGTGATCCGAAGTGGTGCATTTTCGAACCGAAGCGAAGTCCACCTCGAAGTCACTTCGCTCCGGCGACAACACTACCCTGGCCCTGGCCCTCCGGGGCCGGGTCAGCTCGTGTTGACCCTGGCCCTGGGAGGACATCTGGGTCCTGGAAATTTCGCCAGTTCGCCAGTTCGCCGATTCGGCGAATGATCGCATTTCCAAAAGAGGCACCGCAGCTCGGCACATTGCAATGGTTGAATTGTTTTACAGGTACTATACGACTACGTAGTTGAACACTATTGAGCCTCGACGTGGCTTGACTGGGGTTCTTACTCTTTAACCCAATGTCTCACTTCTCCTCCGCCTCGGTGCACTGATATATATACCGTGGCTGTTCATGTTCTCCTCTTCCCACCCTTTCACTCTTGCGACTTCAACTTCTCAAAACCTTTAAAGAAATACGTTATGCTGTTATCTTTATTGATACTCAAGCTCTGATAGGATATCTAATTAATTAGATAGATGATTCAAGACATTCTTTTTGCAACGCTTGACCATTGAGATTAATCAATGGTGTTTCCATGCTCTTGAGCCTGGCTTGCTACATGTCCCACTGTGTAGTTCTTTACCGAGTCCTCGACTTTGGACTCATCCTTCTGCTCGTCGCTGGCACCGCCCTTCTCTTCCAAGGACATTGTTTTGCCCTCTTCGATACAGCGCTCACAGCCACAAGACTCGAGAATCGCCATCCTCTTGCAAGCTCGAAACACCTCATGCGTTTGCACTCAATGACGGATTCGTCTGTATGCTGGACGACGTCGCCCTTCTTCAAGTCGCGGTTTGGCAGTGCCTGAGCTAAAGGACGGTCGCGCGGAAGGTTGGCAAGAATGGGTCAAGTAGGACGAGACGGTATAAAGGGCACTGCCAATTTGGCGTTGGGTGCCGTAGGGAGTACGGGTCTTCTCAACTTCCTCGGGACTGCAAGTAGGTTCGGGCTAATGTGAGGGGTAAGCTAGGGTATGATAGAACGAGAAATAGATGAGATATGAACCTTGTCATCCCGACCTCCACCGAAGCAAACACTGAAAGCATTATATGACATCTTACCGGTAGACGTAGCGTATTTCTCTGGGGTAATAAATTCTTCTAAGCCAGGCAGGGCAGTTTGGAGGATCTTCGCAAGCAACTCGGTCTCCCTGTTCGGAACGACTTCCAAGTACCGCAAGTGCTCTAAGTGATCTGCCAGAACGTACTTCTCCGTCTGCTCCTCTGCGTCCGTAAAGTCGCCCTCTGCCGCGCTGGAATTCGCACTGGGGGATGTAGCCTGCACCAGTTTCTGCGTCTCGCCTGCGACCTGTTGTGCAATAAATCGGGTGACGAGCAAAGGTGAAGATTTGATATATTCAGCAAATTTGGCTTGTGCTTCTCGGCGGGCTTCCTGTGTGACTGGGGGTGACAGTGCAGATGGAAACTCAGGGGGAAAGGGCGCATCGAGAGTGAAGAGGAGCGACTGTGATTGTTTCTTGGAAGCGAGCATGCAGGCTTTGGAGCAGCAAGTGAGGTGGAATGTGCTGGTATCCTTAGGCATCTGGAGGGACATCTCGAGCTCGATGGGACGGAGACATTCAAGGCCGCAGTGTGTTCTGTCTGTAGATCGGCATCCAAGGCAGTGACGACAGGGAATTCCTATGATACAAGATGTTTGTTAGCCTTTGTCGGTATTGAAAAATTAGGACTGACGAAGGGAGGTGCTTCCTCGGAGTGATAAAACTTGTATATCAGGTGTTTCGTGAGTAAGCATAGGCACTTGGACCTTGGGTTAAGGTGGACATCGCTCTGTAAGCGCTCGCTGAACCATTTGAGAATTTGCGCGGTCAGTTCAACTCATGCACTCATTTTTTCGCACATTCATATGTAGAATACTTTTGTTTACTCTTGTGATATATTACTAGGGCTCAGTGGCTGGGCTGCCAACCTGCAGAGGCCAGACAATCTCCCTCCGAGCGCGCTACGGCGTCTTTGGCACTGTCTACTTTGGGAAATCCGATCATTCGCCGAGCCGCTGAATTGCCGAACCACCGAAATTTCCAAATCCGAGATTTTTTGGGCCCTGGCCCATGTTGGCCCCGGGCCAGGAGGGTCGGGCCAGGGTCGGGTCGGGCCGGCCCCGGGCCAAGCCGTTTGCAGTGAGCAGCGCTCGGCATTTGCCGAAAAAGGCACGTCGCCACCGGCAATTCGAACTCTCCCCCATCTGATATCCCAAACACACCCACCACCATCTCCACACCATCAACGATGCGACGACAATGCGACGACGCCGACACGATGGACAGGGCGGTGGAACGCGATGGACACGGCGGGTGGAACGGCGGGCGCAGCGACGACGGGACGACGCCGCATGTGTGCAATGACACCGCGGATGCAACGGGCGATGAGCGGATACATGGGTGCCACGACGAGGCCACAATGGACGAGGCCACGATGCCGCGGGTGTGCAACACCAACATGGATGCAACGGGCGACGAGGAGCAGCAACTGCTGCTCCTCTCTCGATGCCACACCGATACCACGATGCACGCGGGTGTGCAACGATGACGCGGATGCAACAGACGACATCGGACGTCAGACGAGGAGCAGCAGTAGCGACTGCTGCTGCTCCTGTCTCGATGCCACGACGTCGCGGACGCAACAGGCGACGATGACAGGGACACAGCGGGCGACGTCGACGTGCAGCGACCTACTGCTGCTCCTCGTCGCCCGCTGTGTCCCCGTCGTCATCGCTGTGCAACGGGCGACGACGAAGCCACGACGACATGGGTTGCAACGGCGGGTGCGTCGATGCCACGACGCCGGGTGTGCAACGATGACGCGGACTCAACGGGGCGACGAGCAGCAGCAGTAGCAACTGCTGCTGTCTCGACATGACCACCGACGACACGGATGCAATGGACGACGACGAAGCCACGACGACGCGGGTGTGCAGTGACGACGCAGACTCAACGGGCGACGAGCAGCAGTAGCAACTGCTGCTGCTACCTCGACATGACCACCGACGACGCGGACGCAACGGGGCGACGAGCAGCAGTAGCAACTGCTGCTGCTGCTGTCTCGACATGACCACCGACGACGCGAATGCAACGGGCCACGACGAGGCCACGACGACGTGAGTGTGCAATGACGACGCGGGTGTGCAACGACGGCGCGGGTGTGCAACGACGGCGTGGGTGTGCAACGCCAGCACTGCCTGCTCTGCCCTTTGCCTACCTCGCCATTGCCGCCATCAGCTCTGCTGCAGCTATCTCGCCAAGCCGCCTTCCATATAAAAGTTAGAATTGTATTACATTTACCAAGTAGTAGTATACATGTTAATAATACCCTACCATTCAACCTCTACAAACTGCAAACTCGAAAGTTGAAAATGGAACCCAAAAAGAAAGAGGGCCGGCCCCGGGCCGATCCTGGTCGACCCCGAGGGCCGGGTCAGTCAGGCCTTGGCCCTGGCCCCTATGAGGGCCGGGCCAATGGCAGATGGAGTGGCCCTGGCCCCTGGCCCTTCGGGGTCGGGTCAGGGCCGGCCCCGACCGTGGACAGTCTACCTCGGAGAACCGCCCCTTTCTTCACCACTGAACCCCATTCACCTGGATCAGACTTTACGACTGCCTTGCCATCCTGGCTGGAAATGCTGTATTCGCGCTGCATAACATAGTCGTGACCGATCTTTCCTTTGAAGTGCAGCATCAGAATATCGTGAAGTTTCTGTGCCTGGTATATGAGCATATAGAAGGAAATGCACATAGAAGGCGTACATCTGGTGAGTAGCAAAAGTCCATTGGCAACGTCATCGACTTCCCGAATGCATCCATCAGGATCACGGCGTTTTCACGACCATACCCAAGGGATGGAGGTAGTCGCTCCTGTATTGTGAGTATCTCTTTCCTTATTGATGCCAAGGTCTCTCTATTGACGTCGGCGTGGTAGGAAGTTAAGGAACTGATGTAGCATGGCATTAGTGACGATGAAGACGTTTAGTGCGAGATCCGACTTACATTCCCATTCCACTTAAAAACACTGTAAGATTTTGTTTATGTTGAGAAAGCTTCTGTCTGAAGTCCGCAACTTCATTGGTCTTAAAAAGACCCCAACTGATTTTGCGCCAAGAGGAGTTCCGCCCGCCACCACCGAGAGCCTTCTGGTACGACTTGATACAATCCCAGAACTTCTCCAGCAATTCGAGACATGTTGCGGCTTCTTCCTTGATATCCTGCACCACAGTTTCGTTAGGGGGAGTTGCACCGATTACGTTGTTCACGAATAGCAAGGCGCGATGGAAAGAACGCAGTTCGCTGATCAGGCATTGATATTCGTATGAAGCTCCCGTGCTGTCGTTGAGAGCTTTGTAAATTGAGAGAGCAAGAGTGGCGGCAGCGATGATATCGCCAAAGGAGCTTGGAACGAAGGGAAGCATTTCAGGTGAGGCGGGCGCCCACACTATAAGCCCCAAGACCGGGAAAGACTCCTGGTCAGAGAACGCGTGTGACAATTAAGTATTCCTCGTCTAACGAGGAAAAATGCATGGCATGCCGGGTGTATTCCCTGTCTGACCGGGAATTCCGTAACTGGGAGTGAACGGGGAAAATTTACCTGCGAAATGTCTGCCATTCCCGGTTACGATTGGGTGGGGTTTAGCAGGTAGTTTTACACTGTTACCCGAGGAATTCTTCCCTCAGTCAGACAGCAGTGATTTCTCCCGGTCTTGCAGGTATATTTCGCTTATTTAGGGAGCTTCAGGGATTCATTTAATGGGTAGATTGAATTGCTAGTAATGTAAATAGTACAAATGTACAATATCAAAGGAAGGACGTCATAGGATGAAATAATGGTGGGTGTATAGGAAGAGGAACATAAAAACCTGAGACTGTGGCCAAAGAACAGCCGCTGCCCTACGAGAATTCTCCCAATCAGTCACTCTCGTCGTCAATGTGTCGCGTTTGGGTTGAGGGACGGCTATGCGATGCTCTCATAGCAGAGGGTGCGGGTTCAAGGTCTTCTTCACCCTTGTCGCTATCGTCGATGTCGGATGGTTTTACGATGAGGCGCTGCTTTCCAGCCGAGTTGATATTGCGGTTCGATCGTGGTGGTTGCACTCGTCGTTTCTTCCATGGATGCTCCTCGGTGTCGTCCTCGATCTCCCTCTCGCATTTCTTTGAAGATTTCTTGATGGCAGCGTCAGTCATCTTGGTGGTGGTTGCTGCCCTACTCAGACTCTCGTCAACGTCATTCGCTTCCTCGGTTGTTGAGTCCCTGGTACGCGTCTTCGACTTTGGAGCAGAAATGGTGGCGGTAGTCTTCTTGGTGGTAGTCTTGCTATTCGTAGCATCTTCGAGATCGCTCGTGTACTCGGTATCGGAGTCTGTCTTCAACTTGGTGCTCGCGCCATCTTCAAGTTCGATCTCGATATCGGATTCTGCGGCATGTTTCTTCGACTTCCCCGACTTGGGAGCAGGAGTGATTGAAGCAGTTTTCTTGGCGGTTTGTTTTCTGCTCAGAGCATCTTCAGGTTCACTCGCGCTGTCGATATCGGAGTCCCTGGCGTGTTTCTTTGACTTCCCTGACTGGGTAGCAGAACTGGTCGAAGCAGTCTTCTTGGTGGTTGCTTTTTTGCTCGGAGCATCTTCAGGTTCGCTCGTCTCATCGATATCGGAGTTCCTGACGTGTTTCTTCAGCTTCCCTGACTTGGGGGCGAAACTAAAAGAGGCTGTCTTCTTGGTGGCTGATTCGCGGTGTCCCTCCTCACGAGCCTCGCGACGGTGGTCCTTTCTTGTACCTGCAATGTAACCTTTTACCATGTCTGCGATAGCCCAGTTATGGGGAAAGTGATCCGTTGTAAGGTATGGAAATGACTTCTGCACCTGTAGATTGACGTTCTGAAGGCAATAACAATTTGACAGATAAAGAGAGACGTACCATGAGAAAAACTTGACCGAGCTTTTCATGATCTTGATGTCTATAATGCGCGCCAAGGTTTAAACCAGCCTTGATGCAGGCTTTACGAACGGAATCCTAGAGGGAGGGGGGTTGTAAAGTTCTCATATGATCAAGATAAAGAGTCACGCACCCGCATCCTATCATACACAGCAGGCCCATTCTCCACCTTGCTCATCTGCATAGCCTCGTAAAGGATGAATCCTCTCTTACGACTCCCTGCCTCTCCTTTAGGCCGAATGATCGCCTTGATGGTAGTCTTTGTCGTGGTCCGCTTTTCTGTAATACAAAGTAAGTAATGTCCAAATCAACGAATATGACTGACCTCTGTATTTCCGAAGGCGACGCTCAAGTTCTTCATTTCTCTCCTGCAACTCTTCCAGCGTTGGCTGACTGTCTGTGGTACAAGCATCGTCGGTAGGTGGTGATGCAGGTCGGCGATCTTGCTGGGCGTTGTTCTGTTTCTTATTGGTCATGATAGTTTAATAGAAAACGCGGGAGTGAGGAATGGAAAGAGAGTGAACGGCGCGGCCGTCAGATAGATGGAATGGAGCGTGAAAGAAGAGAGAACCCAAAGTTGGGAATATCGTCGTTCACGTGAATTGGCGGTGAATGTGACAAAACCGTCACAAAAGGGAACGTGGCTGAAGATGCCTCCGCTTGTACTGCGGATTCTTGGTCATTCTGGGCCCTTTATCTGGGGCCCGTGCTTCTCCGGGGACGCTTTACGAAGGAGATATACTACAATCACTTCGTTAAGCTCATCAAGCTTCTCAGAATATGTCTTCAGTTCGAGATAACAAGGGACGAGCTTTCTGAGATCAGAGAAGGCTTTCAAGATTGGGTCAAGACATTTGAACAGTTAGTTATTTCATTTCATTCAACTACAAATGACTGACTCGTGTTCTCGTTAGAATTTATTACCAGCATTCGCCTGACCGAGTTTCAACATGTCCGCTTACCATCCACGCTTTACTTCATATTGCTGATGGAATCGAGGCCATGGGACCTGTCTGGGCCTACTGGGCTTTCCCGATGGAGCGGTTCTGCGGGAAACTCTTACGCTGCATCAAAAGCCGCCGCCATCCGTTTGCCAACATTGATTCTTATGTTACAGCAGTCGCGCAGCTCGATCAAATTAAAAACCGTTACAATGCTCATGACCAACTAGCCCTTCTTCCTCGAAAGGAAGGTAACTCCCGTGAATTTGCCTTTGCTGAATGTAAGTATTCTCACACACACGTTCAATCCCTGTTCTCTGACGACTTCTCAATTGACAGATCCCACGTCGGTCCTGTGTTTTCCATGCCAAAGAAATCCTGACATTCCCAACGGCCTTCGCTCGAAAATCATCGCTACATTGGCTACTCGTTACAACACAACACGCACTATCATCAGAACTCACTTCTCAGTTCAAGAGGTCGAATTTTGGGGGAAATTTCGTCGGCTTGGAGGCGGGGATACCATGAGAGCCGCGGCGGTATGCCAGTCCAATGCAGAGGATAGGCGTGATGCATCCTACGTTAGAGTGTGTACCATTCATTTGCTGCTGACTTTCTCCCTAATACTAACATCATTTTAGTATGAATTATACGTCGACAAGTACACAAACCAACCACGAAGGACGCCCAAATTCGAACTCAAGACGTTTTATGGCCAAATTCAACAAGTCATACTTGTGCGAATGCCAGCAACGCAACAGCTCAGACTCGATGAGCCTGAAACAGTCATCCTCGCGTCCATCAAGAATTGCCCTGTAGAGCGCCACAACGACCTCGATATGCATTACTACCGGGGTCCGGAATGAACAGGGATATACAGAGGTTGTTGATCTCGCGGCCATTCAATGTTTAGTCGGCCGTGTTTTCGATCGGGGTTGGTGGACGATTATCGACCGTAGCGGGAAGTTGGCTCGTGGAGAAGCATTTGAAGAGTAGACTAGGACCTTTTATTTGATAGATATATATGTTCTGACACTTACATACTATGCTAATTGAATGATTGAATGACTTTCTAAAGGCTGATTACATTGAATCTTCAGCGCTACTTAGTTACAAGCACTCGAAGCTGGGCATTAGTATTGCAAGCAATTTTCCCCCGAAAACCAAGTAAATAAATTACCTGTTACAGGACGGGGGGAAATGTCTGATTTGGCTTTTCCCTGTCGACTCCCTGGCAAACCAGGGAAAAGGTTTTTTTCCCGGTGTGACCAGTAGTTGCTCCTGGCCGTGGGTTGCATAGTGCCATTCACATTGCCTGACGGCTTATTTGAGTGTCACTGACAGCGTGGAAACCGCGGGAGGCATGTTAAATTTCACCACCTTTTCACCGCCTTCACCTGTCTTGACTCTTCAGACAATCAAACGAGTCAATAAGGCCCGGGCGATGCTGCATGCCATCGAGAGTATAATTTGACAGATGGAAAAACCGGGTGTCTGATTTTCATCTGTTAAATTAGCCTCGTAGCAGCAATTCCGAAACTAAAAGAAGTGACCTTATCGAAAGATTAGACAATGCGTAATGCATTCCATCCTGTCCCGCCAAAAAAAAAAACAGCAAAAGCAGAGCAGCAAACCAGGAACGGGTGTCGTAACGCGTTACAATTTTGGCCGGAAATTTCCGATCTGACAGTACGCACAGTTGAACATTGGTTGAACAAACAGAAGCCTGAGGCCCTGCGCCACAGCAAGATCTCCGAATCGCTGTCTGTTGCTGTACAAATGGCCTGAATACCCCTCTCCTCGTCTATCATAGCGCGTCCTGAGAGATATTGCACAATATGCTATTCTCCCTTCCAGTCGATTTACTTGTCGAACACATCCTGTCGCGTCTGTCTCTGATGTCCCTTACTGTGTGCCTTTCCGTCTGTCGCCAACTTCACACCATCATCGCCTCCTCCACGCATCTGAACTATATTGTGGAGCTCGAGAAAGAAGGCATGATCGATAACCCTTGCTGTTCATACGAGATATACCCCCGTAGCAAACGACTGGAGATGCTCAAAGAACGTGCAATGCGGTGGAAACATTTGGATTTGAAGTGGAGGGCCCGAGTAAGATGGCCGAAGTCGAACAGGTCGAACTTCGATACCTACAACATCACTCCATCTCCACAGATGCTCGTGCTTCCAACGCTATGTGGTGTAGAGGGTAGAATAGTAGAGGAAGCATACTTTGCTCGCTTACCCGTGACACTCGCCGATATCGCAGCAAAATGGGACAAGATAACTCTTGGAAAACATATCCTCGCAGTAGGAATGGCGATAGAAGAACATGACTTGCTTGCATTTGCTACCTCGTAGGAATTCTACTCGTTTTGGCTGGCATATTCTCATAATTCACACTTAGGATGCCGTCGCCACCAAACTCTCCTGAAAAATTCGTTCAAATCCATCTTCTGCGTCGTTCCACACGCGAACCGCATCCTTTGGCTTCGTCGCCCGTCTTGGACATTTGCACTGTCCGCTCCACGGAACTGACCGCCTCCCACGTCCATATCTCAGGAGAAAACCTGACCTTCACCATCACGTATAAAGATGACACCGGGCAATCCCACTATGAACCCTACGGCCGGGGATGACGACTGGTCACACCGGGAGAAAAAACTTCTTCCCGGTTTTCCTGGGAGTTGACAAGGAATAGGCGAATCAGGAGTTTTTCCTGGTTGTGGGACTGGTAATTTATTTACTGGGTTTTCGGGGAAATATTACGGCCAAGACTGTATCTATGCTGGGGGCTATTGGTTGAATATATTCAGCTTATAAAGTACAATTTAACGATTCAAGTAGTGTAGTATTTAAGTGTTGAACCATGTATAACTACAGGTAACAATGTCCTAGTAAGTTAGGGCTGTCCTACTGCTCTATTCTGCGAATGCTTCTGCACGAGCCAACTTTCCGCTACGGTCAATAATGACCCACCAACCTCGATCGAAAACGCGGCCGACTAAACACTGAATGGCCGCAATATCGACGACCTCTGTGCGTCCTTGTTCATTCCGGTAGTAGTGCATGTCGAGGTCGTTATGGCGCTCAATGGGACAATTCTTTATTGACGCGAGGATGACTGTTTCGGGATCGACAAGTCCAAGTTGTGGCGTAGCCGGCATGCGCACAAGTATTATCTGTCGAATTTGGCCGTAAAACGTCTTGAGTTCGAGTTTGGGCTTCCTCCGTGGTTGGTTTGTATACTTGTCGACATATAGTTCATACTGAAACCGTGTTATTACGAGGGATATCGGTGAAGGCTAAGGAACAGTACGCACTCTGACATGGGAAGCATCACGCCTATCCTCTGCATTGGACTGGACAATCGCCGCAGCTCTCATGGTATCCCCGCCTCCAAGCCGTCGAAATTTCCCCCAAAATTCGACCTGTTGAGCTGAGAAGTGATCCTTGACGATGGCGCGTTGAAGAGACCGCGAGCGGCTAGCTGTGAACGGACTACCATTCTTCTTACCTGAGCTATTTTTAGCACTTAGTAAAGCTTATAATGTAGTCTAAATGTTACAAGTCCGGACATTACAATGACAAGGCTACTAAGGACTAGAGGAAACTATGCAAGATAACGAGGAATGCGCGGTTTAATAAAGACATTATCATTAGTAACTATTGAGATACTAGTCAATACATCTAATGAAGTGTACGGAAATAGGCGCCTTTCAGTAATGTCTTAACCATCCGGCCTATACAGCGAGGGCGCGGATCTCTAGATTAAAGAACGGACATCTAGGCACACTACAGGACAGGTCGCGTGACATTGCCGAAGGCATCGAGGACAGTGGAGCAGCCGGGGTAAAGCAGACGCCCATAGACGCGCCTGTAGCAACGCCGATCAAAGCTCGGATCAAAGGGATACCAAATTGGGAACACATACCATATCGGGTAATAACTGGGTACAGGAAGATTTCCGGGGTGCATAACTCGACACAGCGAGATCCCAGATGCACGCCGAAGGTACCAAGATACCGGGTACAAAGGACGAAGGGTTACAACCCTAATCACGAGCATTATCTCGGACAGAACGTGCGTGGATTGCCCGAGCGTCTCCGACGAGATGTAGGCGCGTCTATGCTCCGGTCAGTCTATAGCCAATGACAGGACAAGATACCAATGAAAGCGAAAGGTCATGAGCCTGTATACCACGCGGTCGAGGAGGATTAAGTCTTAGGCGCTTAAGTTAGCCGAACCGACGACGATCTGAGCTCCCGATCCAACCAAAAAGGCATGATTGAGCGGATGAGCACGGAAACTGTACTCCACAAGGCCGCCGCTCGCGCACAAATGCCCATGAAATCTCTATATTCTCGTCATTGCGTCTATGTAATAATATATCGTCTCAGTAGTATATAAGCAGCCCTGTAACACCGTAGAATACAAGCAATTTACCACCCACGAGATACAAGCGCTTAAGAATTATATCTTAAGTGTTTCACCTCTAAGTACCAAGTAGCTTCAAAGCGAGAGTCCCATAATATAAAAAGAAACCAAGTAACGATATAAACGAACTGTTAAGACGAGAACGCGTGTCTAAGTGATTCGCCAAGACAAGTAAAGAGAGTTATAAGCCAAGGAACCTGTCTAAGTGACTTGTTCAAAACCTACCCTTTGTCAAAGGACATCTGGGGACCTGGACTGTAGTGTCGGTGGACGAAAGCGTCTACGCGCCTCTGGCCATTGTTAAGGGACTGTAGTGTCGGCGGATCAGACATCTGCGCGCCTCTTTCCACAAGTATAGTTTTTGAGACAAGTAAAGACAAGTTAAAGGGCATAGAGCCATCTTCTCAATTGGAGAACAAGACAAAGCGAGATCAGTTAGCAGTTTGTGCATAGAGCACTAGTTTCCGAGTACCAGACCAGAATTTACACAAGTCTATTGGACTTAAAACGACCCATTGGCTATAAACGCGCCTAAGGCCTTGCCTGAGCCGTTGTATAGTTAAACACCTTCTTTTATCGCACACCTACTATCAGGTATCGATATTATAAAACTATTATCCTCCCCTTGGACGAACTAAGTCAACTAAACATTGATTTGGGTGTTTGAGTGTAGTAAAGTAGTTATTTAAAAGTGAAGCAAGTCGGATTTGATAGTATCTCTCTAATAGACATTACAAAGTCTATTGAAAGCGACTACTTGATTATCTAGTAGTTCACACACACCCCGCACTAAGCATCTTTAGCGTGTTGTGTTATAACGAGTAGCTAGCGTGGCGACGATAATAGAGTAAAGACTGTCGGGAATATCGGGATGTTTTTGGCGCGGAAAACACAATACTGACGTGGGATCTGTCAATCGTG
The DNA here is from genome assembly GCA_015499995.1 of Flammula alnicola. Lineage (NCBI taxonomy): Eukaryota > Fungi > Basidiomycota > Agaricomycetes > Agaricales > Strophariaceae > Flammula > Flammula alnicola. Next base: position 61,579 of record JADNRV010000146.1, on the reverse strand, counting down.
AAGCAATCAGAGAACAGGGATGGAAGGAACACGTGAGAAGACTTACATTCATCGAAGGCAAATTCATGAGAATTTCCTTCCTTCGGCGGCAGAAGGGCTAGCTGATCGTGAACATTGTATCGATTCTTTATCTGATCCAATTGTGCGACAGCTGTAACGTATGAATCAATGTTAGCAAAAGGATGGCGACGGCTTTTAATGCAGCGCAGTAGGTGCCCGCAGAAGCGCTCCATCGGAAATGCCCAGTATGCCCACACTGGCCCCATTGCTTCGATTCCATCAGCAATATGTAAGAGCGCATGGACTGTAAGCGGACATGCCGACACCGGCGACACACGGTCAGGAGAATGTTGATAGTAGATTCTAAGATATGAAAATACAAGTCAGCTTTTGAGCGCATATGAAACGGAAAAAAACTGACCGTTCAAATGTTGTGACCCACTCTTGAAAACCGACTCTGACCTCCACGATCTCGTCCTTTGTTATCTCGAACTGGAGACAAATATTTAAAAGCTTGATCAGCTTAACAAAATGCTTATAGTAAATCTCCTTTTTGAAGCGCCCCCGGAGCAGAACAGGTCCGAGATAAAGCGCCCAAAAAGACCACGAGTCCGCCGTACAAGCAGAGGCATCTTCCGCGACATTCTGTGGTCTAGCGGTCGCATACGACGATGGTATGGTGGAACCGGAAGCTTTTGTGGCCTCTCCGATTGCCTCCCATACGCCAGGACCAAGCTCATAAGACTCGCAGCCTTCGTCCAAGCCCTTGAATCGTCCGGTCCACAATAAGACAAGATTCTTTATCAGATTTTCCCAGATAAGGTGCATGAAGTCAAAAGGGAATGAAACCGGAAACAAAAGCGACGGGAGATGGGAAAGAAGTGGGATTCCCTTGATTCCGCACGCTTTCGCACGGCGTTGCTCCTCGGCACCATTGGGTGCAAATTGGACATGTCGAGCCTGCTCCAGAAACTCGTCATGTGTACGGAGAGGAAGATCAGCAGGGTCATAGATAGGAATCTCTGCATTGTCCCCAGGTGCCAGCACAACTGGATGGTTTGCGCGATAGAGAGGAACATAGTGGGTGGTGTTTCGGCTGTCAGGCACACGGACACCTTTGATTGTGCACATCCGACAAGGGAAGATCGCGTTGTGACCCTTCATGCGCATGATCATCGATATCGCAGGAATATCTCCGAAAACGGCCACGAGATAAGCATGCAGTGAAAAGCGTTGATTTGTCGTAATGTCAAACGCTGAAACCCCGGATAAGAATTCCAGAAGTTCATCCACAAGCGGATAGACAAATGAATCAGCATCTTTTGGCTTGAAAGGACCAGGAATAACGCCAGCACAGAGAATGTTGTGTAAGTGGAAACGTATATCTGGCGGCAGATTGTAGTTGAAAAGAATCAAAGGCCAGCAAGTTTGACTGCGTCGTTTAAAAGGGCAGAAGCCATCAAGCGAAAGTCCCAGTGCAATGTCGCGGTCGTCGCTGAAGAACTTGTGGTTTTGCTTAACACCGCCAATAGTGACATATTCCTCTTTTAGTTTCTTGTAGTTGTCTCCGTCCCATATATCCGATACGACATCCGGTTGAGGGGTGAACTTGGCGCGATATAGCATGCGCACGGCCGCCTCAGGATTCTTGAAGGCGGCGAGGAGACGAGGAATGATCGGGGAGTATGTGAAGGTCTTCCGAGGACGGCCAAGATGATTCTTGCGCGGTTCTTCGCAATATGGGCACTGAGTTTTGTCTGCGTGTGGACCGACATAACAGATGCATGACTTGATACAGCAGTCGTACGCAACAGGCCGATAAGCGGCGAGGAACTCCACGCGAGCTCTTGTGACCTTAAGCGAAGGTATGTTGTGTCGATGGTATGTATGCCTGATTTTCGACCAAGTCTGGTCAGATAGATGATCTTCGATTTTCAAAGCAAAAGTTCGGAGCATATCAAGGTCATCATCCGTTAATTCTTCAGCTAGAAATTCTGAGGGTTAGTAAATGCATGGCGGGGTGAGTTTATAGGATGGATAAACATACCGAATTGAGCGATTAATCGCTCAAGATCCTCGTCTATCAAATCCTCTTCCCCGAGACCACCGCCCATGCCCATTCCAAAATTATCCCGGTTAAAGTCAAAGTCTGAGAAATGGGCTCACCTTCGTGGGGGCATTGCAGCAGAGTCGCCCCTACTACGTCTAACAACGAATCGAGGGCTTCGCTGAGTTCTTCCCGTCCTTCTTGCTCGTACACATGGCGGCGGTCGTTAAGATTTGCTCTTCCGTTGTCGAGCGGGTTCGAGGGCTGTTTCGCGAAGTAATATTGGGTAGACGCGTCCAAGAGAGGCTGGATATCCCTGAAGATGTCGTTAGGATCAGCGTTGTCCTCTGGCTGTTCGCATCTGCACTGGCAGCTGGCATCATGAGTGTTTACAATCAAGAGTACTGCGTTGAGTGATGTAGCGTAGCCGAGGCGCGGCTTTCTCCATCTGCAGTCTCTATCATGCATGGCCATTCAGAGCTTCACCAGCAGCGTCGCCAGCGGTGATTTGCTGAAGGGAAGAACATCTTCATGGCTGGATATCCCTGAAGATGTCGTTAGGATCAGGATTGCTGGAATCCTGTCGCGTGGGAAACTGATTCTATCAACTCCTTTCAATTTGTTTTGCTCATTTCGTCTTCTCCACTACCCTCCCTCCCGTCGTACTGTACCCAGCGATACCTCTGACAGTTGATACCCCAAACGAAAAACTCTTTAACTATGCTCACCCATCATCTTGCGACAAGCGTGTTGATGGCTGATTTTGCATCCGATAATTGGGTCAGCTCAATTGTTGACGATTCAGAGCCCAATAGGATCCGTGAAGTAGCCAAGGAACACGAGGATCCAGAGCTGGATAGGAATTGCGAAGTACTTGAGGAACATGAACCCGAGACGAATAACGAAGTATGTATAGCTCTTCCTGGTCTCACCAAACGCTGATTTTGAATGTTTAAATCAATAGCCTGAGGCTCAGACAAGCAGCATAACCGAAACGTCAGGATTGGACACAAGAAGCGTTAAGGAACGAGTGAGTTACATCATTTCTCACTGATTTCAACGTTTGCTGATCATATCAATCGATAGGGAATTGTTTCCTGGGCCAAAAATGCAGCCAATGCTGGCATATCATCGCTTCCGCCAAGTTCCCCACCACCGCATACCCCAAAATCTACGGTTGTGCGACAGGACATCAAAATATCCCCTCTGGTTTTTGCTCCTAACGCTGCAGAAATCAGCGCGTCTCCAGATCCTGTCGCTCCTGTCGCTCTCTCCCTGCTCGAGAACACTTCTGTCCATGCTGCATTGCCAGAATCTCCCAAAACCTATCATCGCAAGCAGAGTCTCATTCGGGCAGAATGCGAGATAAGAACTCTGGAGGCGATTTCCAACCGGCTCACATTCCTTTATCCCAGACGCGATCGAATCACAAAGAAACTCGAGAAGAAACGCCATCATGACTCAAGTTAATGTCCTAATCCTGTCGTCTCATCCTTGTACGTTCTCTTTCGATTGTTCACATCCATCGTCGTGACTCGGGTTAATTTCCCAGCATCATCCTATTCTCTGACCCGCTATCTCGCTCCTCGCCTCCCCGCTCCTGAAATCTCTTCATTGTCCACCGTCTTTCGATTTGTTTACATTGAACTAGTATTACCACAGTCTCTTTACTATTACCAATAACTTGTAGCGTTGAAAAAATTGTAACTAGTAGTGTATAATAGCCAATGTAGTAGCATAGCCACCGTGATAATTTCCTTTCATAGAAATCGTCACCCTCACTTTTTCTTGTCGCTTTCCTTCCACAACCTCTGACAGCTGCCTCGTCCATCCTTCTGACTGGACCCATTTCGACATTCATACTATCTACAGACTCACTATTTTGAAGGATTCTCGACAACGCCTTACACGATCATCCATAATTTGCCTCGCCGTTTGCTAATACCATGGACTCGGACGACAGTCAGCCAACCTTCGAAGAACTTTTGCAAAGAAACAAGGATCTCGAACACAAGCTCCGCAAGTATAAAAGTGAGTTAAATTTATTCACTTAAGCGTTACTGACCTATTGTCGAAGAAAAGCAGAAGGAGCAAGCAAGCGCTAACCCCGCCATCAAACCAATTATTCAGCCGAGGGGGGAAGCAGGAAGTCGAAAGAGGGGGTTTGTTCTCTACGAGACTATGAGAATGAGTGATTTGGAGAACGGGCCTGTTGTATATGACAGGATGAGGGTGCGTTCATTTCATTTCATTTGTTTCTATGCTAATCTACTGTTTAGCACTATGTTCGTGCATCCTGCATCAAAGTCGGTCTCAATTCCTCGGCATATTATAAGAATCTGGACCATGCGAAATTGGGCCAAGTCTTTCTTCTCGTATGCTTTATTTTTATTATCATTTTCCATGCTAACGAAGGTACGATAGGTTCGAAACAAATTCCCTTATCTCACAGCTGAGCGTTTTCCGCATAACTGGGCAATCGCCGATATGGTAAAGGGTTACATTGCAGGCACTCGCAAAGTCCACAACAAGGAGATGCGTGAAGAGGCGAATGAGCAATCCCAGAAGGCGAAGGCTTCAGGAAGGATGACAGAAGACAAACAGTCGGACTCCTCTGATACTGACAAGGAGAACATCGACCCGAGCAGCAGCACAACCCAGCTGAAGAAGCGGTCCAAAGAAGTTCACAGGTCGAATCCACGGAGCCAGAAGACCGCCACCAAACTGAGCAAACACGCCCCAGAACTTGAACCCGACGACGACGACGAGGAGCATCTGAGCGACACCGCAGAGACTCTGAGCAGCCAGAAGGTCCTCTCCAAGAACACCAACTCGAGCAGCTGCAGCACCTCCAAATCGAAGAGGGGTAACGAGTCACATCCAAAGAGCCGGAAGACGGTCGCCACCTTGAAGAAACACACCGCGGACAACAACAACGAGCATCTGAGCACCACCCAGTTGACGAAGCGCTCAAAGGAAATCAACGGGTCGAATCCACGGAGCCAGAAGACCGCCGCCAAACTGAGCAAACACGCCGCAGAATTCGAATCCGATGATGACGATGATGGCGAGCATCTGAGCGACATGCCTCCCACCAAGAAGACTGCGAAGGAAGCCTCGACGTCGAAAAAACATCCAATGGAGGAACACGATGCAGAGAGCGATGTCAACGACCGCCCGTGCAAGAGGCAGAAGCAGCCTCCTCAAGTCAGACGATCCAACCGTACCAACAAGTCGCAGTCGGTGGCTTCACAGAAGGCCCAAGTCATTCAGCCTTCCTCCGACTCGGAAAGCGACAACGAAGGCCTCGAACCACCCTCGGCAGCTCAACGAACATCTCAAACGCGTACCTTGTCCGACACACGACACATCGACGACGTTAGCGATTGGGAATAGGTCTTCTGATTCGATGTGCCCGTTTGTACATTTCTCATCACATCCGTAGATTTGTTGTTCCATTGTACCACTACATCCTACATACTAGATCTCATGTACATTGCTATTATTAATTCAGGATCATTTGAATGATATGTAAACCGTCCAAGCTAAGAAAATATCACCTGAATGCCAGACAAAGTAGCCCTAGATACAAGTGAAAAATGCCAGTAGAACCAGGAAATTATGCATTAGGAGGTATTCCGTGTGAAACTAGAAGAAAAACCCTGCCAAACGAAACCGGGAATGGTGGCCATGGCGCAGGACATTATTCCTAGGCCACTCCCGGTTACGGAATTCCCAGTTTGACGGGGAGTACACCAAGTCATACCCCCTTTTTTCCCTGGTGAGGCCGGGAATAATTCTCGGGAGGGCGTGGTCGCTGCCCAGGAACTTTATCCGGTCTTCGGGTTCATAGTGTCCCTACACTTCCTCAATATTTGGAATTGGAAGGCAGGATGCGTCAAGGCTAATCTGAAGCGCTCCTTTCATGGTGGAGTGCTCTTTTTGAGAGAGGACCTCTTGTTGATCCCAAATGTAGGATATCATGCTTCGCTCGACATTTTATATATCCCTCCCTCCTCTGAGGTTTCATCCCGTCACGGCGTCTCTGCGGATTTTGACACTGTTCAGGTGGTTCAATCACTCCTCCTCCCTCGACTCGCAGAAAGAGCTCATATTCAATATCTTTCAAGTTTTACAAACTCAAATCCTATTTCCTCGCCCTCCATCTTCCTGTCTCATACAGACCCACTGCGGCCATTTGTCAACGATCCCCTCAGCGAAGTTCTAGTTTTCACGCTCGGTGTTTCCTTTCAAACTTCTCCCTTAGAAGAGTTTACATTTGTGACGCAGCATTTGATCCTTCTCACTCAGGCTGCAGGCGCTCTTGCAAGTTTTTCCGGACCAGGTGCAAAGCCCCGAACTCCTGGCCAGGAGGGAGAACACGGATTATTTTTTCCAAGCAGCAAAAGCATTCCCTGGGAGTCATGGGGTCCTCAAGCGACGCGGTGGTTCCCTCATAACTTGTCCCACAATTCCATGGACGACATTAGATCAGCTAGTGGCACACGTTGCCTTTCAGGCCGTATTGAATTCGATTTTCAAAACCATTTTGAGGTGGTCCGGCTTCAGGTCCTCAATTTTGGGGTTCCCAGTCTTTTACCGTCATCTTCATCAGGAAGAAACAACTTTGATTAGTAGCGCACAGTAGTCTACGTAGCTGAGGTAGCTCGGTACACAAGTACCCCCGTTAGGTAACATGCGGTAGTCAACACACCTACAACGTAGCCCGTCATAGCTACACCCAAGTGTACGTAGACACCAGTAGCTGCACATAGATAATCTCTACACAGGACTATGCTGGCTACTATGCCTACTAATCAAGCAACATTTTCAAGAATCAAGCAAATGACACAGTAATGATTTTTTATTATTAACAATAACTACTAACAAGGTAAAGTTGGTAAACTAGGCAGCATGAACCTAAGAGAGTCATGCAGCATGGAAGGCGCACAGCGAGCAGGCCAGCACCTTTGATCATGCTCCGAAAAGTGTGTATGAGCAGCAGCATGCAAGGGTAGGAAGGGGCCACTTACGAGTTGGTGTTCCCGGGGCGTGCTCATGCGCCGCTGATTTCCCATTTTCTACATACATGAGGGGGGTGGGGATGCTACGTCACATATTAGTTGTATCGGTGTCACTCCTGGCTTCCCATTGAGCAACAGGTGGTAAGCTTTGTCTCCACAACCGTCTCGTCAGTTAGCGTTTGTGCTATGTACCTTGGGAGTTCGCTGGACCACCTGTTGTTGGTGTTGGGTGTTACCGGAGAGCCGCCGGGGGGCCCAAGGGTTGGAGGGCGAGGCATTAACCTCGAGCCCTGTGTTCTGCTGGAAAGAGGGAGTGTAATGGTGAGTAGTGGGATGCGGGGTGTCTGCTACGTACCTGGGGTTCTGCCAGCTCATAGTTGGTGGTGTTGGGTGTTACCTGGAGAGTTGCTAGGGGAGTGTGTGTGCTTTCAGCGATGTTTCCTGTTGGCCGTTCATAGCAGTCAGCGACATGAACGCTGAGGTGCTGAGGCCTGAGTGTGGTATGGTGGTTGTGGTTGAAAAGGAAGAGACGCGTGTTGCATCAAGTCGGATTTCAACGTTCAACAAACACAATCACGTGATCGAGCTGAGTCTGAACTGACTTGACGAAAATTCGTGAATATGTTCAGAACAACTTGAACTTGTACTCTGCTCCCTCTGAGTCTTCTTGCCTCCCCCGCTCATCTGCTCAGATTCTCTTCTGGGCTAGTTATCCTGTTGCCACACCTTTTTTCTTTGGAAAGTAATTTTATTTATGTTGGCTGTGTACGTAGAAATGTACCCAAAATATATTTATGTAAATTCATACTAACAAAAGTTAGTGTAATAGTAATCCACATTTACGTAGCACTACTGTGAGCCCTCCGCCAACTATTAAAGATACTGACCCATGTGCCAAGACAACTGTGTCTATGGGCAGTACTCTCACGGCTACCTTGCTGTACTAATAATAACCTTGCACTATGTACGGCTACTGGAGCTACTGTTAGCAATGTAGATAAGGTGTTGACTACATGGTCTCCATAATCAGAGCTCAATCTACCGATCAATTTATTGTTTCCTGATGTTCAAGTAACAGAAAGGACTCTTCCCTCACAAGCAAGGCCTTTACCAAGCCAGTGATCTCGTACTTGCCTTGTGTTGTCACGGACCTACCCTGGAAAATGGGTGAAAGAAACGATGTGGGTCAGGATGCTCCTTTGGATCTGAATGCAGCGAGGCTAGACTGGAATGCGGTGTGTATGACTGATGAGCGTATCATTTGCAATTTGGTAAGCTTGGCAGTTTTTCGATTGGACAAATACTTTGAACTCTAAAACTATTTACAGAAGAATAAATCAGGATTTGAGGTCCTTTATTTCGGATAATGCTAATTCATGGAGAGTCTTGTAAAGTATACACGTTGACAATTTTTATTTGCGATCGCCATATTGGTGTTTCCTAGATGCGAGTAAAAGGTATCATGATTCAACGGTCAGCTTTTTGACTCCCAGGGTATGTTTGCCCGTCTCCCAGTGAGCAAACTTTCAGTCGACCGTCAAAGAAATCTCACCGCATGCAACATGCAACCCCTTCCTCTCATTGAGCAGCAATCCACACATCGACCCCTTGGACTGCATACGATGGCTCTAATACCCTCGGATAGGCTGATAACGCTGTACACATCGTCTATCACAACGAGAAGGCGGTAGGAACGAAAATTGGGCCTGGTATTCGTTTCGATGTTGACGTCGGCGAGGTATGTTTTTCCTCTCTTTGTTTTTCTCTAGAAACGGTGCCTAATCTAACTATCTACTTTCTCTTTCGCCGGTGGCCCACCCCTAAGATAGGATGCCATGGATATGGACATGCATGCCTCCTCCGCAAATCCATCAATGACAACTACATCGTCTCTGTCTATGAAGCCTCTAGCCCAAACCACCTCAGCAGCAATAGGATCAACACGATCTCCAAACATGCGCTCGCTGTACCTCTTCACACCGACCGCAACTCCCCTGTTACCTCAACGTCAACTACGACCAGAGCGCCACGTCATCGTCATCGTCATCGTCGCCGCTCATCTCATTCGCCAACCTCTCCCTCCTCGCCGCCGCCGCTCTTGTTGTGTAGCCTCTAATCCGGTCTCAGTACGTATTCATTTACTTAGGTGCTATTCATATGATTCTGATATCTGGAAACTTGTGTTTTAGAACGCTTTGAGATCTGGGATGACGGTATTGAATTTCTACTCGACAATCACAACTAAAGGAAGCGAGATGGAACTGGGAGACGACAGCAGCACCAGCAGCCAAAGCCGAGCCATGAAGCGGTCTATTTCGGGAAGCTCACCTTCGACTCTCGAGGGCACAGCTCGCCGCAAAAGCGCGCCTCTTCGCCACATGAGGAGGGTTGGGACGATGAAGATGACACCGAATTCGAATCCAAACCACTAGCCTTTCCCGCAATGAAGCTGCAGTCCCATTTCGTCGGTCATTTCGGTTCCCGACACCGTGTACACCTACCTACTCATCCACCATGCATCTCCGACCTACATCAGCGTTCACGCTCCTCCCATCTTCTCTGCTAATACACGAGGACCGCGAGCGGCGGCGGTTGAGAAAGGGGACTCGGATCCGGCCTCAGACTCAAGGGATGTTCGAGCTAGCTTCAATAGCTAGTAAATCATATGAGTACAGTTCTTGCGACATCCACGACATCGTCCGGAGGCATCTGAGGGTAAGTCCTATTCCAATGCTCCTGTCGATGCACTGACCCTTATCGACCAACGACCAGCACGACGGCGAGGAGGACACTCGGGTCTCACAAGCAAGCTCGATGATATCGGCGACGGAGACGACTACGACGTGGACGGCATGCTAAGAACAAGAGGAGGCATGGTGGGAAGCTGAAATCACTGCCAGACATAACGATGAGCCATTCTAATCGCTAGCCGACATTTCTATATGCAACAAAATGGCGTCTTTACTCGCCATTGGCCACGAGTATTCATATCTTGACAGCCAATGGGGAGGAAGGCTTCTCTTTCCCAGGAATCTTGGCTTGCTTTCTTGATAACCCTTCGACGTCGGGATGAATTCTGACGAGCTACAACTTCAAGAAAGGCCGCCTTCCACCAGGTCGAGTATCCTCAAAGAAGAAAGTACTTCTGAGGCGTACTCGAAGGATCTTCCGAAACCGAATGGCATCCCTGAAAAGAAACTCGGGTTTTGGAAGAGACTGGACGCTGAGGATCGAAACGAAACACGGCGTGCAACGCAGAGCCGACATCTTGTGATGATTGGTGGGTTATTTTCGTACTTGAAGTCCTAGTACCCTGCGTGCTCACCTTGAAAATTCAACCAACAGCTATCGGGGGCACAATTGGCACAGGAATATTCTTGAGTGCAGGATCTGTATGTTTCTTCCTTACCGCCATAACAAAGCTCTTTCCTAATTATTTATTTGCAAGTCGCGTGCTAGGCCGTTGCTCTGGCTGGTCCTGGCAGTGCTTTACTGTCCTACTTTGTCGTTGGGTTGTTCGTATACACGGTTGTTATCACTCTGTAAGTGATCTTTCGCATCGTCGAAACTACTCAATGGACTCAGCGAATAACGGCTATGCATATTTACATCTCAGTGGCAAAATATCCTCAATGTATCCGGTATCTGGCGCCTTCTCCGTGTTTGGAACACGACTCGTCTCACCAGCACTAGGGTTCACTCTTGGTATGCAATCTTTCATCTGTACCTCGTGTGATAGGCTATCTTTGATATTGTTAGGTTTGAATTACTGGTTGCAGTGGTGTGCCGAGATTCTTTAGATACATCCAGCGAGCTGAAATAATATGACTTTTCAGGACTCTCTCAATACGTAAGTCCATTCTGCATCGATAATCTGCTTTGTAATTACGCATGTGTTAACGTTCGGTTTAGCAAGCGAATTGACCGCCGCCGCTGTAATTTTGCAGTTCTGGACTCAAACCTTACAGACGTGGCATTGGGTCCTCATCATCATTGTCCCCATATTCGCGTTACAGTTGATACACGTCAAAGTCTATGGTTCGTCTGTGTTATTTCTGCTTCCATACTTACGCTGACTGGCGTGTATGTAGGCGAATACGAATACTGGTTTGCTATGATCAAAGTAGTAATGATCATCTTCTTATTTATCGTAGGCTTGATGTTCGACTGGACAGGAGGCAAAGGCCATCCTGGTCGGGTATGTGCTGGTCGATTGTCTTCCACTGACTTGAGAGCGTTGTTGTTAATGTCTTGTCATTCAAGGGTTTATCTAATTTTCACGACGGCCAAGCTTTCATCGGAGGCTTTGCGGCTTTCGCTTAGACATTCGTCTACGCATTTTTCTCTTTCGGAGGCATCGAGCTCGTCACTGTTGCCGCCTGAGAATCCGCGAAGCCATACAAATCTGTCCCAAGGCCCATGGCAAAGCCACCTTCTGTAAAGGAGACTGACCTTCTGCCAATCCACCTCTCACGGCTTTCAAGGACATAAATAAATAGCTACTACAGTATTACAAGAATGGAACAAATTGACAGATGTGGTCGAAAGGGCCAACACACGAGAAAAGGTCTTGCCAACTTGTGCCAACTGACTTATAAATTTCGAGCGGGTATGGTGCAGCGATGCCGCAGGAAGCGAAAGTCAAGTGCAAAATCAGACAGGATACATGATTGCTAGTGGCCGACCACACTCAGTACGGATTCTTAGTCTTATCCAGTTTCTCGGACGCCTCTGATACTGGAACCGAACTCATCGCGAATATTATCTTTGATTTCTCCTCAGTCGAAGTCAAGGGTGATCGACACGACAGCCCATATATCTTTCCAAGATTCCTGTCTCCTGCTTCAAACAGTATAAAAAGGAGGTCAAATTCTCTTCAAGACTTCAGCAGCTCAATCGACTTGCTAAACCAACAAACTCTTTTACAAGCCTCAATCTCATCTCACAAACATGTACTTCAACGCCAAGTTCGCCAGTCTGCTTTTGGCTGTTGCAGCCTCTGCATTCTCTGCCCATGCGGCCGTCATCGCTCGCGTAAGATTTCATTTATGTCCCTCTTGTTATTGCATTCAACTCATCATCCCCTATAACACCCACCAGAGTGAACTTGCCGAATTGTCCGTCATTTTCTTTGACGACGTTAACTTGACTGGCGCAAGCTTCTCCCCCGATTCCCTCGTACAGGGTGTGTGCACCACGCTCCCTGCTCATTGGCTGGACAGACCCGAGAGTGTCAAGATCGGCTCAGGTTTCGCGTGCACATTCTATGGGTGCGTATCAGTACTCCTTGGGGGGGCATTCTTGTGGCATATAACTGATCACTTCTACTCGTTATTCTAGGCTTCAAGGTTGCGAGGGTTCTGGGACTCTGCTCTCTGGAACCGTTAACCAACTCCCCTCAGGCCTTTACGACAACATTGAATCTTTCATCTGCAACAAGCAGACTTAAAGTCATATCTAAATGTGCCGTTTTTTCTGTAGGTCTAGTATCGCTCGATTTTTTTCGTCCATGTCTCATGATACAGATTGGTTTTTAGGTTAGGTGTGGAACCAACGGTAGTCTTCGAGTTTTATATGAGTTGGAGCGATGTCGTAGTGAAAAAGAGAAAGTCGGAATTAGTTCGAGCCATCAATAAATATACGCTTTATGGATTGACTGAACATGAACCAGTGAACCACAGGTCAGCCTGGACAGAAAAGATTAATTCAGAGAACGTGTTGTCCCGTGTGGAGACCATGACGAAACTGTTGAAAAAATTAACTGGGACCACCGAAAAAATGAATGAGGGAAAGACCCAATGCACGAAGAACGATTCGAAACCACTGTTTTTAGATCACCGTCCAAGTTCTTGCTCCACTGCACAAAGGCACGTTTAAAGACAGACAGACTGACACTCCTCCGAGCCATTATAAATGGGATAAAGTCGGAGATGGGAACGTCCCGCACTGTTCCTTACTAACCTGGACGTTAATGCGGTGAGAAAAGGAGTAATATAGATCATAGGATGAAGGCGCACCTTGCAATTATTGAGATAACTCTGCAAAAAGGTGGGAAGGACAAGTCGCGTTTAAGTATCTTTGGACGCTTTTGGTGCTGAACAGTCGGTTTGTGAGGAGAAGGATGAAACCATCGATGACAATTTAGATATGCACCTCTCACTATTGACTAACTAACGCTTTTTCGAGCTGCTTGCCTCAGGGATTACCCGTGGGAGTCCACTCTAAATTACGCTTGGTTATGTTGATAACGAGCTTGATATGGATAGTCGACAGCCTGCTCAATGCCTACCACGTCGACCACGGAGCTCACCAGGCCAAGATCTTCTCATACACCATACGCCGTCGACATTTTCCTCAGAGCGCTCTTCGCAGACTCCTCGCACCTCCTCTGAATCCTTTCTCATTCACCTCATACGATGAAGCGATTCATCCAGCCGAGAAGCCCGACCTTACACATTCTTCGACAGCGATGAGCTGAATCTGTGGTTCTGCGCAAGCTTTCGAAGTTTCTCGTCGCGTCATCGTGGTTCGCGCAGGTTCTGGAGGCGCTGCCTACTGGCGTAGGTTGCTCGTCGCTCCGTAAGCTCTCCGTGAAAATTTTCGAGTCCGTGGAGCGTCTTTCGCAGTTCTGCAATGGTCTTGAAGTCCACTTTTGAAATATCTTTGTCTCGCTCCGAGATTGAACCTCGCACTAAATCACGTTCATGAAAGAGAAGGAACAGCATTGGAATGAATGAGGTGCGAAAAGTTGTTGCCAGCTGCAGCCATGCTGGGAGGGTCTTGACAAGCAAAGTCAAATAGAATGCTCTTCGCCCGAACTTGGACCCATCATGCCCGATGCAGACTATTCTTGACGTTAACCCCTGTCCAACGAGGAAAATCGTCAAAATATATATCATGACCTGTCTTCCAGCCTGATGTCGATGAAGTCTTAATCAATTCCACAGAGTTCGCCCTGACTCCGACATATGAAGCAGTGTTCCCTACTTTAAGGGTAAGCAGCTATGTATGTCAATCACAAAAAGAATCTACTTCGTATCCATGAACGTTAACGTAAATTTGGATGTTCAGGTCAGTGAGAGCGCCAATGATGCCTCATGCACCTCCGCCACCTAGTCCTCGGTACCCTCGTTAGCAGTGGCTTTGCCATCCTACGGAACCAGACCAGCCCAATCGAAGGGTCATGGGAGCCTGAGGACACCGACGCCACCATAGCACCTTTACCAACAGTGTTTCCACTATCGATACCTATCGATGCGAGGTCGATGACAAGCGACGGACAACCTGCACTAGTGACAATGGGGGTCGTCTTTCTACTTGCGCTCGTATGCTGGTACAAGCTAGGTTATTGTCGCAATTGAGACTCGAGAGAAATGGGAGAGGCGTTACATGCCGCCGAGTTGGCCTCCTCCGGGCTATAGGGCTTCAGGCAGTACACTTATATCAGTCGCCTGTGCAGTTCTAATGATCAAATGACTTTTCCTCTTTTCTTTTCTTCAGTTTCGGTGACGGGTTCAGACGATATTCAACCTCGACCGCTTTCCTCACAGATTAGTGGACAAGAACAACCCGGGAGTCCGAACACATTAGAAAGGCGCATATCAAAAGTGCAGCGAAAGCCTGCCCCTCCTTTTGTGTCAAGCGCACCTGGTACATCTCCAACGACTCCCGAAATGACACAAACCTCCGGTAAACTACAATACGGCCACGCGTCAATCCACGGGTGCCAATGACTGCAACGCCATCCAACATCGCCGCTTCGAACACCAACCAAGGGTACTGGCCACGAGACGAGTTCCGCATTTCTACATTGTCGCCTGGGCAGTCGTGGACGCAAGTCGGCTCCGTATCCGAGCAGCAAAGATCGTCACAATACCACACCACCAATCCCTACGCAGCGACGGGTTACGCCGTTATGCTACCCCCGCAGCCTCTGTCGCCGCCTCCAGAATTCGGTGCGCATCATCCAGCTGGGGTACAACCTCACTCGCGGAGCTCCGGCCCATCGCAGGCATCTAATCTGTACAGTGGGATTGACTGCCAATATGAGCATGACCAACGATGGAGTGACGGAAGGGATAACGCCGCTGGAGTCACTGGACGAAATGCAGTGGGAGCAAGTTCATCTAGCCCGCCACCTCCTCTCTATCTCGCTAACAAAAATTATGCAGGAGCGCCGTTTCCGGAGAAGGCGCCGCGAAAGGTGGAACAATAGTAAATTCTGTTGTTACTAACTTCCTTTGAGATGATGTGCGGATATGAGATTCTATTTTACACTACTGGGATTGCGTGAGTAAGGATGGGTTTGATCATTGCGTAACGTATCCATGGGAGATTCACTGCAACACACAGACCTAGGATCGTTGAGGGGCGGCTCGCTTTTCTGATAATGACTAGTGGATTCGGTGTCCCATTAGTGGTAGGAAGACCTGGAGCATAGTTAGATGGACAGTCGATAAATTCGGAGTAACGCTCGCTTGCGCTTTGCATAGTTCTGGCATCCGCATGAGGAACTCTGAAATTTACTGTTGACCTTGTTGACAATCAATGTGCTGGCGCATACTACATACTGCGAAACTGGGAGGAATAGAAGTATCTAGATAGTAGAGTTGTGTAAGTCTACAGTGGCATCTAGGTCAGTAGCATGAAAGATCTCGCCTTAGGAAAGAATTTCCTC
Organism: Flammula alnicola; assembly: GCA_015499995.1. Taxonomy (NCBI): domain Eukaryota; kingdom Fungi; phylum Basidiomycota; class Agaricomycetes; order Agaricales; family Strophariaceae; genus Flammula; species Flammula alnicola. Next base: position 45,831 of record JADNRV010000146.1, on the reverse strand, counting down.
AACTACATAAACATCGTCAGAACGAAACGAGCATGGATTTCCAGAACACTCACATCGACTGGCTTCATCAGCTTTTGCCGCATTCTGCCCGAGTTCAATCTGGAAATGTTATGAAAGTATGTAAGGAAATGGAAGTCGCATTCAGCTTGAGAACATACCCAGAAGAGGAAGGAGATAGGCAGTACACATGAGTATTCTCAGCTACGCCTAAAATGAAATACTTACCCACTGCAACGCGCGAGACCATGGTCAGTGAGCATAGAATGACTGGCAATGTTGCAGAGGCACATACTTGCTGGAGGTGTGCAAAATCAGAGTGATTGCGAGTGTCAGGGGTAGTCGGTGCTCAATCAACCAAGTTCACTTACTTCCTGGAAATGCGCAAGCAAGACGGAATCGTCAGAGGGCCGGTTGTTCAATCAAGAAATTCACGTACAAGCTGGAAATGCGCAAGCAAGGTAGAATCATCAGAGGGCTGGTCGGTGCTCAATCAACAAGTTCACGTACTCGCTGGAAATGTTCAAGTGAGACGGAATCGTTAGAGGGCCGGTCGGTGCTCAATCAAAAAGTTCACGTACAACCTGGAAATGCGCAAGCAAGACAGAATCATCAGAGGGATGGTCGGTGCTCAATCAACAAGTTCACATACGAGCTGGAAGTGCACAAGCGAGAGGAATCGTCAGAGGGCCAGTTGGTGCTCAATTAACAAGTTCACATACTTGCTGGAAATGTGCAAGCAAGACGAAATTGTCAGAGGGGCGGTCGGTGCTCGATCAACAAGTTCACGTACACCCTGGAATTGCGCGAGCAAGACGGAATCATCAGAGGCCAGTTGCTGCACAATCACCAAGTTGACTTACTGCCTGGAAATGCGCAAGCAAGACAGGATTGTCAGAGGGCCAGTTGGTGCTCAATAAACAAGTTCACGTACAAGCTGGAAATACGCAAGCAAGACGGAATCATCAGAGGGCCGGTTGGTGCTCAATCAACAAGTTCACGTACAATCTGGAAATGCGCAAGCAAGATGGAATCGTGAGAGGGCCGGTCGATGGTCAATCAACAAGTTCACATACATGCTGAAAATGTGTAGAGGAGACGGAACCGTCAGAGGGCTCATCGGTGCTCAATCAACAAGTTCACGTACACCCTGGAAATGCGCGAGCGAGACGGAATCATCAGGGGGCCGGTCGGTGCTCAATCAACCAGTTCACGCACTCGCTGGAAATGCGCAAGCAACAGGGAATTGTCAGAAGGCTGGTTGGTGCTCAATCAATGAGTTCACATACAGGCTAGAAATGCGCAAGCAAGGAAGAATAATCAGAGGGCCGGTCCGTGCTCAATCAACAAGTTTACTTACATACTGGAAATGCGTGGACGAGATGGAATCGTCAGAGGGCCCGTCGGTGCTCAATCAACTTGCAAGTTCACATACTCGCTGGAAATGCACAAGCGAGACGGAATCGTCAGAGGGCCGGTCAGTGCTCAATCAACAAGTTCACGTACATTCTGGAAATGCGCAAGCAAGACGGAATCGTCAGAGAGACAGTCGGTGCTCGATCAACAAGTCCACGTACATTCTACAAATGCTCACAGGCGAGGAAATTGTGAGAATACTGAAAATGCATTTCTACCAAATGCTTGTATTTACCTTTTCGACTGGCACAAGCTGAATATTGCGGAAGTCCACAATGCTCAGGTCCTTCAAAGGTGGCCTATTCGCACGTATTGCTGTATCTGCCCAACGGAAGCGTCGTTCGCAACGCCGACTAGATTGCAGCGGTCATTAAATGCAAGGAAAATTGGCAAATTATGCTTACCACTCTAGCCATCCTTCATCTTGCATCACACCAACATATGTTCTGTAACATCGCGGACATGTCGTCCTCTGAAGCGCAGCAGACTCCGACGTCAGCTTTACCCTCCTTACCTTCATGCTCATGACAACAACCGCCCCTTTCTTCACCACTGAACCCCATTCAAATGGATACTTTACGACTGCCTTACCATCCTCGCTGGAAATGCCGTATTCGTGCTGCTCAACATAGTCGTGACCGATCTTTCCCTTAAAGTGCAGCATCAGAATATCGTGAAGTTTCTGTACCTGACGTATGAGTGTATAGAAGGAAATGCACAAAAAAGACGCACGTCTGGTGAGGAGCAAAAGTCCAGTGGCAACGTCATCGGCTTCCCGAATGCATCTATCAGGATCACGGCGTTTTCACGACCATACCCAAGGGATGGAGCTAGTTGTTTCTGTATTGTGAGTATCTCTTGCGTTGTTGTCGTAATCGACGCCAAGGCCTCTCTAATGACGTCGGTGTGGTAGGAAGTTAAGGAACTGAGGTAGCATGGCATTAGTGACGATGAAGACGTTTAGTGCGAGATCCAACTAACATTGCCAGTCCACTCAAAAAGACTGTAAGATTTTGCTTATGTTGAGAAAGCTTCTGTCTGAACTCCGCAACTTCGTTGGCCTTGAAAAGACCCCACCCGATTTTGCGCCAAGAGGAGTTCCGTCCCCCACCGCTGAGAGCCTTCTGATATGACTTGATACGATCCCAGAACATCTCCAGCAACTCGAGACACGTTGCGGCTTCTTCCTTGATATCCTGCGCCACAGTTTCATTGGGTAGAGTTGCACGAATTACGTTGTTCACGAATAGCAAGGCGTGATGGAAAGAACGCAGTTCGCTGATCAAGCATTGATACTCGTATGAGGCTCCCGTGCTGTCGTTGAGAGCTTTGTAAATTGAGAGAGCAAGAGTGGCAGCGGCGACGATGTCGCCAAAGGAGCTGGGAACGAAAGGAAGCATTTCAGTTAAGGCCCATTCACATTGACCGAGGGCTAAAGAATGTATCACAGCATGGAAACCGCGTTGTCGGAAATTTCCGAAATGCCTTATAATGTCAGGTTTTACCGATGCGAGGCGTGTTAAATTTCACCGCCTTTTCACTGCCTCGACCTATCTTATGTGATGTGACATGGGCGAACAATCGAACGAGACAATAAGGCGATGCTACATGCCGTCGAGCGTTTCAAGTGGTAACTCATTTGGATGTTCTTAAAGCTATTGATACAAAAAGGGTTCATCGTAACCGTCTCAAAATGCGTCAGTAGCAACTCCGAAACTAAAAGAAGTGACCTCATCCAAAAATTAGACAAGGAGGTCTCTTTGAAAATGAAGCTCCTTGCCAAGAACCTGACTTTTCAGGGGGGAGAAAAGGAGGCGACGCCGTTGAAACCTGGGTTTCGGCATATTGAAGCTAAGTCTACTGCACGCCTCGTATGAGCAGCGCGAAACCTGAGAAAAACGGTCTAAATTGACGATTTTGGTTAGCGCATTACAAGAGAGGTTGATGGAAAATGTCGACGCTCTCTGACGGACGTTTGGTTGGCGTGAGGACCGTACAAAGCAGCGAACCCACAGATAGCCACGGCCAAGCTATGAAGATGGGCGAAGATAATGGAGGCCTTGTATATCCCTTTCTGACTGTCGTATAAAACTGGCCGCCCTTTAAGGGCTGACGAGACGAGACGAGAACGAGGGTGCATGGTGACAAGCGCTCAGAGGTGGCAGTGCGAAGCGGCACAGAAGGTCCTGCGAGCGATACGCTCGCCTGGGAGAATTGAAAGGTAGAAGAACAATCGCCAATCCGGGCTGATCCTGACATCCCAGTAGGTACAATGCCAACTGTTCACGGTCACTTTCAACTTCAACGTTCAACTTTTTGACTCGCAGGGTATACTTGCCCGTCTCCTAGTATCGCAGGAGAATTCTGCAATGCCGGTAATCGCGACTTCATATTCCGTCCAGTCGGGCCGTGTCTGGATATCATACTTAAACGAAGATATCTATTTACAACAGCAAGTCAGCGTTGAAGAGTAATGGCCAAGGTAAAACGTACACGAGAAAGAAAAGAAGTGGATTCGCCACAGACCTGCCCGTCGACCAAGGGTGGAGTGGAAAGCTGAATTCGACTCGGAGTCCCCGTAGGATGACGAGTGAAATTATATGTACCCTGAAAGAAGGTCAAGTTCATCAAGCGCTGAAAATAAAAGCGATAAAAAAGCCGAACCAAAGAAAGCGCCACTGTCAGCAGTGATATATGCATTGCGCCCCGGACAGTGCCCACACCCCGGACCGAACCTCGACATCCACCGCTTCCGATGCTCGAAAGTGTAAGCAAAGTGGTATTGGGTTTTAATCCGAAGGGATGGGCGAGTCTTTCGTAACTTCCATGTAGATCCCGGCCTATAAACTGGCGTGTGTTACATATGAAATGTTCAACGCAGACGCAGATATGGCTGGAGGACAGAGAATGGCGAGAGATCCAGATATTGACCAAACTGGCAAGAAGGAAAACGGATGACCAGCGGAGGAGGCAACCCATTGGAGATGCCGAGGACAGAGAATGGCGAGAGGTCCAGATATCGACCAAACTGGCAAGAAGGAAAACGGATGACCAGCGGAGGATGGAACCCGTTGGAGATGCCGAGGATGATGTGAATCCACCATCACCGAATTCTGGAGCATTGAGCGGACGTTGTATTCTTGCAAGCCTTCAAGTTATCGAGTCCGGCTGCAAGAAGCGGCAAGCCTTGATGTGGGGCGCCGAACGCGTATTCTTGACCCCAGCACGAGCACGTCGCACCGCCGCCCTCCAACCTCCAATTCCTCCTCCTCTGAAATATAAGTCCAATGTAAGTGATAGGCGTGTTCAAGTTTTGGAGGAAGGAGAACCATTTCAGCTACGCCAAACGAAACCGAATTGGGGGCGCCAGAGTGAAACATGGTTTCGGTTAAAGGGGTGTCGTTTATGTTGGCTTTTTGCACTGAAAATGGCGAAGAGAGGGTACAAGACTTTGAATTGAGTCGGGAAGTCGGAGATCTGGGGAGGAAGGTGATGCATTAGGATGAAGGGAGATCGCAGAGCGGCCAGCTTTGAAAGCCGCTGCACCATCCGGATTCCGGATCCAGCCCAGATGGGACAGGTTGCTCGAGTTCCACGTATGAGAGGAGCTCCGCCGACGGTGGAGGTGGTCCCGAATGTGGCGCCTATGGTGGAACGATGGGTCCGACCTCATCGATGGCGACGAGGGCAGCCAGAGATGATATGGACAGGTTAGCCTATTCATTCCATAACTCGCTGGGATGGCCTATTCGCTGAACAATGATCGAGCAATGGTTCTCCTGGCGGCGAAACGAGGCCAACGTTGAACGCTGAACGTTGAGGGTCGTATTCTTCAAGTCGATAGGTGGCGGCGGCATTAGAGCTACGTCTACAGTGCGCGTTTAGTGGAAAAAACCTGAAAGAATAAATAAAATGAGAACGCTTACGACGATCGCGAATTGAGTCTGGCAAAGGTTTTCAGGCCACAGTGGAGACAAGTGGTGATTTTGGTCCTGCTCTGTGCTCGCTTCGCCGTCGGCGTGGGAGGCAGCGGTCAGCGGCACAGGGGTGCCCATCTTGGTGGTGGTGAGGCTGGCCGAACGGTGTGATGATGGCTGGTGGGCGAAGATATGAAGAATCAGATGGTACAGTGTATCACGTAAGTGGCCACGACAGGTCTGAATCGGAAAAACGCCCTGAATTTGAGTAGATACTTAGGAGGACAAATTTCAACTTTCTCTGCGGGATAGAAAAGGATAGGCTCCGGAAAAACAAATGGAAAGGCGGAAATTAATAAAGGACGAACTTGAATATGAGATGCGACGATTAACAGCTTCGTCCAATGGCCAACGACCAGGAGCGTGCGATAACTTCACATACTTACAAACATTGACTCACCCGCGAGCCCGTCCGCCTCACTTCAGCTACAATCTCAATTCTCTCCAGCCGGAGCAGCACGAGCGAGAATCTCGGCCAATTCGGTGAACGAATCGACGACGCAGTCCACCTCTCCGCCGTCCTTCTTGCTCTTGACTTCCAGATCCAGCTGGATGGCGTCGCTGTCCTCGTGTGGCCGGCGCACATATATCGTCGTCATTCCCAGGCTCCCCGCAGCCCTCAGGTCGTAGATGTGTGCCGCCACCATGGCGCAGTTCTCTGGGGGTAGGGATAGGTGACGCATGGCTTCGAGATAGGCTTTTGGGTTCCTGATAGGATTAAACGGATCAGTTTGTGTTTAGAAAGGGGCACGATGGTGATGGATGTAAAATAAGGAGACGATAAGGATAAAACTGACGGTTTGAACGTGTTGAAGAGCTCCGTGGAGAATACCATGTCCCAGGGCAGGCCGGCGTGCTTTGCCTAAACATGACGTATGATTTAAGCTTCGTAGCCAGAAGGAGAGAAGGAGCTGGCGATCACCATGTCGATCAACAGGCGAACGTTGCCGTTTGACAAGGTCGCAATGATGGCTTGCTTTTTAAGCGAGTGTAGACCTTCGACAGTATCCGGCCAGCCTTCAATGAGTCGCGCGGTTAGCTGCTGGCTCAATCTGATTTGATGAAAGTTGGAAGCGAGTCCTGACCATTCAGACGATGCCAGACGAGATTTAAGTGTTGGCGTGTCTTTTCATCCCACAGAGTACCGATATGGGACCATTCCGAAGAGCTTAGGAGGTCTTCAAGGATCTAGCGAGGACAACTGGGATTAATGAATGCAATGCGACAAGGATGAGAAGAGCTGACCTCTCTGTGCATGACGTCTACACTGAGTGGGCCTGAAGCGCCAGCTGCAATGCGTCGTCTGGATTTCACCACAGATCGAGTCAGCACAGTATCGAGAAGCGTGGAGGAGGTCGACTACGGACGTGTTCTTGATATGACCGCTGTACCATTGTTGAGCAAACTTGTTCCAATCGGTGTCTAGAAACCAATCAACGGGTAAGTAATTCATCTGAAATTCCGAGTTTGAAAGCAAGTATGAGACACACCTGATGCTACCCCGTGTTGCTTGCCCAGTACCTCAAGCTCTGCAACCACGCTGGATCGCCAGTCCACGACAGTCCCAAACACGTCGAAAATCAAGGCTTTGACATTGTCCATAGTTGATAGTAACGCTGAATTCTTAGGGTGTTGCTGCGAGGGAATATTATAAAGCAGGTCCTCGAATATCACGGTCCACATTCTCAGCGCATGACCCCATCGTGATCAATGATTCTCTGTGTAAACACCGCCAACTACTACTAGCGGGAAGTGAGACTCATCACCGTGTCCCTGATGATAAGTACCTCTCTGAATTATCCTATGTACATCTCGTCGTCGTCTGCTCCTACAAATCGGATCTGCCTCTCTTGCTCTTGACAGCAACTTGACAGAACTCGACGCGCGTCCCACTGCGCAAAGAGTGCTAAAAATTCTTGAAGTGTAAGGATGTTCCATTCCATCTGTGGTGTCTCGCTATAATCCTGTTTAGCTGTTCGAACGTTCGATAGTTCAGGCTACTGTCCAGAACGACCGTTCCGCAACCCCGGACAGTTCCCCTGCTTTTTCAGGAGTCATCTGAGTGCATAAATATGATGAGTGCGTCTTTCGTTTCGATAAGATAAGATGTGACTCGGATAAGACACAAGAAGAAGACGTCTCGCACAGTCGCACGGTCGTAGAGTAGACTCGAACCCAGTCTACTTGGGGAGAATATCTACGGCTCTGTGTAGATTAGTAAAAATTGATGACAAGTGTTTTTTCCCAACTCGATTGAGACTGTGTGATCGCCGGATATTAGTGCCGAAATGGGTTGGCACAGCCACAATCTTCCCAAGCGTCGTAGAGCAGTGCCCTGCCAAAGGGGCTGTGCTATTGCTACCAGGCTGCGCTTGAGTATTTACTTACTTGAGTGCTAATAGTAGCATTCACTTCCGTCCCTTTTAACCACTTCCGTATCTTCAGCCGCTTCCACATCTTTCTCGCCGGGGCGTGGACACGGCTACCTTGTATTCGAAGTCAACTGCAATGTTCGCCAATTCCCGATACCTTCACATTAGCGGTGGGACGTTCGTCGCACAAAATCAGAATGTTGCCAGCCACCGAGGTATGTGACTCCTGCGTCCATGGACGAGGCTGATTCGGGGCGATCCATGCTAGGCTGGGATATACTCAGGCAGAATGTCGCTTTTGGCGCCTTCCACAACTCGGCGGAGCGATACGACCCACCGAAATGCCATCCTGGTACTCGTGAGGCTGTCCTCAGGAAAATCATGGAGTGGATCGAGGATCCCGAAAATCTGCGGTTCTTCTTGTGGCTATACGGCCCAGCTGGGTCAGGCAAATCCGCCATCGCACAGACCATCGCGGAGATGTTACACGCCGCAGGCATTCTCGCTGCAAGCTTCTTTTTCTCTCGGACGACGGCAGGGCGCAATAACGACAGACTCTTCATTCCCACTATCGCCTTTCAACTCTGTCTGTTGATCCCCGAAACACGCGAGATCGTTGGGGAAACCGTTGATGAGGACCCTTCGATCTTTTCTCGATCTCTTCCTGTCCAACTGCAAGAACTTGTCCTCAAACCTCTGAACCGCGCGATGCAGGACGAGAAGGTGATGACGCGCCTTCGACAGCGCCCAAATGTAATCATAATCGATGGGCTGGATGAATGCGGCGACGGGAAATCCCAGCGACAAATCCTCAACGCCCTGTCGGCAGCCGCACACCAGTTGACTATCCCGATATCCTTTCTTATTGCCAGCAGACCCGAACTCGAAATTCGACAGGCATTCAACTCCAACCCGTTGAGCTCGTTGATGCAAGGATTACCCCTCGACGATACCTACCTTCCGAATAACGATATCCGCACGTTTCTCATATCCAAGTTCAACCAAATAAAGGAGGAGCATTTACTCGGGATTTATCTTCCAGCAATATGGCCGAGCGAGGAGGATCTTGACATGCTTATCCAAAAAGCATCCGGACAGTTCATCTATGCGTCCGTCGTTGTGAAATATACTGAATCACCTAGGCATCGGCCCGAGGATAGGTTGCGTGTTATTCTGGGACTATCGCCTTCTCTTGCCAAGGATAGCCCTTTTGCCGTCCTTGACGCCCTCTATCACCAAATTTTGTTTTCAGCGGAGGAACCTGAAAAGGTGCTCGAGATCCTTTCTTACATCATTCTTTGGGTGGAAAATCCTTTGGAGATTGGGTTCGGGCAATTTGACGACCGACGGAGGTCGCCACTTTACATTGAGGGAGTCCTGGGCTACCAACTTGGGGATTTAGATATTCTATTATCTGATATGCATGCTGTACTAAATATACCACGAGATAGGACGCACGAGATCAGCCTCTACCACGCATCCTTGGGAGACTTCCTTCTGGACCCGTCACGATCTCAGGCTTTCTTCATTGATGTCAAAAAGGGGCACACACGTATCGCCAGAAAGTACATACAGTTCACTTCAGGACGGCCAGAAGGTACGTAACTCTCATTTCCAGTATTGGCGACCATGCTTGATCTTTTTTTCGCAGCAAGTTGGAAATTCTCGTCGGTTATTCCCGCCCTTATGGTCCATTGCACGGAATCGTGCCTGACTCCGGAGCTTTCAAACGATTTGCGTGACATCGACTTCCTACCGTCTATTTTAGAGGTCGATCAGGTCAATATCGATAAAGCTGTACAATTATGGGATTATTTTTTGGATTGGCTGCGGGGAGAGGTCTGAATTTTTTTCAATCTAATGAAATTTGACGAGTTGCTGACCGGTTTCTGCACACCCTTTTCTATAGGATACCTCGGATCCCACAAACAATCTTTTGCAAATTCACCTCCACTCTCAAGACAAATGGCTACGACGGCAACTCACAGTCTACCCGACCAAAGCTCAGTTTTTTTTTGCTGCAGCTGTAACTTTCGAGGACTTTATGGCTGATGACTTCGACCGGATGGCACTAATCTGTCTTCTGGAGCAAATTATCTATGTGGAACAACCAAATTTACTAAAAGATCGACAATCTCCCCACGGAGACTCTGTGTTGGCAAAGATTTATGTCCAACATGAGAACACGAGCGAGTTGACTCGTACAATATCGAATTTTCTCCTCGACCCACTTCGCGCAGGCCCACTCTTTGTCGACTTGAACAAGTATGCTATTCTTGCTGGTGCGCTGGCGGAGTTTCTCTTCCGAGTCCCAGGGTGAGTCTGAAATTGCTCGATTTCATCTGAGCATCATTGAGAATGATCGTTACTTTGTACTACTCACGACTTATTCCCCGGCAGGCGACGCGACCTGCTGAATGCGATACTACCCCCTGGTTTATTCTTCGACAGGTATCATCTTAAGCCTACTAATGAGGAGATACAGCAAAGCACCTTGACATTGCTTGAATTGGCTCTACCCAAAGCATCAGCAAAACCGCGTCTCGCAAAGCTCCTGAGAGATCGCGCACTCCAGTATCCAAAATTCGAGTCTGGCAGACGAGAAGGGGCAGCTCATGCCGCCTTGGAATACATAAAAGTAAGTATGATGTTCCACCCTCACCACCACTGAACCGAGACTTGATCATTGACTTATTTAATCTATAATCGTTCTTTATCGTGGTAATCTTCCACCACGTAGCGCTCCGAAATCCCATTTTTGGAGCATTCCAGAGAACACTCTGATGACGAAATCTGTGTGATTTGTTCTGAATACCCTCTATATGATGGCGAGTTATCAAGGCTCTTCGGTCCTGAGCCTGTAGCCAGCCTTGTTGACGATGGTTCCAATGATGACAACTTGGAGGACGTCACACAGGCGAACTTGAAGTCCTCTCTTTCGGACATAACTCGCCGATCTGAGATTATCACACACATATCCCACTCGATTGGTCTTGATTCCTATTCCTGATCTATAAGGACAAGTCGCGGCCAAGACCGGTGCGCACAACCGACCTGTTCGAGTTCGAGCTCAGCTGATGTCAAATTCACCTCTCGTAGGTTCGAAGAAATCACTTTGGCAGCGAATATTTGTTTTGGGCCTCATCATGCGCCTGGCGCTGGAATATTGGCAGTGGGCGATAAACAATTCCACTCCATAGTCGTGCGCGTCCAACACCAGGGTAGTCGTTCTTTCGGGTCATGTATGGTATCATATTAGTATGCGCTCCACCTATCTCCACCTATTATCTTTTCTTCCATCTTGAGCTTCGAAGGTGAGTTGGCGAGTAGAAGGCAATCACAAAATTCACAGCCTTTCCAGACTAGAGCGCGGCACCGAAAATACGTAGATAGCACGCCTTTTACTGCAATAATACGTCCCCCGGCGAAACGAGTCGACGACGTCTACTTGTGGTATTTCGGTAGCATACACACCTTTCACGCAGATAAATTAGCCACAAGAATACGCAGGGCAAGAACCGTACCGCAACCCTCCACAATTTAGAACGACTTGACGCCCTTAACATCCTTCCCGTTCCAGCACTTCCAAACTGCTTCCATCCCTTCTTCCCTCTCTTCTCCCCGTCTGTCTTCCTATAACGGCACCTGCGTTTCGACAGGTTTCAAGCACCCCGGTGCTGAAACCCATCGCCAACAAAGCCCAAAATCGCCCCACCATCCCAGGCATAAACGGCACCAAGCGTTTCCCAACAAAAGACAACGTTTCCGAACGCGACGACGCGCGTTTTCCGCACGAGCGGAGGTGGCTTGCTGGCCCCTCGCGGCGCAATATCCGTCGACGTCTTGTGTGCCTACGGGTAAAAGAAAAAAGAAAAATCGGTTACCAAACAATTGAATAAGCGCAAAAGGCAAGCAGAAAAAAGGAATAAAGAATAAAACGAAGGGAAGCACGTACCACCTTCACGCCACCCATACTCATGCCCAGCACCGTAGGTCTCCGGATCCATACGCTCGACGACCTTACTCGCAAGATAGAACGTCATCTCCACTAGCTCGCAGTTCGGGTCTTGGAGCTTTCAACTCAGCTTCCACCTCCACTGCTGCTGCCGCCTCGCCTCACCCTCGGGCGGTTCTCGCATCTCCAATCCCTCCAGTAGCCCAGCAGCGACATCCACGCAGGGCATACCAAGCCCAACGACGCACCCTTTCACTGGGGCAGAAGGCACAAAAGATGAAATTTGAAAGCTCGCGCTGAGGATGAGGCAGAAGGATTCGGTCAACTCAACTCGACACCATGCATCAAACGCATGCGTAACACTCACGACCGACAAACGAAACCTAGATGAAAAAACACTCTACGCATCATGTCGAGCACATAGAAGTGCAGGCTCACACTGCAGTGATAGATAGCGTGGCATGAATCTATCCATCTATCCATCCGACCCGTGAAAGCGAAGAAAGGCATGAACACAAGGAGGCGACAAAAAAAAACCCAGAACGTCCAGAAACTTGAAAAACAAACCCCTCCCCCTGCTCAAACACTAAAAAAGACGGGCACTCACCGACATCGCCCACTACCGCCCCCAACCTCCGACCAGATAAAACAGCACCATAGCCGCACCCTACCGCTCCATGGCGTCCACAAAGTCAGCCGCGTTTCCAAGGCTCTTGGACATTGTCTTTTGCGCAGAGGTCCTGTGTGCATGTACCAAGAGTGCGTGTGCACGAGGTATGAGTCCCGCGTAGGGGTAGTGTTTAACGCGAAGTTGGAAATTGACTTGAGGAGAGGTTTGCGTCTGAAGGGAGGTTGGGATTCGAGGAAAGGTTTGTTGCTGGCATTTGAAGTTGACGGTGTGCAGAGGGATACCAAGGTCGCTCGCCGGCAGCGAAATCACACAGAAACGACCTCCTTTATGGCCTGTGTATCCGCCGGCCAGGGCGACGTCGCGCAGTCCCAACTGATCCCAGCCCAGGCCCACAGCTCTCAAGCATTCTCAAGTGATGTAAGCCCTATAAGGAATGTGTAGTTTTCCTGATGTGCAAACATTTATGCATCGATGAAGCCTTTCACGTTGAACGTTGAGCAAGGAGTTTGGGCTGTATGCGTGCAATGATTTAGATGTAAGAGATCTGGAGAGCAACGGTACCGGTGTAGCAGTGAGATCAGGCAGGGCAGTTGGCTGGAATAGATTACATAGATAGGACGAGAGGCTGTGCATGTCCATAGATAAGGTAGGCCAGCGGACACACCGCCACGGAATCCATCCTTGCTTGCCTCTTGCCATCGCGTGCGACGCGATACCGTACTACCTGCTCGACGCGTATCCGAGCCCCAGCTTCCTAGGGTCAGCATGATTGGCCTGCTCCAATGTCAGTGTGAAATATAACACAAGGCGTCCCCGAGGCCTCTTGCAGAATGCAAAGATTGCGGCAGAGACGATGGAATACAGGTGGCCTGTGAGTACTTTGCATATAATATCCTGTAATGCCATTAACACTATACTAGTTAGACTCATATGTGGCCGCAAGATTCGCCATGCCTGTGAGCATGTCAGGACGGTCGTGACTTGTCTCCCAGCAGCTTCCTCTTCTCTATCACCAGTGCCCTTGAACCACGCCCTATACGACGACGCCAACGACGACTTTAAATCTGCAGCCAACGAGAACGTTTGGGCCATCTTCACGGAGAATCGCGCCGGGTTCTCGACCCAGTACTCCGTGTGGACCACTGCTCTGAAGACGGCGCAGGCCGCCTCCCCTGTGGATCAGAAACTTGTCAACAAGCTCAAGTATCTCTCTGAAAAATGACGAGAGGTCGCGTAAGTCATGGAATTGGACTTGGTGACTTTAGCTTGATGCTTTTTTTTTTATTAATTAGCGCTGAATCCGGCCTTGGGGGCGCTAGTCGCACCGAACCCGTATCCATCCAGCTACAAAGTCTAGCCTTTTCTTTTGTACGTCCTCTCTGCTACCTCTACCTTGCCAGATATAGGCCTAACTTCCAGTCTCCTGGCAGGTTTCCTTTTCACCGTAACCGCTCACGCGGACGAAACCCATTTACAAAACTAAAATACAAAAGCAAAAAAAAAGTGGTTTCCATACAACCCCTACTCCCCGTCCCTTGTTGATTGATTGTGTAGCTGCGTAGTTGATGTACGGTCGTCTTACGTAGTTATCCACGGACATATAGCCTTCAGATTAGTGAATGAATAGCTTTGATTTGCCCTGTAACGAGCCTATGGAGATAGTGCTGAGCGTACTCCAGAACAGTCAGCCAACTCGCGTTGAATTGTGACCGGAGATCTTGAACTTCATAGTTGCATCGCGACCTGGCCCAATACCGCCATTTGGTCTGGAACCCATGAATGATCTTGTTATGAGGCGATATGGAACCCCGATGGCATCGTTCCACTCCGTCATCGTCTTATGCTAAAACCTTGAGACTTCTGACAACTGTTATAGAGTATCTGCTACTCAGATAACGTTACACCACAGTACGAACCCAAAGTGGAGGATATTAGCTTATTTCTTCGGACTGGTCAGCAACCTGCAACGAGCACAAGATTCCCATACGCCCGTCACCCACTTCTCTGTTTCTCATATTGTTATACCACAGCCCTATTCTACTCTGCTGCTTCTCGCACCAACCAACTCCCATCCAGCGTGCCCTTGCCCGTCTCCCGCAATGCCCAGGCCTCGCGGTCCAAGCTCTTGCGCGCTACATCGCAGTCCATGTGGATGTCCTCGATCAGCCCTTGCAGATCGTCGTAGTCTTTCTCCTCCCTGATGAAACCCGCGATTAGCAGGCGCATCTCGACGCCATAGAAGTCAGTCCCGAACTCGTGAAGCATGTGCGCCTCAGCCGACCGCACCGTGTTCTTGTAGAACTTGTTGTACCCGATCGACATCACCATGGGATATACGCTGAACCCGGAGTGCGCCTCCTGGAACGTGGCTGTGGTGGCGGTGGTGGTGTCTGATGCTGTCGTTGGTTGGTTCGGATGTGACGGCGGTAGGCGTAGAGACGCCCAGCCAAAGTACACCCCAGACTTGATATCGACGATCCATGGTGTCAGGTTTTCGTCAACGGGGAGGTTGGCGGTGGGAATGCCTAGTTCTTTGGAGCCACGCCCGAAGCCTTTGATTACCTTGCCTTCCATCTGCAGGGGGTAGGGTGCTTCGAGCCCCATAGAGGGGCCGTTGATGAGTGGGTGGGCGGTGAGCAGTGGAGTCATAAGCACACTAGGGATTGCGAGGTTGTTGGTAGAAGTCGGGAGCATTGCTAGGAGGCGAGAAGGTGGACGATGAAGGGGGATTGGTAGCTGCGGTTGTCGAGGATGGTTGTCGAGGATATAGCCTGGTCGATTTTCTATCTCAGCGAGAGAATGTGCAGGCTTGTCGAGTTGTAACTCTTACCGGCGACAGCGAACAGTAAATGTGGTGGGATACGACACGTCTCGCTATCTTTTGCTTGGATGTCCGCCTAGGTCGATAAAACTTAGTCAGTTGCTAAACCATCCTCTCGTTCGAGAATCCTCTTCATATAGGGTAGATAGGATGTTATCTAATCTTTTTTATCTAAGGACAAATAAATGACAATCATTTACGATTGGGATTCTCGATAGAGAGGTTGGCCTTCTTCCCCAAGGTCTTCCATCATGCACGATGCAGACTATTCTTAATGTTAACCGGTAACCCCTTGTCCAAGGAGGAAAATGGTCAAAATATATAACCATGACCTATCGTCCAGAGTCATAATCAATTCCAAAGAATTCGCCCTGACCCCGACATTGACAGATATGAAGCAGTGTGCTACCTTCTTTAAGGGTAAGCAGGTATGTACTATGTCAATCACAAAAAGAATCTACTTCGCATCCATGAACGTAGGCTGTGCTTAACGTAAATTTGGACGTTTAGGTCGATTCAGAGCACCAACGATGCTCTCTTGCTTCATGCAGGTCCTCCGCCACCTAGTCTTCGCGAGCAGTGGTTTTGCCATCTTACGGAGCCGGGCCAGCCCAATCGAAGGGTCATGGGAGGACACCGACGCCACCACAGTACCTTTAACAACAGAGTTTCCACTATCGATGCCTATCGCTGCGAGGTCGACGACAAGCGACGTGGTTCACGACAACCTATTCATTCCTGCAATAGTGACGATGGGGATCATCTTTCTACTCGCGCTCGTATGCTGGTACAAGCTGGGGTGTTGTTGTTGCCATCGAGAGAACGGGGAGAGGCATTATCCGCCGCCGAATTGGCCTCCAAGTTATAGGGCTCCAGACAGTACGCTTACTTACATTGACCCTCTGTGCAGTTCTAACGATCAAATGACTTTTCCTCTTTTCTTTTCTTCAGTTTCACTGACAGGTTCAGACGATCTTCAACCTCGACCGCTTTCCTCGCAGATCAGCGGACAAGGACAACCCGGGAGTCCGAACATGTTAGGAAGACGTATATCAAAAGTGCAGCGAAAGCCTGCTCCTCCTTTTGTGCCAAGCGTGCCTGGTACACCTCCAACGACTCCCGGAATGACACAAACCTCCGGTACACCACAATATGCTTCCAACCCGTCAATCTGCGGGTGCCAATGGCTGTAACACCATCTAACATCGCCGCTTCGAACACTAACCAGGCGTACTGGACACGAGGTGGGCTCCGCATGTCCACATTGTCGCCTGGGCAGTCGTGGACGCAAGTCGGCTCCGTATCCGAGCAGCGAAGACCCCCACAATACCACACCACTAATCCCTACGCAGTGACGGGTTACGCCGTTACGCCACTCCCGCACCCTCAGTCGTCGCCTCCAGAATTCGGCGCGCATTATCCAGCTGGGGTACAACCTCACTCGCAGAGCTACGGATTGCAGGCATCTGATCTGTACGGTGGGATTGACCGCTAATACGAGTGCGACCAGCGATGGAGCGACGGAAGGGATCACGCCGCTGAAAACACTGGACGAAACGCAGTGGGAGAAAGTTCATCTAGCCCGCCACCTCCTCTCTATCTCGATGACAAAAATTATGCAGGAGGGGCGTTTACGAAGAAGGCGCCGCGAAAGGTGGAGCGATAGTAAATTCTGTTGTTACTTTGAGATAATGTGCAGATATGAGATTCCGTTTTACGCTACTGGGATTGCGCGAGGAAGGATGGGTTTGATCATTGCCGGCACTTGAATGATACACCGTAAATCATCGATGGGGGATTCACTACATCACACAGAACTAGGATCGTTGTTAGATGGACAGTCGATATATTCGGAGTAACGCTCACTTGCGCCTTGCATAGTTCTGGCATCCACATGAGGAACTCTGAAATTTACTGTTGACCTTGTTGACAATCAATGTGCTGGTGCATACTACATACTGCGAAACTGGGAGGAATAGAATTATCTAGATAGTAGAGAGTGTAAGACTACAGCAGCATCTAGGTCAGTAGCATGAAAGGTCTCGCCTTAGGGGAGAATTTCCTCAACTAAATAAACATTGTCAGAACAAAACGAGCATGGACTACCAGAACACTCACATCGACTGGCTTCGTCAGCTTTTGCATCTTCCTGCGCGAGTTCAATCTGGAAGATGTTATGGAAGCATGTAAGCAAATGGAAGTGGCCGTCAGCTTGAGAACATACCCAGAGGAGGAAGGTGATAGCCAGTACACATGAGTATTCTCAGCTACGCCTAAAACGAAATACTGACCCACTGCAATGTGCGAGACACGGTCAGTGAGCATAGAATATGACTGGCAATGTTACGGAGGCACATACTTTCTGGAGGTGCGAAAAATCAGAGTGATTGCGACTGTCAGAGAGGCGGTCGGTGTTCAATCAACAAGTTCACGTACAAGCTGGAAATGTGCAAGTGAGACGGAATCGTCAGAGGGCCGGTTGGGGCTCAATCAACAAGTTCACATACAAGCTGGAAATGCGCAAGCAAGACGGAATCATCAGAGGGCCGGTTGGGGCTCAATCAACAAGTTCACATACTTTCTGGAAATGCGCAAGCAAGACGGAATCATCAGAGGGCCGGTCGAGGCTCAATCAACAAGTTCACGTACTTTCTGGAAATGCGCAAGCAAGACGGAATCGTCAGAGGGCCGGTAGGAGCTGAATCAACAAGTTCACGTACATACTGGAAATGTGCAAGCAAGACGGAATCGTCAGAGGGCCGGTCGGGGCTCAATCAACAAGTTCACGTACATACTGGAAATGCGCAAGCAAGACGGAATCGTCAGAGGGCCGGTCAGGGCTCAATCAACAAGTTCACGTACTTTCTGGAAATGCGCAAGCAAGACGGAACCATCAGAGGGCCGGTCGGGGCTCAATCAATAAGTTCACGTACATCCTGGAAATGCACAAGCAAGACGGAATCGTCAGAGGGCGGGTCGGTGCTCAATCAACAAGTTCACGTACTTTCTGGAAATGCGCAAGCAAGACGGAATCGTCAGAGGGCCGGTCGGTGCTCAATCAACAAGTTCACGTACATTCTGGAAATGCGCAAGCAAGACAGAATCGTCAGAGGGCCGGTCAGGGCTCAATCAAGTTCACATACTTTCTGGAAATGCACAAGCAAGACGGAATGATCAGAGGGCCGGTCGGGGCTCAATCAACAAGTTCACGTACATGCTAGAAATGCGCAAGCAAGACGGAATCGTCAGAGGGCCGGTTGGGGCTCGATCAACAAGTTCACGTACAATCTGGAAATGCGCAAGCAAGACGGAATCGTCAGAGGGCCGGTCGGTGCTCAATCAACAAGTTCGCGTACATGCTAGAAAGGATCACAGGCAAGGAAATTGTGAGAATACTGCAAATGCGTCTCTACCAAATGCTTGTATTTACCTTTTTTACTGGCACAAGCTGAATATTGACAGTCTGGAAATGCGCAAGCAAGACGGAATCGTCAGAGGGCCGTTAGGAGCTGAATCAACAAGTTCACGTACATACTGGAAATGCGCAAGCAAGACGAAATCGTCAGAGGGCCGGTCGGTGCTCAATCAACAAGTTCACGTACTTTCTGGAAATGTGCAAGCAAGACGGAATCGTCAGAGGGCCGGTTGGGGCTCAATCAACAAGTTCACATACTTTCTGGAAATGTGCAAGCAAGACGGAATCATCAGAGGGCCGGTTGGGGCTCAATCAACAAGTCCACGTACAATCTGGAAATGCGCAAGCAAGACGGAATCGTCAGAGGGCCGGTCGGTGCTCAATCAACAAGTTCGCGTACATGCTAGAAAGGATCACAGGCAAGGAAATTGTGAGAATACTGCAAATGCGTCTCTACCAAATGCTTGTATTTACCTTTTTTACTGGCACAAGCTGAATATTGCGGAAGTCCACAATGCTCAGGTTCTTCAAAGGTGGCTTTTCCGCTCTTATTGGCGTATCCGCCCAACCGAAGCGTCGTTCGCAACGCCGACTAGAATGCAACCGTCATTAAATGCAAGGAAAAATGGCAAATTACGCTCACCACTCTAACCATCCTTCGTCCCGCATCACACCAACATCTGTTCTGTAACATCGTGGACATGCCGTCCTCTGAAGCGCAGTGGACTTCGACGTCAGCTTTATCCTCCTCACCTTCATGCTCATGACAACAACCGCCCCTTTCTTCACCACTGAACCCCAATGAGATGGATACTTTACGACTGCCTTGCCATCCTCGCTGGAAATGCTGTATTCGTGCTGCCTAACATAGTCGCGACCGATCTTATCCTTGAAGTACTGCATCAGAGTATCGTGAAGTTTCTGTGCCTGATATATGAGCGTAACGAAGGAAATGCACATAAAAGGCGCACGTCTGGTGAGTAGCAAAACTCCATTGGCAACGTCATCTGCTTCCCAAACGCATTTATCAGGATCACGGCGTTTTCACGACCATACGCTAGGGATGGAGGTAGTTGCTTCTGTATTGTGACTCTGAGTATCTCTTGCGTTGTTGTCGTTATCTCCTTCGTTGCTGTCGTAATTGACGCCAAGGTCTCTCTAATGCCGTCGGCGTGGTAGGAGAATAAGAAACTGAGGTAGCGTAGCATTAGTGATGATGAAGACGTTTAGTGCGGGATCCAACTTACATTCCCATTCCACTCAAAAACACTGTAAGATTTTGTTTATGTTGAGAAAGCTTCTGTCTGAACTCCGCAACTTCGTTGGCCTTGAAAAGACCCCACCCGATTTTGCGCCAAGAGGAGTTTCGTCCTCCACCACCGAGAGCCTTCTGGTACGACTTGATACGATCCCAGAAGTTCTCCAGCAATTTGAGACACGTTGCGGCTTCTTCCTGGATATCCTGCACCACAGTTTCGTTGGGGGAAGTTGCACGAATTACGTTGTTCACGAATAGCAAGGCGTGATGGAACGAACGCAGTTCGCTGATCAAACATTGATACTCGTATGAGGATCCCGTGCTGTCACTGAGAGCTTTGTAAATTGAGAGAGCAAGGGTTGCGGCGGCGACGATGTCGCCAAAGGAGCTTGGAACGAAAGGAAGCATTTCAGGTAAGGTGGGGGGGAAGGCCACTCACATTGACCGAGGGCTTAAGTATCACAGCATGGAAACCGCGTGTCGGACGCGAGGCGTGTTAAATGTCACCGCCTTTTCACCGCTTTCACCTACTGTATGTACCTTTACGTGATTGACATGGCGGAAAATCAAACGAGAGTCGAGACAATCGTAAGAATCAAGGCTACAGTGCATAGTAACCTTTACACCATACCGCCATGCCACGTCGCACAGATAGCCATGGAATGACTTGAAAGTTGAAGTGGGGTTGGCTAACGAAGATAGTGGGGGATGATTTCACAGAAAGAGATCGGATGTAAACGCGGCGTCTGGAGTAGGAATGGTGTGAAGACGGACGGTGGCGACGATAATGGGGCCGAGGACAGTGCATCACGTAAGCGCTTTGCCCTCTTTCTCGTCATCGACATCCTTTTCTGATTGTTGTTTCGAACATGAATGCAAACGTTCAACTTTTTGACTAGGGTATCCTTGCCGTCTTCTAAGTTGTCAAACCCTTCAGTCGTCCGTCAAAGAACTCTCACCGCATACAACATGCACATTGAACAGCAACCCACACTCCCCTATGGATCCTGCATGCGATGGCTGTGATACCCTCGGATAGGGTGATAACGCCGTACTCATCGCGGGAAGAGCAGGAATTGGACGAGGAACGGGAGGAGGAACGAAAATCGGGCCTAGTATTCGTTTCGATGTCGACGTCGACGATGACGATCCCGGCATGTTTTATCTCTATTCTTTTTTCTCAAGAAACGGTGCCCAATCCAACGCTCTGCTCTTCTTTTCGCAGATGCCCACATCCCCAAATAAGACGTCGTAGTCATCGACATCGATGCCTCCTCCGCAAATCCATCAATGTCAACTACATCGTCTATGTCTATGAAGCCTCTAGTCCAAACCACATCAGCAGCACCAGGGTCAACAGGATCTTCAAACATGCGCTCGTTGTACTTCCTCACACCGACCTCTACTCCCTGGTACCTCAACGTTAACCACAACCAGCGCCACCGGCAGCCCCAGCCCCAGCAGCAAGCGCCACGTCATTATCGTCGTCATCGTCACCCCTGATTCCATTCGCCAACCTGTCCCTCCGCTCGCCGCCGCCGCCCTTGCTGCAGCCTCTAATCAAGTCTCTCAGTGCGTGTTCGTTCGCTTAGGTGCTGTTCATACCATTCTGATATCTGGAAACTCGTATTTTAGAACCCTTTGAGATTTGGGATGACGATTTTGGATTGGATTTCATCCCGACAATCAAATTAAAGGAAGCGAGATGGAACTGGGAGACGACAACAGCACCGGCAGCAGCCAAAGCCGAGCCATGGAGGGTCGATTTCGGGAAGCTCTCCTCCGATGGTTTGCCCTACCCCGCCGTAGAAACACGCCTCTGCGCCGAATCGGCATCTGGAGAAAAGCTGGGATGATGAAGGTTTGGAGTATTCGCGGATAAGGAGGAGGATAGGACAATCGCGGCGATGCTCTTTCGCACCTTCGTCCCATCACCACCGCCGTTAGCCATCACACTTCCCTTGCCAATGCCTTTTCTGAGGCACTTGAACCCGAATCCAAATTACGAGCAATTCCCGCAACGAAGCTGCCGTCCTATTTCGTCGGTCTTTTCTGTTCCCAACACCGCGTACAACTGACTCACCCACAATCACCACGCATCTCCGACCTACGTCGGTGTTCGCCCTCTTCCCATCTTCTCCGCTGATACGCAAGGAGCGCGAGCGGTGGCGGTTAAGGATAAGAAGCTGGCCTCCGACGCAACAGATGTTCGAGCCAGCTTCGATAGCTAAATCAGCTAAAGCTCTGCGAGTGCGGGTTCTTGCAATATCCATGACATCGTCCAGAGGCATCTGAGGGTAAGTCCCATTCCGTTCTTCCTGTCGATGCATTGACCTTTATCAATCAACCACCAGCACGACGGCGAGAAGGACACTCGGGTCTCACAAGCAAGCTGGTTGATATCGGCGACGCAGAGGACTACGACGTGGATGGCATGCTAGGAACAAGAGGCACAAGAGGAGGCACAAGAGGAGGCACAATGGGAAGCTGAAATTACCACCAGACATAGTGATGAGCGATGTACGTGGCACCTATCTTTCCCTCTCCTCGCCATCTAACTTGCGCAGAGACGGAATATACGTACAGGGTTTTCGTTTTCGTTTGTGAGCCAGGACGAGCCGTAGTGAGAAGTCCCAAGGCCGGACGCAGCGGAGACCAGATCGAACGAGAGATCTGCAGCAACGGTAAGTGGTCCATGTGCTATACATTGTGGAAGAAGAGTCTGACGGTGTTTCCGGTGTTGTTCATTCTCTCCTTTGAAGCGTGCTATATCAGGTTGCGGTAGTGTGAGTCCTTCCTTTATGATGTGTCACATAAAACTCATTCCGTTTTCTTCTTAATATTTTGTAGTGCGGCGGTGGGTCTGGAGGAGGCGCAAGTGGTCTATCCGGCGGCGGATGGAATAATGGCTCCGTGTTAGAGGGACAGTGGAGGAGGAGGTGCATCTAGCCGTGGTGGATCATGATGTTATTATGATCCATGCTTAATTTTTGTCATCAAATTTCACCCGAATGCCTTGCGTACTTGCATTATTTAGCGCGCGCCTAAAGGCGTAACGCATACATACATCAACCAATGGCGGCCCGGAGTTTTCCGTCACCGCCGCTGGTGCATGCGCCCGGACCAAAGACTCAACGTCGCGACAAGGTCCCAGGGGTGTACTGATCTTCTCCTCTCCTTCGCCATGTGGGCAGGTATCCGCCATTCAAACCGCTAGTGATATGTAACAAAATGGCGTCTTCACTCGCCATTGGCCACGAGTATTCATATCTTGACAGCCGATGGGGAGGAAGGCTTCTCTTTCCCAGGAATCTTGGCTTGCTTTCTTGGTAACGCTTCGACGTCGCGATGACTTCTGAGGGTCTACAACTTCAAGAAAGGCCGCCTTCCACCAGGTCGAGTATCCTCAAAGAAGAAAGTACTTCTGAAGCGTACTCGAAGGATCTTCCGAAACCGAATGGCGTCCCTGGAAAGAAACTCGGGTTTTGGAAGAGACTAGGCGCTGAGGATGGAAACGAAACACAGCGTGCAATGCAGAGTCGACATCTCGTGATGATTGGTGGGGTGTTTTCGTACTTGAAGTCCCGGTACCCTGCGAGCTCATCTTGAAAATTCAAACAACAGCTATCGGGGGCACAATTGGCACAGGAATATTCTTGAGTGCAGGATCTGTATGTTTCTTCCTTACCGCCATAAAAAAGTTCTTTCCTAATTTATTTGCAACTCGCATGCTAGGCCGTTGCTCTGGCTGGTCCTGGCAGTGCTTTACTGTCCTACTTTGTCGTTGGGCTGTTCGTCTACACGGTTGTTATCACTCTGTAAGTGATCTTTCGCATCGTCGAATCCCAATGGACTCAGTGGATGACGGCTATGCATATTTACATCTCAGTGGCGAGATGTCTTCAATGTATCCGGTATCTGGCGCGTTCTCCGTGTTTGGAACACGATTCGTCTCACCAGCCTTAGGGTTCACTCTTGGTATCAACCTTTCATATGTACCTCGTTTGATAGGGTTCTGAGGCTATTTTCGATATTGTTAGGTTGGAATTACTGGTTGCAATGGTACGCCGAGATTCTTTACATGTATCTGGCGAGGTACTTAAAACTGAAATAATATGACTCTTCAGGAGTCTCTCAATACGTAAGTCCATTCGGCATCGATAATCTGCTTTGAAACTACATATCTGTTAACGTACAATTTAGCAAGCGAATTGACCGCCGCAGCCGTAATTCTGCAGTTCTGGACACAAGCCTTACAGACGTGGCATTGGGCCCTCATCATCATCGTCCCTATATTCGCGTTACAGTTGAT
This sequence comes from Flammula alnicola, assembly GCA_015499995.1. NCBI lineage: Eukaryota > Fungi > Basidiomycota > Agaricomycetes > Agaricales > Strophariaceae > Flammula > Flammula alnicola. Next base: position 21,677 of record JADNRV010000146.1, on the reverse strand, counting down.
ACACGTCAAAGTCTATGGTTCGTCTGTGTTATTTCTGCTTCCATACTTACGCTGACTGGCGTGTATGTAGGCGAATCCGAATACTGGTTTGCTATGATCAAAGTAGTAATGATCGTCTTCTTCATTATCGTAGGCTTGATCTTCGACTGGGGAGGGGTCAAAGGCCATCCTGGTCCGGTATGTGCTGGTCGATTGTCTTTCACTGACCTGAGAGCGTCATTATTGATTTCTTGCCGTTCAAGGGTTTATCTAATTTTCACGCCGGCCAAGCTTTCATCGGAGGCTTTGCGGCTTTCGCTCAGACATTCGTCTACGCGTTTTTCTCTTTCGGTGGCATCGAGCTCGTCGCCGTTGCCGCTGGAGAATCCGCGAAGCCGTACAAATCTGTCCCTCGTGCCATCAAAGCCACCTTCTTTCGCATCATCCTCTTTTATATCCTTACTATCTTGACCATCGGGCTGTGCATCAACCATGCAGATGACACCCTCTTAACTGCAGCTTTCAGTGAGCTCTCTTCTTGGTTGCCCTTTTATTTTCGCCTCATGCTGATTGGAATTATGGTCGTTCTTCAGATAGTGACGTAGTCGCCTCTCCTATCACCGTTGTTTTCGTCCGTGCTGGATTTTGGGCAGCCGCACATGTCGTTAATGCTGTCCTCCTAACTGCCGTACTATCAGCGACAAACTCGTGTTTTTACGCCAGCTCTCGCATGCTCTTATCGCTGGCCCGAGCTGGGGATGCTCCGCGTGTATTTGGATGGGTCAACAGTCGAGGAGTGCCAGTTCCTTCACTACTGTAAGCTTTACGTTTCCTCGTGGTCCTTGCAGGTCATTCATGTCAATCACCTTTGCAGACTATCCCTTGCGTTCGCGTTCTTGACTTTTCTAACCACGATTTGGGGCGAGGGCATCGTGTTCACTTGGCTCCTCAATATTAACGGAATCTCAGCTCTCCTGGTCTGGACGAGCATTGGCTTCATCTCCATCCGATTCCGACAGGCGTACCAATCTCAAGGATTGTCATTGGCCGATTTGCCGTATCGTCAGCCGTTCTACCCATTACTGCCTATAGGCGTAATCATCTTGGGCACCTTGATGTTCATCGCACAGGGATATGCTGCTGTGCGTCAGCAGCCATTTGAGCCTCGGGTAAGCTGTTTCCTTTTTTTGGTTTCTATGAATTGCGACCGAATATTTGGTGCTTATCATGGCCTTTTCTCGTAGAACGTCGTTGCGACCTATATTGGGGTAGCGCTATATGTCGTACTCTACAGCGGATACTCGATATACGAGCGATTCTTCCTGTTGAAAACCGCGCATTTCGTGCCCAAATCTGAAGTCGATTTTGAGACCGATGCGGTTTGGGGACCTGGGGAGGGGGATGCTGTTCGTGCACGCGATCGTAAGGAGCATGAAGAAAAAGTAGTAGTTGAGGGGCGCCCAAGTTGGGCTCGGGCGCGGAGCTGGATCAAGGAACGTGTAAACTAATGGGTAGAACTGCAGTTGTAGCGCATGGGATAAATAGTTGTAGCCTTCTTGAGTGATTGCAGCTTGCTGAGTCCGCTTCGCATGATAATCCATGGTTGGAATAATTTCGTCAAATACATCCATTCAAACTACAGTAAATGCAGCGAGAAGCAAATAAATTTCCGTGGGTAATGGGACTCTGAGAAAGGCTTTTTGCGATATATATCGTACGAATGAGTAGAGGGAATATGGAGATGTAACCTAGTATATACAGAGGTAAGAAAAATGATCATCGTCGGAGGACCAGCATCGAAGTCGTCACTATTCCCGCAAGCACACCCACGACACCCACAACGGTCCACCTAGTATAGTCCTCAAACGAATTCTTGATCATGTGCGGATCATCAACAGAGGCGCCGCGGAACGTGTAGAGGACGACGGCAGTGATGAATCCGATAAGGGAGTACGTGAGGAACACCATCGGCAGGGAAAGTGCAACTGTTCGCCTCTGGCATAATAGAGTATTCAGTCAATGCATCACAAGAGAAAACAAGATCGATACACACCGAGATTACCATCAGACCCTCAATGCCTACATGCGATATTGGGCGTTCCATATCTGCCTTATGTCTAAGGATAGCCACCCCCGTCGCAACCATCGAGAATGCGGCAAAGATGACCGCCACCATGCCTGCAGTCCGCGCGACATTGTCCAGACCTGGCAAAGCAAGGAAGGTCACAGATGCGCTCAACACAATCGCAGCCTTCCCATGAAAGATAGGTGGGTATATGCGGTTTACAACTTGGTGGAAAAGAAAGGGGTGGGGGAAGGAGGAGACTTACCACTAAGCAGGTACACGCCCCAATAACGATCAGAGGGCTTCCGCTACGGAACATCCCAGACTCTTGGTCGACGCGGCTGGACAATCTTGCTCGCTCGAGGAAGAGGTATGGAATTCCAAGGCAAAGACAAGAGATAAGGAAATCGAACATTGCCCGACGGATAGGGCGATGTTGGACAGGCAGCGCGTTGGCGGCTGAGCCAACATCTTTTGGCAACGGTTTGTTAGGGCGGAAGTAAGTTTGGCGCCACAGTGCTAAGAGAAGTCATTTTAGAGGACAGCTATGTCAATTGACGATAATTATCTTACCGACGCGGAGAAGGATCCGGGCAACCACGCGAGTTCGAATGCCGTGGTCATCGTGATGGCCTTCTAGAAAATTACACGCTTAGCTTATGCTGTCTTCACAATGAAAGGTAACATACCGCTGTCGAACGAGCGGAGCAGAGCCATCAACTCTTGACACTCTTCCTGAGTGAACGGTGCAGGAATTGGGCGTTGAGAAGGCAAGAGACGATCTATGAGGAATCGCGTTAATTGTCATCAACAAATGATAGAGCAAGAAACATACCAGTCCATGCCCAAGTCAATACGTCCATCGCTTCAGCCTTGGACTTGTGAGGCAGGGCCGTGTGCGCAGGATGAGCTTCCATGAACGACCAGAACCGATACTCCATGTCCAGCTCTACAAAGAGTCTCGTCAGTAGAAGGAAAGAGGGAAAAACAATCACGACGTACGATCTTCTTCGTTCTTAGGAGCACTGGCTCCAGCTTGCTTCTTGCCCTTGCCATGTCCTCCATGTCCATGGATATGTCCTCGTACATACCCAATCACCCTCCTGTCCTCCTCATCATCCTTGACGACCGTCCGTGCGTGATGATCGACCCAATATCTCTCAAAGTAAATCACCACGTCGCCCTTCTTGCCTCCTCTTCCTCCTGCCTTTGCACCGCCCTTCTTGCCGTCCTTCACTTCCCGTAACCATGCCTCAACGCCGACATCCAACGTCTCATCTCGCCTCTCGTCCATCCAGGCCTCCACGGCAGTCAGCACACGTTCAAGGCGCAGGTTGACGTCAGTCGTAACACGCTTCGTCGGGTGTACGTAGTAAATTGTCCCATCTGGGAGGTGGTACTCCAGCCAGCCGAGCTCGTGCAAGCGAGGTTGATTAGAGACACCATGCGGGTTCCACGACGATGAAGCCAACGGCGAAACGGAGGCCTGGTTCGTCGGAGTTGGGACACGTGCCGGCTGAAGGTAGGAGTTCGGCCGCTTGTTGGGAGTAGTCGGACGAGCCAGGAGAGGGATCCTTTCGCTAAAATACGCGACTCAGTAAAATAACAACATAGTACACATGTGAAACACGTACTCGGTCTCCAGCATCCTGCTACCTCCGAAACTTGACTGCTGCGATGGAATCTGATGTATTGGCCTTGGAAAAGTAGACAGTCAATGCCTGCCTAACGAGTCTGGGTATTAACAAAATCTTACTGTGGCGGTACGACCTCGTGGAATGCGGGCAATGGCATAACAATTGCGCCTCGAGCATCTTCATGGGTTTCAATCGGAATTTGAGAATGTTGCTCAGAGACTTCAGGTCTATGAATATATGCGTCAAATGTCGTCCTTTCGAGGTAAGAAAGGATGAAATAGAGCTTACTGAGGCATCTGTGGTGCTTCCGACTGCGTGATAGCGATTATCGGTGGGACAGGATCGGCGAAAGGGTCTTCAGTAATTTCGGGATGCGGGTTCGGCATCCTATATAAAGCAATATAATGAACACCTTGATCAAAATACCAGGTTGGAAAAATGAAAGGCGTACTTGAAACTCGACGCTCGACTGTGAAGACTACCGTGTCCATTGCCACTTGGTTCTCCAACCGGAATAGGGATCGGAATGGGCAACGATCCAACGTACTGGCGTTGCTCTTCCTGTTCATGAGGAGGCACACTGGACGACGCCCACACATTGTGCGGCTTCTGGTTGTGCGAAGCACCACCCCAGATGTCCGGACTCATGTACTCGGGCAGGTCGTAGCTCGGCATGACGGTGGTGCCGAAGGCAGGTGCAGGCATCTGGCGAGTCTCCTGTGCAGCAGGTTCGCTCTGGTGCTCGCCGCGATATTCATCCGCGGCTGGCTGATGCGGTTCAGCGATAGGCATGGATGGTTCGCCTCGGTAATACGATGCCGCTTCACCGTGCTCGTAGTCCGGCTCCTGCGGCTTCACTTCCGGTACAGGCGCGGGCGCGGCGATGGAAGTATTCGCATCGGCAGCCTCGACGAACTCGGTCGGTATGTGTTCGGTAGGATCGAAGTCAAGCATGCTCTCCGCCATAGGTTTGTCGAAGTAAGATGGGGTCTGCTCGAGGACAGGTGCTTCGAGGGGTACTGTGAATGGCTCCTCTTTCGCCTCGACTACGTGCTCCTCGACTGCTTGCTCCTCGACCGCATGCTCCTCAGCAGGTGGTGGAGCCGTGTTAGTTGCGGCATAAGCATCTTGCACTACTTCAGGCTGAGGCAACGTCGCAGGCTCTTCTGTGAAGGCTCCGGGATTTCCAGCGGAGGAATCCACGACAGGAGGAGGAACGAATTCAGCCGAACTCGTGGTTTGCTCCTCAGCAGGGGGCGGAGGAGGACCTGTGTTGCTTGCTGCGTACGGGTCTTTCACGACGTCAGGCTGGGGTAACGCCTCTGGATCGTCGGTAAACGCGCCAGGATTTCCAACAGAGGAGTCGATAACGGGAGGAGGCACATAACCAATCGGACTGGTGGCCCGCTCTTGCTCGGTGGCGACCGCCGGCTGAACGGGTTCTGGAGACGCAGCGATAGTCGATTCAGAGGGCTGAGTTGCGACCACGGTTTGCTGAGCTAGAGGCGATGGACCGACTGTTTCCTGCTGCGTGGCCTCTGCCTCGCGAGCTGGGCTCTCGGCGATTGGGGTTGGGACGGACACCAGCTGAGTAGGAGGAGGGGTCACGACTGTAGGTGCAGTCAGAGAATCACGCGAGGAAACTCGTCTGAGAGAGGAGGAATCACTATCTCTCTCTCCAGAGGCAGGTGTCGAGGGGCGCGCGATACTGAGTATGGTAGACGAACGGCGCATGGCTGCTCCCATACGGGAGGCCCATTTCGAGGCCGGCCTCGGCGTGCCGGGGGGTGTTGCGCTCATTGTTGTCTACGGTCTACGGTGGTGAGGAATATAATAGATAGAGAGGATGAAGTCGTATAGGATGTCGAAGGCTCGTGTTCCGATGAGTGCAATGAAGACCAAGTGTGTTGGTGGGTAGGGTGAGGATGCGAAGACATGGAAAAGAAGCTTAAGGCATTATCAATGAGATGCCAGGAGGTTGCGTCGAGGCATGGTGGGTGATGCACGATACCGAACTTAGGTGTGAATGCGTATTCCAAGGGTCGTGATTATCGCGCGTAAGTGCTCGGATCGCCACCTTGGCAGGCCAACACGTTGTCCGGCGCGTCCACCCTGCCAATCTGATACTTGTCAAGCCTGCCACTGAGTTCTACTCGAGGTTTCGAAACATAAGTCCGGGTTTGATCTGGCTTGAAAGAGTCTGCTCTCACCTCAAAGGAGATTAGACAAGGCTTGACAGTAGGGAGATAGATCACAAGCCTCAGCCACGAGGCACCTCGATTGTGCTCGGCAGTGATATGACGACAAACACGTTGCCTCAGAACACATCTGTGGCCGTGAAATGGCGCGAAATGAGTCTCCAATCTCATAGCCCTGCTGCGAGAACGTACATAAAACGCCTCGTTGGACACACGCTTTCGCGGCAGGCTTGAAGGCCGCCGAAGTCTGGAATGTACTTACCGCCGTACTGTGCTGACGGCAATGCTTAATCCTGGAGGTAAATCGTGAGCGGCGAGGGTGTTACGGAAGAAAGAGTGCGCTGTGTCCATCTTGAAGGTTTCTGTCGCTTTCAAGCTGCCCGTCACCGACGGTGATGGTGGCAAAAGAGTGCATCGTGGTGCACAGCCACCAAAGCCTCGTCTCTCCGGAGTCCCATAATTATAGCAAATAAATTCATGCGATTCCTCATCTACCTACATACAAGCTTTATTCGCGACTTTGTGCTACGACAAAAGCAGGATGATAGGACAGTGACAAGAAACGAAGGGCCACAACGCTAGCATACCACGTTGTACGGTTTTACTAAATGAGGCATTTATTGAAACGTCTCCAGCAGTGACGCCAAGCTGAAAAATCCTAGAGTCTCGACGCATTGGATGGAAACGGTTGAACGGCACTGGTAATCGTATTCAGACAGAAACCTGACCAGGAAGAGGATGTCATGAAAGCCTACTGTTGAAGCCCTGCCGAAGAGCCAGAGTTTTGCGAATCCGAATGACATGGGGCATTTTCACTAGTATCAAGCATCCGAAAGCGTCCAGCCTCGAGATCCTCCATTCTGCTTGGGCTTCCACCATGAAGGGTGTCCCAGAGAGCACAGCATGGTGTACCAAGGGCATTTGATGCTTGAAAGGATGCCATCAGTAGCTGGTGTTCAGTTGAAAGTTGAATAATAAAATATAGCGCGAGGTATCCTGTTCAACAGAGGATGGAAGACGTTCATTTGTGGTAGATGGAACACGAGAGTTTCCTATACTCAAAAAAGGAAGAGATCGTTGTTAAATGGATAAGACGAAGACCGGGACGGTAGAGGAGACGCGGAATCCTTTCGCACAAGGAATTGAACGCTGTGGGTAACTCGTAGATGGAGCTTTGCAATGGAGTGCTCGAATAATGGTATTCTTCTAAGGTGTGCAAGGGGAAAGATTCTGGATAGACGAGCCAAGTGTCTTCCGACCCTAGGGTGTACTCCGCACTCCAATCAGTCTTCGAGAAATCCGGGTCCAAAGGAAGATCCAGAGGCGCAGGCTGTCCAGTATATGCTTTCGTTGCCTCTATGATCGTCGGCACTGGGGCTAATTACGTGAATACAGAGGCGTCACCGGGGGAGCACTCGGGCCAGGCCTGTCGTCAATCCAGATTCCACTGTTTCCAGAATCCAGAGTTCTAGCGAAGGGATCGCTCTCCGACTTTGCAAGCATGAATATTCGAACTTGCGACTCGGACTCTCTGTCCTGATGCATGCCAGTCAAAGATCTTCAAAACGAGGCTCAGAAATACTTTATGGAAGATCGTTGCTCGATTTTCTGGGAGAAAGCGTCAAACCGCAAGGCCATAAACATGAAGAGAGCCTTACAGTGAGGTGGCTGGCATATTCCAAGTTGCAGGTTTCGAGCCAAAATTGCAAATTCCAACCGGTAGTCCACGTTCGTCAATTTCGTCCTTGTTTGTTTTGAAGGCGTTCGGCAACTCGCTCGCCCCGCGCCCGTGCTCGCAAAGAGCTCTCAGTCTTCAGAGATGTGCGATGATGCATCCAATGATCCAATCTATCCCTGAAGTCAACCAATGAGATTATGAACGAAGAAGATCATGCAGCAAAAGCATAATGACGAATATTATTTCTTTATCATAGCAGCAACTCGTTTCGATCGAGTGACCTCGGGGTTATGGGCCCCGCGCGCTGCCACTGCGCCATGCTGCTCATTTTTGTTTATTCCAAATGAATATATAAGTTTATTGAAGAATCAGAAACAAACCTCTCGTAAGTACAGGGCTTCTTGATCAGACAGGAGCGCTGAAACCCTTCCTTGAAATGACGAGTCGATAAAGAACCAATAAGGGTGATATCGAACGCTATGAGGACATATATAAAGTTCAGACTATAGAACAAGATGCGACGAAGCACATATCAATAAAGGCCGGTATCAGTATTACACCCAACCGCAAAACATCGAGTTCATCTGAACGAGACTCCTGCTGTCGACATGGTATAGAAATTTTAGAATACAAGGAGCAAGTAAAAGCAGAAACCACCAGGCGAGGCGGGGGTAAGTATCTGGACTGGGTTTCCGGGAAAATCCAAGCTGGGATTGCAGTTTTCAGGAAGAAATATTTATCCTGGTTACCATCCTCCGCGATCTTTCCTGACTCTTGCACGTTTGCAAACAAAAACAAAAAATGTCGCCGCAGATCGTCCAAGATCGAGACGAGTTTTCAAGCGGTCGCAGGGCGGCTGAATTCCAGATTGATATTGAATGTACATTGCCAATTCAGAAAGTGGTAGCATAAGTATGAGGAAAGGCCCTGTGCACAGCTGTGCACATGGTCGCCTATGTTGCGTCGGCTTTCAATCGAAACGCTGTTTTGCGCTCTCAGTCAGTGTTATAGAACAGTATAGAGTAAAAATTGCCCTACAATAAGATACAGCTCCAAATTCAAACGCGAATATAAGTCATGTCCCCTTTGAAGAGGGTTTAGACAAGCTCTGGACAAGAGGAATATGGAAAAGATCCGTGAGTTGCAAGTCGTCGCAATGGGACCAGTAATTTCAGCGAATTCTCACGGGCGTTTAAACATTTTAGACTCGGAGTATTCCCGGATATTCTCCACACGGATCAGACAGTTTCCGATCAGTCGTTGGCCTGTCGCTCGCGTTTTCTTATGTCTCAGACTTGTGTAGCATGGAGAACAAAAAAAAAGTCATAGAATAGCGTCGAGTGCCTTCGGTTAATCGTTACGATTTCTTTCATGCCAGTATGAACAAGTCCCATTGATATAGCCCGTTAGAGGCCGTTGTGAATTCTACTTGTTTGCCGGCGATGCCAAGGCGATCCAATTTTCCGAGCTGTCCTGATCAGGCTCACGCCCGTGAGTCCTGTTCTGTTCTGTTCTATTCTTTTATACGGCAGCTTTGCTTCACTCGCATGTGAATTCGCGCTTTATCGCATCCCAGGCACTCCCAATTTCTTTCAAGATAAGTATCTCAGACCGGAACTTGAAGTGGAAGTCACGAGTTATTTGTTGGATTCCCTGACATTATCTGACATATGTTGGTTGTCAAGAGTTATCGAGACTGAGATGTACATTCGAAGACGTCTCAAAATATTGTACATAGAGAGCTTTCGCATCTCCCTTGGCCAAACCGTCTCGTCTCGAGCGATCGATGTGACAGAGTTCCACCAGTGGACCACCAGTGACCACGCACTCCATTCTTACGGAAAGGAGATCGATGTCTCGAGCTCCCAGAAATTATATCACTCATTGTATGTCATAGAGACTCCAGCAGTCGCCCTTCTATCCCAACGGGCAGCTCTGTGCATTTGCGCTGCATGAATCCCGGAAATGCCGCCAGTAAGTAGCCTGGGCGCCTAAAGTTGTGCCTCATTGATCCAAATTAGGGCAGGCGTACGCACAGGACAGACAGTCACCGTCGACTAGCGTCAACTATGATTTAGTGACTAAGGTCTGCACCAACTACATCATCCATCTCTTCGCTTCTTCAAACTATCCCTATCCATCCTCTCGTTCAGCGTGGCAAAAGCACCTTTCCGCGTACATATCCTTGGCGCTCCGTGTGTCCGACTTGGATGTTACCGTCGCAATCGCCGCCATGACTCTGCTCTGCCAGTACAAAGATGCAAGCCCATTCAGCGTCGCATATGGTGATGACGCCTACCGCCTATTCCTTGCTTCTTACATCGTCGCTGCCAAGGTAATGTACAACCCACCCCGTTCTCCGCGGTTCTGGTGGCGAATCGGGAACGGCAAGTTCGAATGCGACGAGCTGGTGAATATGGAGGTGGAACTCCGCCGCGTTTTACGGTGGGACGTGCAAATTGACCATGGGATGTTTGCCTGGTTTAAAAGAGTCATATATGGCTACAGCACCTCGGATTCCGACGACTACATTGCGGACGAGTGGGCCCAAGAAAACGACATGCGTTTAAATCCTCCCCCACCTGCGTACCAGGACGCGTCTCATGATACTCAGGTCTTAGAAGTTAACCATCACTCTTCGTCCTGGGGTTCGCAGCCGAGATGCGCAGAACTTGAACATGGAGAGGCTCGCCCCAGCTCTGCCATGGACAGGATGGTTAATGTTATCCCTCCGCAGTCAACAGGACCAGATGACGCACAAAGACCGTCAATAACGAGACAGGGGACGTATTCCTTCAAACAGAGAGTATTCGAGATCCTTTTGCGACGACCCAGCCTTCCAATGTGAATTTTCATATGGGCACATCGATTTTTGGCCCAGTTCACCAACCTGCATTTAGTTTACTTCGTTCTTCGTTCTTCGTTGTTTTCCTTTTTACTACAAAGTCCTCCTACAGGTTATTGTAAGTAGGCGATGATGCAAATTCGTCGGCGTCCTCAACAAGCTGTGATCGCACCGCATTCCCACTGTCAGTCGATGTCAGAGTACTCGATGCTCAACCACTGGACCCCCTGCTAGTCAGATGACATAGAAACATATTTTTATTCACTGCAGACATCATAGCACAGCATTGACAGTGCTTGCCTGACTATTCGAAGCTACTGTACGCAGATCCTTCTCGGAGCTCCGAGCTTTACGCGCAGAAGCCACGATATTTAATCAACGAGTATTGGTCTTTAGAAAGCTCGGAGTAGCGCAACTTGCCGACGTCTGGTGCTCCGACGGTAGTCAACTATTCGTATCTGATGGTCTTGATTGGCGCAAAATAGCGGATCGTCCAAAGATTACCCGTGATGAACACTAGCATCAATGTATACCGGAATACTGCTCCGTAATCCCCTGAAGCGCGTCCATGGAAGGACCGTTTTCATCGTGGAAATAAGCGCTTCTAACACATCCACTAGACGTACCTGAATGGAGACGCCGAGAGTTTGGGCGTCTAATATACTCAGGGTCCAACTTGCCTAAGTGCTGTATCTGTGCGATCAGTGCGCAATGCTTCATGAGTAATTTTTTGAGGCGGAGAAGACCTTCTCGAGTCCAGTAAGGCGAGAGCATCTAGAGGAGACTCGAACGTTGGGTTCGACCATCAATCTTGCGGAATGCGTACATGTTTGGCGCCACACTATTTTGGTACAGCACCTGCTCACCGTCGCGCTCTAGACTGCTACCGCATGCCAGCAATACATCCTCATGGACCCTCCACAAATAATAATGTAATTTTGGCGCAATGAGCACTCGGCGCGGAACTCTAGAACACTTTATTTAGGTCGCTAGGATATATATAAATTTCTGTTCTTTGATGTTCTCCCAACCGCATGACTTTGTCCAGCCTTCTCCAGTCCATCTGGCCAGGAACCCCCGAATTGACCACGCTTCCCCTTGTGAAAACAAGAATGAAATTAATCAGCCTTGGCAGTGGGAGAAATGTTTACGCTGAAGAGTGTCGCTCTGAATCGGCCTGCTGTCGGTGGTTCTATGCGTACCGTAGTCGACGGTCACGGGTCATTCCCAACCAGCGCTTTGAACGCCACACAAGTATGTACGGTCCCGGTGAGCGCATCCCCGAATTGTCTTGAGTTCCGCCAGATCTATCGTGTCCTGCTCCGGCAACGAAAGAATGCAACAAATTCTGGCGGATGATCGATGAGCGGTCATGCCTGGCCATGCTCAGCGCCAATACCCGAACTGAGCTCGGAGCTGCCGTCATATTATTTTCAAACCGTTGCTTTTCTCACTGTTACATCCGCCATCTTAGTGCGGCCGTCAAACGCTGTCCGCCCCATCAGATTGAGGGTATGCATGATTTCATTCTTTGCGTCTGCATATTCTCTTGACCGGATCCAAGGCCCTCGTAGCCCACTTTCATTTGCCCTCTATAGTTTACATTCAGTTCTCGGGTTTGAAGGACGAGTAAAATAAGAATGAGCTTCATCGTTACCCGATCTAGACACCATGCATAAACATATAGAACTTGCATTCCTTGAAACCCCATGGGCAGTGAATTGGCTGGCAGATAATAGCCGCCAGTGATAATCGGATCATCGCTTCCTTGGATAGCGGGGGCTTAGGGAAAATCTTGCAGGAAAGCTAAATGGTCCTTCGCGTTCTTCTTGCCAATGATGGTTCGGATAGCTTTGATACGATATGGAGAAGGTCTGCAGAAACTACTGCCACCTCGTGAGAAGGGTATCGATGGGGTCAGACCGGACCACATGGCGATCTTGCTTGACAGACTGCGGGACATTCAACTCTATTATTAAGTTTCATCCAGTCGCGTAAGGTCGCTTATGTTTAGAATTCTCTGTTGAAAAGTGCTTGTGATTCAATTTCAACCCTTGGGAGGCGAAGAGAACGAAGAACCTCAGAACTTCGGATGGATGAATAGCAAGATGAAGACTGATGGAGACTTTGTTCAAGCGCCTCCCCGACAAAAGGGATGCTCGCGGAGATGGAATTTTGACCCATTTCAGAGTCCGATTGTTGGTCACGGCACAGGCAGACCTGGATAAACATCAGCACGGGACTTCCAGTCGTCAACCACTCTCGCACACCCATTCTGACTGTTTTCATTCTAACCAGGTGGAGATCCGGTACGGACAGCTCAGCTATCGCTAAAGTTTGGCCTTCTCCATATTCTAAATGTCGTCGGAGCTTGGCCAACGAAAAATACTGCTGTCGGGAGAGTACTCGATGCCAGCATGATGCCAGCAAAACACATCCGATTCCCACTCCATACATGCCTAGCTTGCCCTATCGACCCAAGTGATCTTGGCCCTTTGCATTGTCTGATTTCCCACCCCCGCAATGTGTTCGCGAACCCCGGAGTTGAGCTTCAGCCCGCATGCTTCACCTCTAGCCGATTTCAATTGGTTATTTTTAGTCCCATGAAGGCTTCTTCTGGTCCATATAAGCTAGCTTCGAAATCAACCTAGTCTCTTCGGTTGATTCGCACCACTTTCTCCCACCTTTGTTGCGCTTTTAGCACCTTTTTACCGAGCCCGCCTCTCAAAAGCATATTCAAAAATGGCTGGAGGTGCAGGAGGTACCGGTGGTGGCATAGAATCATCGTCGCTGCTATGGGCTATCATCATGTCCGCCTTCGCAGGTATGCTTTCCGTTAAAAAATCATACGACTGAGTGGGATCTCATCGGGCATCTTTTACCGCATTGCAATTGGCAGGTTTTGGTGGAATATTATTTGGGTGCGTAGATACGAAGCCGATGCTCCATGATGTTCTTCTAACGGGTCATATAGATATGACACTGGAACAATCGGAGGAGTCATTGCCATGAACGATTGGCTACAAACATTCGGGAAGTTTGATTCAAGCTTGGGTTTTTATATTCCAACGAACGATAAATCTCTTGTGGTAAGTTTACCTTGTTGCTCGCGACTGCTGGAATGTCTGTAATCCACGCGCTCTAGGTTTCCATTCTTTCTGCTGGAACTTTCTTCGGTGCCCTTTTGGCCTTCCCAATGGGTGATATGGTCGGTCGTAAATGGGGTCTTGTCATGTCATGTTTGGTCTTCTCCTTGGGAGTTGGCCTTCAACTGGACGCTAGGTGGCCAACTTTCATTGTTGGGCGTGTTATCGCCGGCTTTGGAGTGGTAAGAACACATTCTACTACAAAACATCTTGAGGACTCCCTGATTGACACCCGCTCATCACAGGGTCTAGTATCATGCCTTGTACCCATGTACCAATCCGAGGTATGGTTCGATTGTCTTACCCCCCAATATGAGTATTTCTAACCATAATCACCGTGTAGTGTTCACCCAAAGCGATTCGTGGACTTATTGTCGGACTTTACCAACTAGCCAGTCAGTCCACATTCCTCACCTCTTTTTCTTCATATCTCTGACGTATCCTCCCGCTCGTCTCGGTTAACTAGTTACCATTGGAGCCCTCCTCGCGGCCATCATCCTGAATGCCACAAAAAACCGAACAAACCACTCTGCATGGAGGGTAAGCTCTTTTTCGTTAATCCTTTCATATCCGTTCGACTGGTTCCGGTGCAAATGATATCCTGAGTTACCATGAAATCACAATATTCTATTATAAGGTCATATGTGCATCTGCTGACATTTTTTTTTTCGTTATAGATTCCTATCGCAGTACAGTTTGTATGGGCTGCCATTTTGGCTGGTGGAATGGTATGCTGCAATCCATTTGGCTCTATCGAATGATGTGATCTGAACATATCCATGTGTAAAAATAGATGATGTTGCCAGAGAGTCCTCGTTACCTTTTGCTGAAAAACCGCCAAGCCGAAGCCAGGAAGGCTCTTGGAAGGTTGATGACCCTTCCTCCAGACTCGCCGGAAGTAGAGGCCGAGGCACTCGAAATCGCCACCGCCTTGGCCGTGGAACAGAAGGCCGACGCTGGTAGCTACATCGACTGCTTCAGGAGTACCGAAAACAGAAATGGATTCAGGACGTGGACTGGTATCTTGATGCAAGGCGTAAGCACCGAGTCGTTTATATTACCTAGTCTTTTGGATGCTCATGTTCGCATGGTTCAGTGGCAACAACTTACTGGAATCAACTTCATCTGTAAGTTTCGTCTTCTTATGTTGTTCTTTGATTCAGCTGACCCAGCGTTATGAACTTCAGTCTACTACGGAACTGTAGGTTATGCAGACTACGCCTCCAATGTTCTAGCAGCTAACCCTCATACTTTCGCCAGACTTTCTTCAAACAAGCTGGCATCCACAACGCGTTCATCATCCAGTTCGTTCATCGACTTTGTTGTCCCCCTTTACTTATCGCTTATATATGAATTAAATTGCAGAATTATCGCCGATGTCGTCAACACCGTCATGACCATCGTCGGTGTGCAACTTATTGACCGTGTCGGGCGTAGGAAGCTCCTCCTCATTGGCGCTTTTGGCATGTGCATGAGCGAATTCATTGTCGCAATTGTCGGTGTCACTGCGGGCCAACCCCACAATGTCCCTGGTGGTGTTGAGGTTAACGTCACTGCTCAAAGAGTGTTGATTGCCTTCACTTGCATGTGAGTATTTTGACTGGCCGTGAAGTTCAAAATGTTCATATTTGCTCCCAGTTACATTGCCTTCTTCGCTACCTCATGGGGACCCGTCATCTGGGTGCTTACTGGAGAAATCTTCGTGAGTCTTTTGCTTTTCGTAGTGCTATAGCATGAGCATTGATCTGATTTCCAACCAGCCCCTCGGAATTCGTGCCAAAGGCATGTCGCTCTCCGTCGCAAGCAATTGGCTCTGGAACTTCGGTATTGGCTATGCGACCCCATACCTTGTTGACCCCACCACAACGGGTGTCAATGGTGTCAAGGCTGCGAATCTGGGCGTGAAGGTGTTCTTCATCTGGGGTGGAACCTGTGTCGGATGCCTCATTTTCACGTAAATGTTCTTTTCCTTCGGTCGAAAGGCATCACGCTTACGGATTAATTTGCACAGCTACTTCTTCATCCCCGAAACCAAGGGTCTGTCTTTGGAACAAATCGATCTTCTCTACCGCGAGTCTTCAAGTACGTTTTGTCATCGCCCTAACTAGTTTCAATGATTGACCCACTTTCCCTTCTAGTTATTGGATCGAACTCATACCGCAAGAAGATCCTTGCGGAAGATGAGACGTTCGTAAAGGCCTACAGAGGCGAAGGAGACAAAGTTGTAAGTCACCCTATCCTTACCGTCTTTCTGACGTGGTTTTCTGATCATTGCTTAGGCACATGCCCACGGGCTTGATGACCATGAGGAGAAGTCGAGCGCATAATGATTTGTCACTTGTCCATGTTATCCTGAATGACATCGGACAATGACCGAACTTTCTTATACAAGGTTGAATGACTTCGAGTTCAATTGTAATTTTTCTTGGTGCCTATGTCATGAATAATAATGTTTTTTTGATGTTCTTTTGGCATGGGGATCGGTTGGTGGATTCGAACCGAAGCCCACTGGAGCTCCCTTAGGCTTGAGCCTGTGTACTGCTCTCGATCACCTGACCGTCGCTTCTCTAAATTTCTCACTTCAATCAGACTCAGTCTCGCGACTATCGCCGAGCTTGCCTCCTTATGCTCTTTACGAATAGCTTTACTGCCTGCGGTACCACTGCTTTCTGCATAGCGCCGTCTATTTTGTGTCGAAAATATTTCTCTGAGCGACCGGAACATTGACTTCAGCTGGCTTCGAGTTTCCTCAGCCATTTTCACATCTAACTCGATTGACGCACAGAAAGTTTGTCACCCTCCGCACACCAGTCTGTGTATACTGAGCTGACTGCCACTGGAGCTTCGTCACTTGGGTTTCGGCGAAAAATGACCAACTATACCCAGGAAGGACTTCCATCGAGGGATCGGTCTTCTAATCAATCTACTTCTTGGGGTCGATCGCTTAGTACCATGAAGTTCTCCTTTCTTGCTCTGCTCTGTGCCGCCTTCCTTGGGGTGCACCCAACTTTCTCCGGTTATATCAAAAGCAAAACTGGGCCTCGAGATAATAGCGAGACCATCTTTGAGGGCATCCTTCACAGTCGATCCTATTTCTACGTAGGAGGTTCATATATACCGAACTCCAATGAATCTGGGGACTCTGCAATTTCGACTCGACAATTGTATGTGGAACACCTGGTCCCTGCGAAGGTCACGCAGAAATATCCGATTGTGATGATTCATGGAAACGGTGCGTCAGGCAGCTTTTTCTTTCTCGTTTATATTTCCTAAGGAGACATTTCAATGATAGGAATGACCGGCACAAATTTTCTGAACACTCCAGATGGGAGACCAGGGTGGGCAGATTACTTTATGAGCAAAGGATACGAAGTAAGGGCACTTTTCTAGTTCATTCTCCCTTCCTAACGCAACATCTCCTTAAGCTGTACATTGTTGATCAACCATCTCGTGGTCGTTCTACATGGCAACAAGGAGTCGACGGACCGCAAAGCATGTTTGACACTCTCACGATTGAGCAGAGGTTCACCGCGACCCGGAGGTTCAATCTATGGCCTCAAGCACATCTCCATACCCAATGGCCGGGAAATGGCAGTCGAGGCGATCCCACCTTCGACAATTTCTACGTGTCCATGATGCCATTTCTCATGTCAAATGTCGAGGCCTCAGTGAGGATGCATAACGCTGGAGTGGAATTGTTGGACAAAATTGGGGTAATCATCCGTTTTTCGATGCAATCCAACCTGGCGAACTTACTGTGGCGAATCCCTTCGTAGCCCGCCATTATTCTTACACATTCGCAGTCTGGTCAATATGGCTGGTCAATAGCAGACGCTAGGCCCTTATTGGTCAAAGCCATTGTGACCATCGAACCCATGGGCCCACCTTTCATCAACGCTGTCTTTCCACCTTTGCTGGCGGCACGTCCGTATGGATTGACTGAGATTCCGGTCGCATTCACACCTCCCATCCAATCTGTCTCCGACATTAGCACGGTCGCCGTCGTTTCGACTACCAATTTTACTTGCATCCAGCAGAGTGCCCCTGCTCGTAAACTCGCTAACCTTGGAAAAATTCCTGTACTGTTCATTACTTCCGAGTCAGGTTATCACACAGTCTATGATGAATGTAGCGTAGAATTCCTAACGCAGGCTGGGGTACAGGTAAACCATGTCGCCCTCGCAGACGTCGGCATCTTTGGGAACGGACATATGATGTTCATGGAGAAGAATAGTTTTCAGATTGTTGATGAAGTAATCCATCCGTGGCTGGAGAATACATTTTGATTTGTTACCTAAGTTCCCGCCGCTGTTGCCAAGAGTCTGACTAGGATCCTTGTAGGATCCGCTATAAAACAAAAATGCGTGAAATACTTATTGACAACTTACTGTTTGACCTCCAAATACTTAGGTAAATATTCAGAATATTTTTATATTGCCGGCGAAATGTGGCGATGCATCGGACTCGCAGCCTCCCAGCTTTGAAATTAATTACTTAGCTCAGCGCGTTCGACGCGCTTCAGTCACGAGATCAGCTGAAGTCATCACGTGCCGTGTCTCGCAACCATTGCATTGATGTGGTGGTGGGCATGGCCGGTTGGATTGATGGGAAGCTTAGTCAGCAGATCACCCTCGAAAAAGTGTCCAAACCAGAATCTCATCCATTCCGCAACGATTTCTTAGTTCTAACACCATAGGATAGTTGTAGAAATAATGTAATATGAATATCTTGACTAATGTATGTCCGTTTATGTGAAAATAATAGTGAAAGTAGAATTGTATGATAATCTGGGAGCTGATCTGTGCAAAGATCTTATCAGAAGGATGATTGACAGGATGATTGACACAAGGTTTCACGCACGCATCGATGGAAAATTCTATCCTTGAACAGTACCCACACCTTGTCCGTTTTATTCCGCCATCTCAGCATCCTCTTCTTCATCAGGCGGAGGTTAGGAGACGTAAAACTATTACATTTTGGTGTATTTCGAGTCTACAACATAGTAAAGCATAATCAGACATTATATGAGACAAGAATAATGTCATTCTTACATGTGTCTAGCTGCACAGTAGTTTGAAAATGGCCAATTCGAAGGTAAAGCACTTTTTTTCCGTCTCGAGGCGGCGTTCCCGACGCGTTGTCACATAATTGTCACACTTAAATTACGTGCCTAGGTATTAATTCCTTCCAAGGCTTTTCACGTTTTTGTGACTCATTTCTGTGACTAATTTTACGGAAACATTTTGATTCTTTCAACGAAATCTATAAATTGTTGCATTCATTTTCGGAATTTCGAACTCTGTGTTGAGATACACGTCAAAAGGTGTAGTTTGACGCGTCAAAAGTAGCTTAAAAATGCGAATTTATCTTATTCAATGCAACAAATGACTTGAAATGTTGCCTAAAGATGAATGACGCTCTAAATTCGAGGATAGAGGGAGAATTGCAGATGATATAAAAAGTGGACACTTCTTCTTGAAGATTGGCAGGTGGGAAGGTCCAGCCAAGCACAACCAAATACCATCATTTTGAACAGGCGTTGCCCACCACCAATTGATGGGGACCCGCAATGCTCTGCTATTTCAAACTCCGACCCACCACCGTCGAAACGGCCTTGCCGCATATCTTCACGACCTCAACAGATACAGACTAGTTTGTATGAGGAAAAATGCTCGCTTTGATAGTTTAAATAAATTCTTGGGAACAGATTTTTATTTCTTGGGTCCAACCTTTCAATATCCTTCATACGAAGCACAGATCTCAGAAACTAGACATTTTAAAAAAAATCCGTACCCAAGAATCTCATTTGAATTGAAAATTAAACAAAATGGCTTGTTCAGTTTTTCTCTCCGTTGTGGCTGGAAGCCAGCACAAAGAGGTCGCAAAAACGCGTTTTTGGCGTCCAAAAAGGGCAAATCAGCACGGCTTACCTTTTTCGGTAGTGGCCACTTTTACTGTCACGCAAAAGTTGCACGGGTTGCCGGTCCCCAATTGCAATTTAATTTTAATTTGCAACTTTCCCGTTCTTTCCTGTTCTTTCCATTAACAACTAAGTACCTTTCCTTCAAGCTTCGGATGTTGAAACTCGCCAAGCCCTCCAAGGATTCTACTTTTACCTATCCCACTTATACGATGTCATTTTCAGAGCTTGACATGGACGTTCAAGCCCTCACGCTCACGTCTTGAGTTTCGAGCCTCTGGTGGTTTGACAAGCATCAGCATTCACCCCACGGATCGACAATTGCCCTGGCAGCTAACCAGAGTGACGCAGATTGATAGGCCGAGGTAGAAACCTTCCCTATCTTACCTTTCCTACCTTTTGGCTATCGAATTCTGGAGCGCAAATTCTCCTCTGACAATATTTCGAAGCACGCCTTGATCCACAAGTTCGCAGGAGGTTGGGGGCGAGGGCTTGAAAGAAGGTCATCATAGTCGCAACGTGGATCCATCTTTGGAGGGCGTGCATGGCTTGCAATGTGCTTTAACACATATCAAACTGCTTCTGATGCCGCTACCCCGCAAATACGGACTCTGGTCTGTCAGACAGAAATAGATTTGTCGGGGCTATAAGTATGCGAATACCAGTCAATACGAGCTATTACATCTAGGCAACCCAATGTTCGACTCTCTTCCGTCACCATGGACTCTTCTCAAGTTCGTGTCGGAGTTGATGACTGCCAATGTGGTCACCTCGCAAGATTGGACGGCTCTAAATAACACTGTCGGAGGGCGCCTTCAGAACGGAGTACCATTTTCCCAACCTTGCTTTTCTTTTCGGGAAGGAGGAGCATTGAACACGCCGGACCCCGTGCAGTGTGCAGAAATCCAGTCAAGATACGACGACCATGGTGTGTTTTCCACGAGTTTCTTCATCGTTAAGGTTGCTCACCCCGTTGCTCTCGAATAGTATTCCGTTCTGACGCTTTCGGTGCTTACGAACTCCCTCAATGGGAGACCTGTCAAACGAGTGGCGACGAATGCCTTCTTGATTGGGCCAATCCATTAAACCCTATTGCTTTTTCTTCTCCGCAACAGTGTCGACAAGGAAGTGTACCAAGCTATTATGTGAGTGTTCTTCATCCCTTGACTGCGAAAAGGCGATATTGAATTTGACGGGTACTTAAGATTGACATTAAAGGTCCAAACGATGTCCGAGCAACATTTGCTTTTACCGGAAAACTAAAGTTCCCTTGGTCATTAAAAACTCTGGGGTACGAATGAATATACTGCGTTATGCCATAAACTGATTTTAGCTTGCAGCACGATTACTTCGGACGTAGCGCGGGGCCGGGAACTTTGGCACTCTGGGTACGTCTTGCAAGAATCAAAGTGTCTCGATGTGTGAAGCTCAAAACGTGTTCCACCAACAATACAGACGCGTAAACTTGACAAGGTACGGACTCTCTGTTAATGAAATATACGCGGTTCTCATGAAACCAACATGTAGCTTGTTCTTGATAGGAATTTCGTCCCCGAGGGATGTTCGTCAGAGCCCACCACAGCCATCACCATTGGGGTTGGTGCTCATTGCCTCTGTAATTTTTAACTTAGCTCAGGAGACCTTTATATGACAGGCTGGCCAAAATTTCCGTGCGATCTATGATTTGGCGCGTGATAACAATGTTACATTTGTTGCAGAGCTGATCCTAGTGTTGGAGCATCGGGTGGCTGGGTGATGGTGGGTATACGATTGTCAAATTTTCGAAAATGGAACAAACTTATGTTTTTAATCTGTGGCAGGGCGGGGGCCATAGTGCAATGTCGCCTGCCCTGGGACTTGGTGTTGACAGAGTGCTCCAATTCAAAATCGTGACTCGGATGGCCAGTATCGTACCGCGAATAAATGTCAAAACCAAGATCTGTTCTTTGCTCTTCGTGTGGAGGCGGTGGTACTTTTGGAGTCGTACTCGAGGCACGTTCATGTCTACTCCTCAAGTCACTGTTCAAGCGTACGTGATTTTCTTATGAGGGGTCGTTTTACTAATGAAGTCAATAACAGGGTTTTGGGCATGTACGAAAACACGAGAGACAATAGTGTCAAATTGTTGAAAGCCCTTTCGAAAGGTGCGGTACAATTGGGAAGTGACGGCTGGGGTGGATACATTACAGTGTGTAGTACAGATTTCTTC
>JADNRV010000145.1:0-133711 GCA_015499995.1 Flammula alnicola | reverse complement strand
TCATTCATTGTAATGGACCCGAATCTCGCATAGTAGTGTTTCTTGGCATCATTTATATCTTCTTGGAAGACATAGAAACCTATTGCTATGTAAGAGCTGTCCATGGCCAACACTACATCTCCTTGTCCTTCATAATCGATAGCTTTCAACACGTATGCGTTCTGTGCTCCATCCTTTAATAATTTCACTGACTCTTCCTGGTCTGGTCCCCAAACAAATGGTTCACGACTATGCGTTAGTCTTTGTAGGAACCTGGCCCTGATCGCATAATTAGAGATGTAACTGCGCAGTACGCCGACAGTACCGAGGAAACTCTGACCTGGGATAGGTCCGCAAATTCGTCCCAATCCATGATCTGCTTTACGTGCTCGGTGGTTTGGTTTGCGTCCTTCCATAGTGCACAAGTGACCGACTACGTAATATCTGCTGCGCATATTACTGATTTATATCCTGAAAATGTCCCGCCGCAATATTTCATGCGTTGCACTACCCGATTGACATTCTGCATATGTTCCCATACGAAGCGTCTAATTCCCGGGTTTTCTGGTATCATCTCATAAGTGCCATCTTTATTTTGGTAGCGAGTCAGAGGTCCTCTGAGAGGTACATCATCGATATAAGGTATCGTAACATCGGGTGTCTCTTCTTTCAAAATAAATGTAACATCATCATGAAAGATGGGAACGGAGTTTGTCCAGCCCATAGGTAAGGTTCCAAGCGCATAGCACCGTAGGGAGTCTGGAATGTAGTAAGATCGCGCGACTGCTCTGCTAGCTGTCGTTCATCATATCCCACATATAAATCAAACATTCCGCTGCAAGCTCGGCCTGCAAAATGCGCGGCTAATTCTTCTGTTGCGGGCGGAAGGCCGGAGTGTGCG
Source organism: Flammula alnicola (assembly GCA_015499995.1). NCBI lineage: Eukaryota > Fungi > Basidiomycota > Agaricomycetes > Agaricales > Strophariaceae > Flammula > Flammula alnicola. Next base: position 132,831 of record JADNRV010000145.1, on the reverse strand, counting down.
ATGGTTACCTTGTTCAAGGGTTCCAAACTATGCACGATCCTGAGCTTCCCATTTTTTTGGCCACGGTAAACCAGCGAGATCGATACGGGGAGTTTGAAGGCTCGTAGACCTGTGATTTTTCCTTGGACCTGATGATCTTACATACTTCATCATAAATTCCCAGAGGAATTGGGATATTTCTTTCTACCCATGGCTTATGTTCTATGGTAGGAATGACTATGGGAGGGAAGAAGTCTTCCCTGAATTTTCCTCGCTCATCATCCTCCCAAGCGAACGCCTGGTTTTGTTCCGCGATGAGCTGATGTACCAGCTTGCGTTCTTCTGGTAACAAGAAGTCTCCCTCGTGTACTTTATCCATCGCATCCACCTGTAGTAGCTGGTATCATGTATGATACCTAGGCTGTGGCCTAAAATAGGGTATACATAGATGACAGGTTTGCCCCACTTAGGCCGTTGCCTAAGACCATGTAACACACTGTATATAGCATGCCGGATGAGCCGGGGCAGATTTGCTCACCTTGCAGGGGCGGGCAATAATAAATACACATCAACAATGCATAGATTTGATGGGCGGGCACAAAACATGGTGCTGCACGTTGTCGGGGGCGCATTTGAGCGTGGGAAAAATTCCGTTAGGGTCTATATATATTATTTGATTTATTCTAGGTGTTTCCACGCGTCGGGGAGGGCAGGAGCGGGTGGATTGGCGCGCATGGCTTTGGATGACGCTCTATACTGGGTGAGGGTCATAGTAAACAGACATCAACAATGCACAGATTTGACCGCCGGGCACAAAATCTGGCCCCGCTCATCATTGTGGGCGCTTTTGAGCACGGAAAAAAGTGAGTCAGGGTCCAGTAATATATTCCTACCCATTCGCGCCATTTGCGCATGTCGAGAGGGGCGGGAACGGGTGGATTGGCGCTGGTGCATTTGGATGATGTTCCATAAATAGACGCGCCATCAATATTCCGTTCCCATCATTCTGTTATTCCTTTCCCGTCAATATTCCATTCCCATCAATATTCCGTTCCGAGCTGATATTTTTAGACACAGGCACGGATTTGTTCCTGCCTGATCCTGTTATCTATAGATTAGATACTAGTAAGTGGCTACCGCAACTCTGCCGCTCTGGTTTAAAAATAGATGCAAGCCGTTTTTGCCTTCCGCCTCTTGCCCCTACATGTTCTCTTTTAAATAAAGAAGATATATATAAAGTACTTGTCTCTATGAATACATTGGTACTATTTTTGTGGTCTGACTCCAATGGGAAGGGGATGGATGGCTTGTGAAGCAATCGGATGACGTTGGCCACTGGTTCTGCATTGAGATGGATGGGTTGGATGAGTGATATAAATAGATTCACATGGTTTCGGAGCACTTTCCTGTTGATTATTTATTTAATAAATTACATAGTTGTAATCTAGCTGTAATTCTGAATCCAATGGTACTAATTTTACCGACAGAAGTGGACGGGAAGAGGTGGATGCACCATCAAGCATCTGGATGACACACACATCACCTTCCCAATTTGGATGGGAATGTGCTCGCGTTGGACGAGCATTAAAAATAGCCAATATTGGTGATGCACTCAGTGCGCTCTGGGTTCGTTTACACACTCAGTGCACGTTGAATAGTGAATACACAATTTATTTGAAATAAAATACTACATATTTAAATTAAGAACTCTCAGAACGCGCACGTCGATGCACGTTCTGAGTAATAGGGAGGCATTCCTCACCATTGCGGGTGTGTCATGCTCCCTTTCATCTATCTCATCTGGCTCCCTTCTGCCGTTTGTGTGCTGTCCTCTGACGGCAGAGGCGGTGGGTCGTATGCTGCTCGTCTTCTGCAGCGGCGTCTCCAGTCGGCGTCAGCTCCGCTGATCTCCCAGCATGGCCATCCTACCCTATCCTGCTCAACCGGTAGCGCTATTCAGCCATCCTCGGCGTCGTCGAGACCGGTACCTGTCCTCCCTCTGGGTTGCCAATGTCACCTTTGCCCTACTGGTCCCTCTGCCTATCATCCCTGCTTCCCACTCTCCCGCTGCTTCCCACTCTCCCGCTGCTTGCCCTGCATTTACCTTGGATGCAGTTGGACAATTGCGGAGGATGAAAAGAGACTTCGAACGTCGTCTGCACGACGTTCGAAGTCAAGGAGGGACGACGGGCTTCGTCGTCCCTCCTTTGGTCTGTGGGGATAGCAAAGGGCGCCGCCGTCGTATCCGAGTGGCAGCTGTCGTGCTGCTGCTCCCCTTACCTCCTCGTCGTCGTCGTCGTATCCAAGCGGCAGCCAGAGCAGCAGCAGTGGGCTCTGCTGCCGCTCCCCTCTAATCGTCATCATATCCGAGCAGCAGCAGCGGTCGTGCTGCTGCCGCTGCTTCCCTCTCGTCGTTGCCGTATCTGAACAGCAGCAGTGGGAATGCTGCTGCTGCTGCTCCCACCTCGTCGCCGTCATCGTATCATCGTGTCCGAGCAGCCAGCGGAATAAAGAAAGAGATGACGACCTTTCAAGGTCGCCATCTCGTCATCTTACCTATGGATTGGGTAAGTGGGGAGGGAGAGAGGAAGAACAGAAAATGAATCGAGTCATACGACTCAATTCGTTGCGCACCGGGTGGGTCTCCCTCTACCAGGGTCTCCCCTCGAGACCTTCTACCCCTGAACCCCTCGCCCCAGATACTTCAAAGGCCGGCCCATATCCCTCAAGGAGGGGGAAGGGCACGCGGCGTCGTTGGCGCTGGTTTGCTAACCGTGTATCGATGGGGGTGGGTTTTGTGATTTGCTGGCCTGTTCATTCGTGGTGCTACGCAGGGCGGGCGGTGGTGACGTGGAAAAAGCCATGGTGCGAGGCGACAGTGCAGGCAGCTGTGGGTTGGTATTGCCAAATGGCGGGGCGGCGGCGAGGCGATAGGTGCAGATGGGAGTCGATGACTTGCGTTCAACCACGGTTGATCGCGTTTCGGCGTCAGCCGAAACCGATTTGATTGGCTAGCACCAGCGGTCCGCGTCTCTGCGTCTTCCACCTTGCTTGTCGAGGATGTCTCGGACGACATTAAACTGGTGGGTAACTATGTAGATTAGTGTCGGTAAATTTTTAGAATAGAAATATTTCATATTTCAGTGAGGTCCGAGCCGAGCTTTGATCCTCTAGGGTAGTGCTACATATATTTCCGGCCATGCGTGGTGATTTATGGACTTCTGCAGTCATCTATCTCGCCTTTAGGACCTTAAGAACTGCTTTGGATACTCTGAAAGGTAGATAATTCAGTAATAATAGTATACCAAATAAGAATTCCAAAATTTATTTGGGCCTAGTGAAGGCCTGTGTAATGATACATCCTTTGCACTCAAGTTAGGCATGAAACGAAGAGGAAATCTGGAATCAATTCAACATCCTTCATGTTATTTCAAATCCCTGTCCCTTGACATTTTGTTGAAGCTCTCAAGTAATCTAGAACACTTCTAACTAATCTATAGATGATATCTGACCCATTATTTTAAATTTCAGACATCTCAAAGGGGCCATCCGTAGGGTTTTCAATTTCAAGCGCCCGAAATCACCATGCTTTCACATCAGTCGCACAGATTTCATTTGTGTACGATAGCATATTTTGAGACTTGAAAGTAATTTTTAATGTCAGCATTCAACGAATATTTTAGGATGGTAAATTACATTTCCACAGATCCCAAAATTATTTTACAGGGGCATTGACGCTGTCCTCGACGACGAGAAAGCTCCGGAAATTGAGCGGTCCGGTGATTTCAAGGTCCGCTTGAACCACGATCAACGATTTTCAACATCGTTAGACAACCATCCCTTCGCTCGCTGAACCATCCGGCTGCACCACCACTTTCCTTCTCCTCCCATTGCTACTACGTAGGTCTCCACACAAATAGGAGGGGGGTGACAGGTGAGAAGATATGAGGGGAGAGGGAGACCCATTCGGTGTGTAACAAATCGAGTCGCATGACTCGATTCGTTTTCTGCTCTTCGTCTTTCCATCCCCCCACTTATCCAAACCATAGGCAACCTGACGAGGTGACGATGATCATTCAATGGTCATCGTCTCTTTCTTTACTCTGGTGGCTGCTCGGACATGATGCGGCGACGGCGGCGAGGTGGGATCAACAACAGGCTGCTCGGGTACGATGACTATGGCCACAAAGCGGGACCAGCAGCAGCAGCACGACAGCTGCTGCTGCTCGGGTAAGACGATGACGGCGAAGCGGACCAGCAGCCACGACAACTGCTGCTGCTGCTCGGACATGACGACAACGGCCACGGCTCGGGTACGACGACGACCGCGAAGTGGGACCAGCAGCAGCAGCAGCAGCAGCAGCGCGACTTCTGCTGCTGTTGCTCTGGCACGACGTACATCCACGAAGCGGGAACGGCAGCAGCAGTGGTCGTGGATACAACGACGGCCATGTGGACTCGCGGCAGCAGCACGACAATTGCTGCTGTGAGTATGACGACGATGGCCATGAAGCGGGACTAGCAGCAGCAGCACGACCGCTGCTGCTGCTGCTCGGATGCGACCACGACGGCCACGAAACGGGACCAGCGGCAGCAGCATGATAACTGCTGCTGCTCGGGTACAATAGCGACGGCAAAGCAGAACCAGCAGCGACAGCACGACCGCTGCTGCTGCTCGGATACGATGAACGACGGCCAGGTGGGACTCGTGGGGCAGCAGCAGCACGACTGCTGCTGCTGCTCGGATACGGCGATGACCAGGGGGGAACAGCAGTAGCGGCCACCTCAGATGCGGTGACGACATCAAAGTGGGGGGAGGAGCAGCACAACCGCTGCTGCTGGGATACAATGATGATGACGAGGTGGCAGCGGCGGCAACAAGGGGGTGGGAGCGCTGATATGACGACAAGGACGTGCACGAGGATGAGCTGCAGGAGAGTCGATGATGCATGTTACTCACATCGACGTGCGCTCTCCTTGTTCTTATCCTCATTTCAGTCCTGTATTTTATTTTCTATGCTGTATACCTTATGACCTAGCACAGTTCAAATATATTAAAGTTTTCTATTTAATCTTTTTTACTTGAGTATCTAATCTATAGATAACGGAGACAGGCGCCGAGGCATGAGCGCCTGCATCTAAAAATATCTAGCCTGGGCGCTTTCCATCTATCTAATCTATAGATAACAAAACCAGCAGAGGCTTTCCGTCTAATTTTAGAAAGTCATCCAAAGTCATCCTCGCCAATCCACCCATTCCTGCCCCCGTGAGGTGCACAAAGGGCAGCAATGGGGAGCAATATATTATTAGACCCCAGTAGATTTTTGTCCCTACCCGAAACTGCCCCCAACGATGAGCACAAGCCGAGATACAACCCCATCCTCTAATGTTGATATCTATTTACTATCAGCCCCGCCCCAATTGGGAGCGTCATCCAAAGCCAAGCGCCCCAATCCACCCATTCCCGCCTGCCGGCAGGCGCGGAAGCATCCAGGATGGGTCAGAATATATTTATTGACTGCAAAATAATTTTTTCCACGCCCCAAAGCGCCTCCAACGATGAGCAGCACCAAAAATACATCCCCGGACATCATTTCCTTCATTATTGATGGCCCGCATCGAACATGCCTGGGATTAAAAATAGATTGGAAGTGCCTAGAATTAAAAATAGATCTCCAGGAACATGATGTCACAGACATGACATTCTCCCGGAAGTACATAGTTATTTTTAGAACTACATCCAAAGTCATCCTTTGCAATCCACCCCGTCCCGCCCCATAAGGCGCGCAAATGACTGATTTGGATAGAGAAAAATTGGGGCTATGCAATGGTATTTTTTCCCCACCGAAAAGCGCCCGCGACGATGAGCGGCACCCAAAATACAACCCCGGACATCATTTGCTGCATTGTTGACAGCTGTTTACCATCAGCCCCACCCCAAATGGGACCATCATCCAAAGCCATGGGCGCCAATCCACCCGTTCCCGCCCTCCCCGACCTGCGGCAACACCTAGAATAGATTAAATAATATTTAGAGACCCTAAAGGAATTTTTCCCGCGCTCAAATGCGCCCCCAACGACGTGCAGCACCATATTTTGTGCCCGCCCATCAAATCTATGCATTGTTGATGTGTATTTACTATTACCCGCTGCCTGCAAGGTGAGCAAAACCTGCCCGGCTCATCCGGCATGCTATATACAGTGTGTTACATGGTCTTAGGCAACGGCCTAAGTGGGGCAAACCTGTCATCTATGTATAACGTATTTTAGGCCACAGCCTAGATATCATATATAATTCTAGCTACTAAGGCTGTCGCATCTTTTCTTTCTTGTGTATATCTTCCTTTGGGCTCAAAATCAGGTGGGTTTTTACTAAGCTTGGGCATATCCGCTAACGGATCTCCCTTGATTTCCCGCTTGATCCTGTACTGCTCTGGCAGAGACGCATAACCGGCTTTACTTTCAAAGCGACTGGTTTATATTTCTTTCCTAAGTAGACTGATGCGCTGGCCTTGTCCTCTTTCGTAGTTTTACCAGGGTAGATTTGGTTAAGATAGGATTCGATCTCCGTGCGCTCGTTCCCTTCTATAACCTCCTCGTCTAGTGCACATGATAAAAAGGCGAGCCTTTTCCCTCATCCGTGAATGTTCCATTATCTTTGTGCTGTGCGTATCGTACGCGCAACTTTTTCTCGTCCTCTACAAGTTCTATCATCATTACTACCTTCCTTCATCTGGGATAAGTTCCTCGAGGTTATCTAAAAAGCCTGGGCGCTTTCAGGGGCGTCATTTTTATGCTTCCTCTGAACTGCACCGGGTTCACCCGTCATATGTAGGTAGGCACACTCGCTTCCCAGTATTAGGATCCGTGATAGTGATAGTCTGACTACCATCCATCTCATTTTGAATCCCACTTCGGGTAAGCGCGTCAAACGGCCTCCCCAACAAAACTCGGTAAGCAGGGTTTTAAGAATATGTACCTGCAAGTAGAGCATAAGTCCACCAAGATTAAATGTACATCTCTTGCCAGTCCCAGCGTCCTGTTTGTTGATCCGTTCGCACTCTGCATATTAACCGTGATCCCTGGATTCCAGGTTAAGCCTAGTTCAATAGCGACTTCCTCGGCCATAGACACGATCTGTGAACCGGGATCCACTACTGCCTCCTCTTGACCCATTTGATTGATCTTCGGATAGATAGACCTAAGAGCTAAGGATTCCCTTGCGACTATAGGTTCATCGGGCAACGCTCCGTCGTGTTCTTGTATGAACTGCAACACCGGGTCGCTTGCTATGTTCCAATTTGGGTTTGGCTGCCCGGTATCTTCCCAATCCTCGAGCGCATCATTTTTAAACTGCAGATCATGTGCGAATGTCACCCTTGGTGCAGAAGCGGCATTCCTGCGTGGCTGCTCATATTCTTCATCTAAAATCTCCTCTATCAAGACTGGCTGTCTGGTTTTAGTTATCTTTTTAGCGAACGCTTTAGTGACCGGACTATCTGGTGAACCGAAAAGGTTCTTGAGTGGTACAGTTACTGGCGTGTCTAGGATAGCAGCCAATATCTTTTCCGAGTCGACTTCATCTTCTATGGGTGCACGGTTTTTGTATGCCGGCCCCGGTCTCGTTTCTACATCTCTAGGCTTAGGCGCGCCTGTGGGTCGTGTAACATATCGTAATGCTGGGACGTCCACATATGGCAACTCCTTGGGCCTTGGTGGATCAATTACCGCTTTAGGTAATACCTTGGGCGCTACCTGATCTCTTTTGCTTCTTCGGGGTGGACCTCTCCGCACGTCCTCCTCCTCTTGCTCATCGCTCTCCTCATCTTCTGATTCTTCTATTTCTACTCGACTCTTGCGGTTTCTGTCCTCAGGGGCCTTGGGTCTTCCGGAAGAGGTCGGTTTCTTCGCAGTCCCAGGCTTTCCCATCCTTGAACTATTCAAAAACCCGACAGTTCTCTTCTTCCTCCTCAATCCCATCCAGGGGTGAGGGCTCCCTTTCTTCCGCTATCATTCTATCCACGGTCTCTCTTCCTAATAGCTGCGCTAACCCATTCAATAGTTGCGAAACCCTTGGGTCCTGCATGTCTTGTAGCATCATATCCTGGTTTTGGTCGCTTCCCTGATAGAAGGATTGCATATTTACTTTCGCCATTGGTATAATACCCGGCCTAGTTTTATACAATTGTTCCACTACTTCCTTGCGCGATTTCTCGCCGTCTGTAGGTAGTGGGGAACCATCAGGTAGCTTCAACCACCTGTCTATGCGCTTTATCCATTTCAGATCCAAGTGTTTAAGCGCGTGCGGACACTCGTGCATCCTGTGCCCCATTTCTTTGCAATAGTAGCACCCATCGGGATACTGTCTGCTATTACTAGCTCCTGGGCTATACGCATTATTCCTTGGGTATTGTTGTTGGTAAGAGTAAGGTTGCGAGGTTCCTGCCTGTGGCTGGATCGCTTGAGTTTTTATTGCTGAGATTAGCTGCTCAAAGCGTCGGTCCATCACTTGGCTGTACTGTCGCATCTCCTGTTGCTGCTGCTGTTGGATTTTTAGGGAATCCGCCAGTCTGGCTACAGTCTCCTCCATTTTAATAGTGTCTTCTCTTCGTTCGCCCGAAACTCCGCGAACCAAATCCTCGCTCATCCTTTCGAGCGGCTGTGAGGACCGTCTCGCTATGATAACCGCGGTTTCGATTACTTCCTTCCATTTGTAGCGATCTTCTACCCTGGTTTCTCCAGCAGCTGTTGTTGCTGTCGTCGCGCTTGTAGACGCTCCCTTTGCGTCTGCCAAATCGTCCATCTTGTCTTTCAGTCTTTGCTGAAATTCTTCCGACAGGCATCCTAAGAACTCCGTCACTAGCTCTTTATTCGACATAAGCGCTGGGGTCACCAACAGTTTTTCGGCTTCTGCAACGAACGCTCGTTTCAGACTTAATAGAGCATGAAGGTCTTGCCTAGGAATCCCATGCCGCCCAGCTTTCTCTGCGCATATCTTTTTGAACCGTAAAAGCGAGCCTCTTTCGAGTGCGGCAGCTTCTGGATAGCTTTTTATGACTTCGTCTCTAAACGCTTTCCAGGCTCCGGCTTTGTACTCGTCAAATGCGCTCCATTCTGCTTCAGTTTCCGCTGGGGCATATTTGCCTAGTAGCCTTATTTTCTCCTTGTCATCCGTGATCGAATGGGTAGAATAGAGATCCTCCATGCGAGATATAAATCTCAGCAATTCGGACTCCTTGTCTGGATCAAACTTCGGCGCATCTCTTGTTCCTGGTGCTGGCATACCCATTTTAGTAGATCTAGTTGGTACGTTTGGCGCCTGGAAAAGTTCTTGGGTAATATCTTCCTCTTCCTCTTCTGGTGGGGAGGTCGCTCTTTGGGTAGGTACAGAAGACGTCCTGGATAATATCCTGCGAGGTGCGCTTTGAATATTATTTAAGGATCTGACTTTCTGGCTATAGTCCGAGCGGGTTTTCTCTTTCGAGAAAGGTTCTCTTTTCTTTGGTAACGGTAAAGGTAGGGGTTCTGTTCCTGCCCTTATAGAATTATAAGTGGTGCGTGCTGCTGGTGCTTTTGATGAGGAAGCAACTGCTGACGCTGGTTTATTGGCGCTCTTGTTCCCCTTATTAGGATTACTTGAGCCCTCAATTTTGTATGGTTTTCACCGTTTGAACGATTCAAATCCTATACAGGTTGAAGCACGACTTTCTGTACGAATAATCGACGCCTCTTTTACCACAACCTTGTATCAAATATCTTAGAAACCCCCCCTCGCGGTGGGCTCCAGATAAAGATGCTTAGTGCGGGGTGTGTGTGAACTACTAGATAATCAAGTAGTCGCTTTCAATAGACTTTGTAATGTCTATTAGAGAGATACTATCAAATCCGACTTGCTTCACTTTTAAAATAACTACTTTACTACACTCAAACACCCAAATCAATGTTTAGTTGACTTAGTTCGTCCAAGGGGAGGATAATAGTTTTATAATATCGATACCTGATAGTAGGTGTGCGATAAAAGAAGGTGTTTAACTATACAACGGCTCAGGCAAGGCCTTAGGCGCGTTTATAGCCAATGGGTCGTTTTAAGTCCAATAGACTTGTGTAAATTCTGGTCTGGTACTCGGAAACTAGTGCTCTATGCACAAACTGCTAACTGATCTCGCTTTGTCTTGTTCTCCAATTGAGAAGATGGCTCTATGCCCTTTAACTTGTCTTTACTTGTCTCAAAAACTATACTTGTGGAAAGAGGCGCGCAGATGTCTGATCCGCCGACACTACAGTCCCTTAACAATGGCCAGAGGCGCGTAGACGCTTTGTCTACCGACACTACAGTCCAGGTCCCCAGATGTCCTTTGACAAAGGGTAGGTTTTGAACAAGTCACTTAGACAGGTTCCTTGGCTTATAACTCTCTTTACTTGTCTTGGCGAATCACTTAGACACGCGTTCTCGTCTTAACAGTTCGTTTATATCGTTACTTGGTTTCTTTTTATATTATGGGACTCTCGCTTTGAAGCTACTTGGTACTTAGAGGTGAAACACTTAAGATATAATTCTTAAGTGCTTGTATCTCGTGGGTGGTAAATTGCTTGTATTCTACGGTGTTACAGGGCTGCTTATATACTACTGAGACGATATATTATTACATAGACGCAATGACGAGAATATAGAGATTTCATGGGCATTTGTGCGCGAGCGGCGGCCTTGTGGAGTACAGTTTCCGTGCGCGTCCGCTCAATCATGCCTTTTTGGTTGGATCGGGAGCTCAGATCGTCGTCGGCTCGGCTAACTTAAGCGCCTAAGACTTACTCCTCCTCGACCGCGTGGTATACAGGCTCGTGACCTTTCGTTTTCATTGGTATCTTGTCTTGTCATTGGCTATCGACTGACCGGAGCATAGACGCGCTTACATCTCGTCGGAGACGCTCGGGCAATCCTCACCCGTTCTGTCCGTGATAATCCTCGTGATTAGGGTTGTAACCCTTTGTCCTCCGTACCCGATACTCTGGTACTCTCGGCGTGCATCTGGGATCTCGCTGTGTCGAGTTATGTACCCCGGAAATCTTCCTGTACCAAGTTATTACCCGATATGGTATGTGTTCCCAATTTGGTATCCCTTTGATCCGAGCTTTGATCGGCGTTGCTACAGGCGCGTCTATGGGCGTCTGCTTTACCCCGCTGCTCCACTGTCCTCGGTGCCTTCGGCAATGTCACGCGACCTGTCCTGTAGTGTGCCTAGATGTCCGTTCTTTAATCTAGAGACCCGCGCCCTCGCTGTATAGGCCGGATGGTTAAGATATTACTGAAAGGCGCCTATTCCGTACACTTCATTAGATGTATTGACTGTTATCTCAATAGTTACTAATGATAATGTCTTTAATTGACCGCGCATTCCTCGTTATCTTGCATAGTTTCCTCTAGTCCTTAGTAGTCTTGTCATTGTAATGTCCGGACTTGTAACATTTAGACTACATTGTAAGCTTTACTAAGTGCTAAAAATAGCTCAGGTAAGGAGAATAGTAGTCCGTTCACAGCTAGCCGCTCGCGGTCTCTTCAACGGTGCAGAATTGATGGAGATACACCTAATTTCGTGAAAATCATCGAAATTGAGTGTATCTCAGCCATTTCTCCACCGTTTTCGACGTTCTGGGCGCCATTTTGACGGGTAAACCCGTGCGGGTCACGGGTATGGGTACTGGCGGGTATGGGTACGGGTAGGCGCCGGGACACCCATGGGTTACCCGTGCATTTCCCTAATGCTACTTTACCTGCTCACTCTCAACTCCTTTCGGACTCTTTCAACGTGGCACTACTGCGATTTGAGACTGTTAGCATGTTGGCGACGAGGAGAGCACTGGGCGGGGTGTCAACGGAGAGGCAGCACTAGGCTGCGGACCTTGTCATTGGCGGTCATTGGCCATGGTTGAGGTTGCAGATGGATGGGAAATGATGATATAGGTACCTGGTGGTTGGGAAGGAAGGAAGAGACGTGGGTTATTTGGTCGGACGTTGACGTTGAACGTTAACAGTGAACTTCATTCAAGAAACACGATCACGTGGCTTGGCTGAGCTTGAATTGACTTAGCGCAATTCATGAAATGGCACGATTCGGAACCAGTCCTGAACTCACCGCACGTACTCCCTCCCTTAATCCAGACTCCATTGAGACAACTCTGTTGTCAACAACGGCGACAGCCACCACTGGTACCACTACTGTAACCCCGCCAGCCTCCCCCACCCGTTTTCCCCTCCCTCAGAGGCATGGATTCAAGAAGTTGAAGAGAAGGACGAGGAGGCAAGAGTGGAGGTTGGCGAGGAGGGGAGGAAGCAAAGGTCAAAGAGGCCATGAGGAGGCGGGTGTGGTTGTGGAGGTGCTGTAGGTGGACACGGTCACGAAATGAGGAGTACCAATGAGCAAGTTGACCTCTTCACCTCTTCGCTCTGCTTCTACCTCACTCCTGTCTACCCACAGCAAACTTCAAGACATTTAGTACATTTCATCCTATCTTAGTCTAAGCACCTAGAACTAAATAAATACAGTATTTATACTCTCTGACCACCATTTAAAAGAAGTTGCGCATCATGATCAAGGATGTTGCACGGTGCGCAATAGACTCCCTTTGGTAAACCATTTATGAACCATTCTGCGCTGAGAAAAAAAGCTTTATTTATTGAATGTCGGTGGTGCAGAATCTGCGATTAATAATGTATAATTCCGCACCAGCCAAAGCTCATACATTACATGGTGCACCAATGGTGCACTATTTTGAACCAACGAGCGCTTAAGTAGATATCATGGTCCATCATTCCACTCCATTGGGTCATATTTGATTCATTGGGTACCATGAAGGTAAATGGTGTAAAATATACAATTTACGGTTTTCCTGATGATGCCATTCACGACAGTAGAAGAATCCTTTCATACTCGGTGATTGGCTGCACGATTTTTTTTTGTTTTTTTGAATCAATTTATTGTCCGCTGAGGCGAGGCCTTATGTTGGACGTTACTACTGTGTACACTACTCCTCTGGCCCTAGTGCCATTTCCGCAAGGCTCCCTGACTACCCCATGCATCCTTTGAGGTAAGGCTCCAACTGTACCATATAGTATACCATATATATACGGTATATAATGTATCCATATCAGTATACTAGCTGCTACCCGTGCTTCGCACGGTGGAGAATGTTATGCATATGCAAATTTCAGTTTGCATGTAATATATACATAATAAAAATACATGATGCCAACTTGTGGCCTACTTTTCTATGGTAGGTACAGAATTGCTTGAGGATTCATCTCCAACTCGGCGTTGGCGCTTTCGCGAAGGACCTTCTGCTTCCGTTTGAACTGGAGCAACAGCCTGAGAAACAGACATGTGCCTTTTATCAACACGGCTGTAATTGATCAGGCCTTTGTTTTGGGCGTGTGTGTTTGACGACGCTGCAAGTTAACGGTTAATGAATAAAAAAGTGGGTAGAAATATTAATAATACTCACTATCCAAGGTATTTGGAAGGGCATCATTCAAATTGGTGTTGGCCTGGCCCAAGAAAGCAATATGATCCACAGTCACTGTAAAATATTCTACAGTGTCAACAGATTGGTTTTTATAGGCCACATCCACCAGGAAGCCTGACGCAGAGATGAATCGTTTGTTGTAAGGAACGGGTTTTCCATTTCTAAAACGGGGAGAGTCGGGAAATACACATAAGATCGGAGCGATGGGTTTGATTGGCTTCGAGGCCGCATTCTTGATATCTTTTAAAGCGGAAATATATTGTTCTATTTCAAGTGTGAATGTTCCGGCATCCTTCTGACAATTTGTTGCCATGCCTGAGACATGGATATATGCACGTTGTCAGGGGTCAATGCGGAAGGGTGTAGCTTCCTCCGATGAACAATCATCAGGTTTAGAATCTGAGGGAGGAGCAAGAGGAATGACCTGGTACGCAATATCAATATCGTTATATTCATCTTAGATGAGGGAAAACATACCCATTGTAGGTCCCCTACAAATTTATATTCAGATATTGCAAGGTCAGGTTGTATATCCACACCATCTTCCATACGTGCAAACTAATATTTCCTATCAGTGACCTCATTCAGTACGGATCAAAATAGGACTCACAGTAGCATAGATTAGATATAGACCTGCATCGCTACTGAATTCTATCTCGGTTCCATTGTAGAAGCGCAGAGCACCAATAAGGGACTCGCATGAGGGTGATCCAATGTATACTTGTGCGTCCAGAATTATTGATTTCGAGTCAGGAACATGACGTGGATTTGCGAGCGCTGCGATGGCAAGTATTGTCGCGAGGCCAGCAGCTGAGTCAGAGCCCGAGGTATTATGTTTCAGTGTCATTGTGATTGTAATCAAGTTTGACGATAACGATTAAGTGTTGTGAAGATGGGTAACTTTACAGGTTATTTATAGGAGGAAGACAGGTGTTCGAGGAAAATCGAGTCCATGCGCAGGCCCTGGACTCGATTTTCCTCGAACACCGGTAAGGTAGGTTGCGTTTGGTCGCGTCCAAGTCGCGTCGCATCCATTATCCATGACTGACGTCATTTTGGTTCCAGTCCATCACAGCACAACTCGACTGGGTCTCCTTCACCTCGCCCCTGCCTGTCTCGTCACTCAGCCTCGTCAAGCCTCTGACTTTGCGCTGTGTCTCCTCATCTAAGGGATGTGGAGCTGGTATTATCGACTGCGATGGATAGCAGGGGCTTTGTAGATTTGCAAGCGGAGACCCACAAACCTGTGAGGTACGTAGAAAACTCTCAACGCGATAACAATCGTTATCGCGTTGGGTTTTCTCATCTTTCCTTCACCTTACATCGCCTTATATGCATCATTTCTAGCTCTAAATTGCACCTGAACTCATACTACCGCCTGCATGTCACTCGCCACCACGCCACCAGCGACCACTCTCGTCAATCAGCCTCATCGACGCCTCCGACTTTGCGCTGTGTGCCCCTCCTCTCATCTGAGGGATGTGGAGCCGGTATTATTGACTGCGATGGAAAGCAGGGGCTTTGTAGATTTGCAAGTGGAGACCCACAAATTGGGAGACCTGTGAGGTACGTAGAAAACTCTCAACGCGATAACAATCATTATCGCGTTGTGTTTTCTCATCTTTCCTTCACCTTACATCGCCTTATATGCACCATTTCTAGCTCTAAATTGCACCTGAACTCATACTACCACCTGCGTGTCACTCGCCACCACGCCACCAGCGACCACTCTCATCAATCAGCCTCGTCGACGCCTCCGACTTTGCGCCGTGTGCCCCTCCTCTCATCTGAGGGATGTGGAGCCGGTATTATCGACTGCAATGGAAAGCAGGGGCTTTGTAGAACTGCAAGGGGAGACCCACGAATTGGGAGACCTGTGAGGTATGCAGAGAACTCCCAGCGCGATAACGATCATTATTGCGCTGGGTTTGTTCACCTTTCCTTCGCCATACACTGTCTTATGTGCATCGTTTCTAGACTTCAACTTGTCTTTGTTGTACTCTGTATCTATACCGCCTATCCAACTCTCGAACACTGTACGAACATGATGAACATCTGTGCCACTCACCGCCGCTGATCATCTTGTACCATTCAACCTACCACCACGGACGCCGATGCCTTTCCTCGATCGTCTAATAGAAAGAACAATGCAAAGTACCTACAGGAAACAGAAGCGGTCGTACTCACGTCCAGTAGACCTTTCGAACGACATGTCTTTCTTTGCTCCATCTTCGAACCAATTTCTCAACCCCTCGGCCCCTTCGCGGAAGAAGAGTCAACGGTTTCGCGATGATGACTTTCTGTCATCCGAAGATCTGGAGCTTTCATTTCCCTCCAATGTTTCTTTGAATTCTCCTCCACAAGAAAATATCTCATTGTCGCCTAGTGACTGCGAGCCTATGGACATCTCGCCTGCTCCTATCCTTAAATCCAGTTCGAGACAAAGGCCGCGAGCTCATACTGGTGTTGCTCGCAATGGCTCTATTACTTGTATATAAATCAATCTAGTAGAATTTCTTCATACACTACATTAGATGTAAGAGGCTCTACCGTATCATCCGGAAGCAGAATTTTAATGTTATGACTTGAAGTAGCTCGTGAGAGCGCGACATAGAGCTGTCCATGGGCAAACACCGGAATCCGCACATCAAGGCCTACATATCGTATCGATTGTCCCTGTGATTTGTTGATCGAAAGAGCGAATGCTAGTTGGATGGGAAATTGGCGACACTTAAATCGAAAGGTTACATCTGCAGATCGTGAGCTTGGGGTCAGGGTAATGCGGGGAATCAAGGCTATTTCGCCATCGTGCTCTCCACCAAGAAGCTGGACCTCGAGAACTCGGTTGTTCATTCTCGTGATAATCATGCGAGTGCCATTACAGAGACCTTGAGATGGCGAAAGGTTGCGAAGGAGGATGACTGGGCACCCAACTTTGAGGTTCAGTTCACCCGGAGGAAGACTGGAGGCATGAATAGATCTCAAGAATTCGACAGGAACTTGGTCGTCGTCTGCTGGATCGGCCCCAGTTTCGTGTATCATCTGGTCTGCACTGATATATTGCCGAACATCGCCGTATATCCTTTCGAGGATTTGGTTGTTGAGATCTCCGACGTCCGCATTTCGGGGGGCAAGGATCATGCGATTAAGGAAGTACTCCGGCGGAGGTGGTGGATTAGAATCGACACCAGGATATATTGAATCAATAAGTGATTCAACGTCATTAACCCGCATGTGGTCAGGTAGACGGACCTGAATACCATCACCAACCATATTTCGGCCATGACCTACATCGAGGAGCCATGCGGCAAACTGCTGGGCATCTGCTGACCCTCGATCGATGCGCATATTCTGGCAGAGGTGGAGAATTTCAACGTGCTGCCACAGTTGAGATCGCTGGATGGTTGCGCTGATGATATCTGCCCGTGAACCTTTCGGTACAATAGGGAGTGTTTGAAGGAAGTCGCCACCGAGAACCACAGTGAGGCCAGCAAAGGGTCGGTTATCATTGCGAATGTCACGCAGAGTGCGTTCAAGTGCTTCAATAGCATGTCAATGTTGAGCGCCAACTTCGTCCCATATGATAGCCTTTGTTGCGCGAAGAAGGTCGGCCCGGGTACTATCCTTCGGTATGTTGCACATCGAGCCTTCGGTAAGCATGTCGGTTGGAATTTTGAATGTCGAATGAGCTGTGCGCCCTCCACGAATGAGAAGTGCGGAAATGCCGGACGACGATACACAAAGAATGATGTGCCCATCACTGCGAAGCTTTGAACAGATTGTGTTGTAAAGGTATGTCTTGCCCGTACCACCAGAGCCTTGGACAAAGAAGACTCTTCCCTGATCTTGTTCGATTGCGGTAATGATCATTGTGTAAGCCACATGCTGTTCGTCGTTCAACTGAGGAAGTCTTTCCTCCAGAGTGGCATGTTCGAGTTCTCGGTCATAATTGAGTTGCTCAGTAATCAGAGGATTGACGGTGAGTGCAGTCCAATCACGAACAGGTCTGGGCATCGACGGAAAGTCAGCCAGAGAATGTGCAGAGTCGCGTAGGATCTTGTCGAGTAGAAAGAGCCCATAATCATAAACATCTTCTTCAGGTGGATTGTGGATTCCCATTGATCGCAGACGGCATTCCAGATCATCGCAGATGTGTTGTCGGAATTCAAGCCACAATGTATCAGGCTGCGCAAGCTCTCCGAAAAGCAGAAGAGTTGCAAAAAGATACCGGAGTCGGGTGCCAGTCTGCATTTCAGATGCTTCTTGAAGGCAAAGTCGCCATTCGCCGTCATCCTCGAGAAGGCCTCGGGCTAGGCAGGCAGCATAGAAGGTGGGAAGTGGATTGTGGTGCCCTGGCACCCTGCGAAGGTCATCGAATGATTTTGCTCCTTTAACGACGGTAAGAAGTGTACGAAGGTAAAACTGTTCTCCTGCGGTAGGTTTAATGAAATACATTCGCCCCAGGGCAAAGCCCTTCTGCCTTAGCGTCCATTTCCGCTCATTCACGTTATAGACGAAATATTGAGGAAACTCTTGGTAAGTGTGTTTGCGAGCTTCTTCACCCAAGGGTCCAGGATCTGCATTTGCGTCAAAGAAGGCAGTTAATGACGTTTTCTGATGTGCGCCGCGGTCAAGAACAGTATCGATGTCATCGTTGGGATCGAAAATAACCATATGGTGGTTAGGCAGGTGTATCTGGAGACGAACAACGTTTGGAATCTGTTCGTGTAGCTCATAGTGGAAGATTCGCCAAATAGCATCCGGTGCGGAAATGTAGCGGCCTTCGATCCAGCGTTTGACTTCATCGTGCCGGTGAAGCTCAAGGAGAGCACGATCTGGCCCCTTCTGAATATACTTGAAGGCATACTTGAACGTTCCAAGCGAGACCGCGCATTCCATGTTGATATGGCAGTGGAAATCGGCACAGAGAAGTGGTGGGTATGAGACAATCCATCGGTTATCCACTGTTACTCCTCCTACATCATATGCCCGCCCATCGTTTGGTCGATAATACAGAGGATAGCCATGATAATCCATAGTCGTGAATTCCTGAAAATCCTTTGGGTAGCCCTTGCTGCATTTTCCGTTAACCATGCATGGTGCGGAGGGATTCAAAGGCCCGCAAGGTCCGTGTATCATGCACTTCTTGACCGTTTCAAACAGAAGTGGCTGCGTCACAGGATCTGGCCAACGGGCCCATATACAGGAGTCTATTGCTTCAGGTGTTAGCAATTTGTAAGGCTCCTTGAGGAAAATGAGGATGTGCATGTGTGGAAGGCCGCGTTTTTGAAATTCAATTGTATACACATACGCGATGGCTTTTCCGAATACACCATGTTTGTAAATGTAATCGACGACCGCCTTCTTCTTCATCTGAAACACGCGAGCGACTAAATCTGGTCGGTCGTAGGCCGTTTGTCCAGGAAGGAGCTCCCGTTCAATTTCAACCCAATTAGGATTTGTCGTCATGGTGAGAAATATGTCGACCTTTCGGAAATAGCGGGCAATGGCCATGGAGTCCTGAAAGCACTGAGCCATGTTGCGAGGACCACCCATGTAAGAGGAAGGAAGGATGACACGCTGTCCAAGATCATTGAGATCTAAGTTATTGTCCTCGTCGTTAGCTGCGGCATCTTCTAAATTATTGAACCTTGCCGCTCGGAAAGTCTCTTGGTTGCGTATAATCCAGAAAAGCCTCTGCTGATCAACAGATGCAAACATATCGACAGTGTAACGGTTAAAAAGTCGACCACCACGAAGAAGCAGATTAAATTCGTTTGGTCGATAGTGAATTCGGAAGGCCACATAGCGCGTCAACGTAAGACGCCTGGACTGAGAAAGTGGGCCTTGTTCCACCTGCAATCCTCTCTCACCTCGTCGTTGTCGTCGAGCATTTTGCTGCTGGAGCCGGTTGTTTCGCTGTTCCGCAGACTCATGCAGCACCATTTCTGGATACCATCCATTTTCCCCATGTGGGAACAGAAGAGGATACTGAAGGGGCACATATGCCGGATGGAGGTCGCTAATTCGTTGCAATGGTCCTGCCCGAAGGCGAAGAATGATATCACGGGGTTCTGTTGATGCATTTCCAGGTAAAATAACAGCCACCTCATCAGCTGTTGGCAGGTTGTAGCGACGATGGTCGAGGCCAGGCGAGAGGCGAAGCCGAATCTCAACATCATTGGCAGGATCGTAGTTGCACAGGACTTCAAAAGCATGACGGTAAAGAGGAACATATTGGTGGTGTTCAGAGAGCATCTCCTGGAGTGAACACATGATCTCGCGATCAAGGTCGGCATTCTGTTGCATGCGCAAATCCAATGCAGCGCGCGGCTCATAAAAATAGAGTTGGGCATAGGAAGGAGGGCGAATTCCTCTCGATATCAATGATCCTGAGTTGTGGTAAAGCTCTCCAAAGATCCTGAAGACAGGTGGTCCCCTTCCCTCATTGACGGAATGATCCTGTTCGATGCCGAGTGAGGTAAAGGCCAATGCACGGTTGTATTTCCATATTTCATCCCGAAATGTCGCCGCGTCACGCTCTTCAGACGTGAGAAGCCATCGAAGAGGTTCAGGTGCAGCCTCATGTACCGGAAGGCGAACCTTTCCCTCCATGCAGCATGATCCAAACTTGGGTGATTGCTTGGAACTGTCAGAAAGCTTCTCTGCGAGCCAGTGAAGAGCTCCACAGAACGGACACGGAATATTCATCCGGCCTAAATCGTGTCGGCTGGGCGGTTCCACATATGGATGACGGCCTGCAAGGAACAGCTGTAGTGTCCTTCGTCGGCGCGCGACGGGTTGTTGAGGATTGCCACGTGCAGCAGGGTGACCTTGAGAAAAGAATGAGTAACATATACTCAAGTTAGTTTAATGGACACACCTTCATGTTCTTCGTGTCCTGAGCGCGCGAGTGCTGGTCCATTTTCTGGTACTTCATCACCTTCCGGGTCTTCTATAGAGTCCGTTAGCTGCAGAGTGTGAAGGATGCAATAAGAATACTGACCATCAGCGAATGCATTATACAGATTAAAAAGTCGTCGAGCCTCTTCATGTGCGTCATCTAGAAATATTGTTGAAGTCAGACAGCCACGAATATACAGCATAAGAACGACAAACCTTGACCTGCCGGTTGTATGGTCTGGGTGGTAGGTGGAGTCTGAAGTTGAGCATTGTTCTGTGTGCGATTGTTTTGCTGATGTGCTGGGGCCACACGTTCTTGACCTTGTGCCGTGCGCTGAGACCTTGCTTCACGTTCTCGAGCACGTCGACGCTGCTGTCCAAGAGACCGCACATTTGTCGCACTTGCTGGCTGTAGATTTTGCAGAGGCCCTCCGATGTTCTGACACGCAACAGCAACTGAAAATGAAATGGTTATCAGTGACGAAATGAGTGGGAGCAAAATACGACGTACCTTCATTTGCTTGTGGTAAAGTCTGAGTAAAAGGAGGCGTAGCCTGTTGTATTTGTTGGGCACCCAATCGTTCTTGTCGTTCTCGAGCACGACGATGTTGTTGACCGAGAGAACGAAAATTAGGTAGTGTAGCAAGAGCGGGGCGAGTAGACGCCGAAGGAGCATTTGCCAGAGAAGAATTTTCCTGTGCTGTGCTTTCCTGCCGCTCTCGCTCTCGCCTAGCTTGCTGCGCATTCGAACGGGCGGAAGATGCAGAGCTATCTATACGCAATACGGTGCGTGGACCTTGACAGGAGATGGTTGAATCCTGGCATGAAGGGCCGGCGCACGGTGTGTCATATGAAGACTTTAAAAATGCCAATGAGTCAGAGACAGACAGGATATATACAATAAATGATGTTACGCACCAATGGATTGTACATAAAAGCCTCATCTCTCACATCCCTGGAGGCCGAAGTCACAGGTTGACGGTTCACAGCCCTTGAAGTCGAAGCCACAGGTTGAAGGTTTTCGTCTTGCTGAGGATTCAAGTGTCTTCGTCTCGGAGAGCCCAAGAGATCTGTATCGCGAAGCATACGATTTGATGCTCGACCAGCTGTCCTGATTCTTTCAATGTATCTGGGTTGAGGTGTAGGCGTTTCTGGTCTTGGAGCAGGAGGGCGACGCCGCGGGCTCTCTTCCACGTTGAGAGCAAGCTCGCGGAAAGCTTGGCGGGCCTGCTGTTGATGTCGCTGGGGCGTTGTGAGAATATCTCGAGACCTGAACATAAGTGAGCAATGGAGGAGAAAAGAAAAGAATGCCTCTTACATTAGTTTCAGAGTTACGGGTTGTTGGGTGCATTCGTCGTGTCTTCGTGTCTTCGTGTCTTCGCGTTAAGGGTCATGACCGATCATGATGATGCCGCCCTGGGTTTCCAAGAACAGGCACATCTCCGAGAACATTAGATACCATCCCAGCTACAATGATTGCCACTGGACAGTGGAGAGAAGGCCTTTGGGCATAAGTATCCAGCAGGAGGCTTTACATGCGAGGTAGGCTGGAAATTTTCGCATAAGATGGATCAACATGCTTACTTCTTGAACGACATCTATATAACAGGGAAGATTTACATAGAAACCCCTTCAAAGAGGCGAATGACAGAGAAAAGAGAGAGAGACATCTAGAATTCGATGATCGAGAACGAATATCGAAAGGCAGAGAGACGTGTCCCATGGGTGTCCGCGCAAAGACGGTGACTTGTTTGTCTGTGATCAATTGTGACAGGTGTTTGTCTGTCACGTGTGAAAGACCCTCTTCGATTTATAGTATAGACGAGCCGTCTGACCCGTGCTTCGCACGGGCGTGCCGTTGGCCTAGATGTGGAACGGCAGAGAGACGTGACTTGTTTGTCTGTGATCAATTGTGACAGGTGTTTGTCTGTCACGTGAGAAAGTCCCTCTTCGATTTATAGTATAGATGTATAGGGCTGGCAGGGATTTCTATACTGTACAGTAGTTATATGTATACAGTTTCTGTATATAGTTTCTAATTAGCTTATTTTGGGTACATAAGGATGCTGTGTCAGTCATCGCGCGCCTGTCTGGTGAGTTTCAGGGCAAAAACATATTCTGGCATCCCAAAAGTTGGCCTCTCGGCTTCTAAAGTCCCTGGTGGACGTCTGGTACAGTGAGTGGGCCGCCGCCCGATGTCTGCGAATGCGGAATTAAAATTTCTTGCCCGAAAACACTTCCAACCTTGATCTGCTGCTCAGTCACCATCTTAAATACCTACATTTGCATGCAATGCCTCTCCCTGATTTTCGGGTATTTTCTGACAAGATTGTCGAGCTTGAACGTCTTGCAAAGCTCCTCCCTACAAGTGTTCCCAAAGCAAAAAAATCAGACAAGATTTATGAAGTTTTCATGAAGATTCCCATTCCCGATGATGCCTTCAAACATTGGGAAGCTTTCAATGCAAGAATGGATGCTATAATTGGCAACGACCTTCGTGACAAAGAAAGTGGACGGCTTCTCCATATTCGACGAGGTTCCCTGGGCATTGATCTCGTTGTTACATACTTCAAGGAAGCGAGAGATGCTGGGAACCTGTTACGGGACCTGGCTTCGATCAAGGCTGACAGACTTATCGAGGAGTTTAAGATCTTGATGTACGTTCATTTTTTTGTTATTTTTTTACTACTAAAATGTGATAACGCAATAGCGAGCAAGGTTCTTCAGCATCTGCGCCTCTGAAAGACAAACCCGCTGCAAAATCTAAAAAGGCTACATGTGAGGATGCCAATGATAGCGATGATGAGGATTACAGACCGCCCAAGCGTCCACGCAATGAGCCTGAATCACCTCTTCAGGTATATGGGAGCGACGGAGAGGAGGTCTTCACGGACACAGATCAAGCAAAGGCATTGGTGAGTTAACTCCTCCTTCATTTGGTTTAAGTTTATACTTACGTTATGCAGAAGGAAAAGTGTAAAGCAAAGAAGTCTGCTACGGCAGCAAAGCAGGCTGCTGAAAAACATAAAAAAGCGAGTAAAGTCAGTGATCTCATCATCGATTTAAGGGTTTTGACTTACATTCACGACCTATGTGTCAGTCTGGAAAAGGGACACCATTGGAGCCCATGGAGCTTGACTCAGGTGATGAGTCGGATGGTGATTCAGCATTCAAGAAAGTCGAGGCAAGCAAGGCCGCGGCCTCGCAGTATGGACGGCGAGGACCTGCAAATTCAAGCATGCAGTACTTCCATGATCCAATTCCTGTTCAAGACAGAAACGCAAAAAAGCAATGGGAATTTAAATGCCGAGTCTGCAGCTCGTACGTCTCTGTCCTTTCAAATTGACTAACTGCTAAATAAAACTTAATTTCAGCTTGCGACGATTTACTCGAACCATAGATGGAGCAGACATCACCTTTGACGATGAACCTTCCCTTCCGAAACTCAACAACCTCGCAACCCACATCCTCAAATGCAAGAAGAAGCATGCAGAAAAGTTCAATCACCTGGACACAAAGGATAACGATCTTGAAGACGAGAATGCGAGGCCATCAGAGTGTCTCAACCTGAAGAAAAGTGCTGACCTTATGCGTGACTACCTCAAGGATGGTGAGCTTAATCCTCTAATTGAACTGACAAACACTGGGTTCCTTCGACTATTCGCGGCATGGATACTCGATGAGAGCTTACCTTGGACAACTGGCGAGGCCCCGACGCTCAAGCTTCTCTTCAAATTCCTTAAGATCAAGTTTGTCCTCCCAACGGACACCACTGTTCGAAATCAGCTTGCTCATATCTTTGCTGAGCTTCATGGAAAAGTAGTCCGTGAATTTGCGGTAAGATAAACTGCATTAAACTTGAAATATAATGTAAAACTCACCTGGCATCAATTCCCAGAGCGTCAAGTCCAAGATCGCATATGCCGAGGACACCTGGACTACGAGACAAATGGTCTACATGTTTGCGTGCACCATTGCATCATTTATTGATGACGACTGGAACCTGATTGAACGCGTAGTGGATTTCAAACCACTCGAGGACAAGGAACATGAAGGTTTCTTGGGTGGACTGGCATTTGTGAACGGTGTACGAGAGCGAGGCGGTCTGGATAAGATAAGTCTCACCTCATATGTGAAAGTCTAAAGAAAGGTTTCACTTATCTCTCGATATATACTTCATCAGCCTCACCACGGACAACGCTTCTGTCAATGATGTCATTGTCGAGACGGTGGCAAAATGCCTTCTCAACAGGTACAACATTGACTTCACGCCCGATATGCACATCCGGTGCATTGCGCATATTATCAACCTCATTGTCCAAGCTTTTCTCCATGGAATGGACGAAGCTGATGATCCAAACAAGACCGATTACTTCGACAAGGAGGCCCCAATTCATTATGATGTTGACAAGGATGAAGAGCAGCTCGCAATGGAAACTGAAGAGCTTCTGGAGATGGAAACCATCCATTCGCAGCATCTCAGTGATGCAGAAGAAGCCGAGTTGCTCTCGGAGATCGGCGAGAGCCCTCTCAAACGTGTGAGTCTTACACTTTACTTACTCAGGCTTTAGATTGACAGTCCTTGCTATTTTAGCTACGCTTTATCACAACCAAGATCACTTCATCACCCCAACGCCGATTGCAGTTCTGCAAGATCAGCCATGAAAAGTACAGCGGTGACCCTTCAACAGCCCGCCTCGCAAAGCTCATGGTCATCAAAGACGTCAAGACAAGGTGGAATTATACTCACGCTATGATTCGTCGTGGGCTTCTGTTAAAAGAGGTAGGTATTATCCACTCTTAAAGTATGATGCCTGATGCTAGCCACTGTCTTGCAGAGCATCGACACCTGGGTCTTCAATGTTCCCTCTCTCCGGGGCATATCACTGACGCCATCGGATTGGAAGTTGCTCACTGAATTAGCCGATTTTCTCGAGGTACGTTTACTCCATTTTTTTAGAATTTCTACGCTTACAACTGTTTACCTAGATTTTCACCCATGCGACTGCTCAAATGTGTCACTCCTCGATACCAACAATCCCCTTCGTGCTGCCTCTTTATGAGATGATGAGTGATCATATCATCACGGCCACTGCCAACAGCAAGACTCATCTTCGGATTCGCCAGGGCGCTAGATCGGCATTGGATAAGCTGAAAAAGTACAAGACAATCGCTGACGAGAATCATTACTACAAATTGGGAACAAGTACGTATCTTATTGCTCATTCGAAGTGTTGATACTTACAATTATCATGTACTAGTCCTTCACCCAGCTCTCCGCACTGAATGGTTTCGAAACACTGTCCCAAAAAAAGCAAGCCCAACACCAGAAGATGCAGCGAAACAGAAACTTGCCCAGCAAGAAGCAGTCGACAAAGCCGTGACCCTCTTCCGCACTGTTGCCCAAGCTTACTACGAGAAACTAGCACCAACACCGACTCAAAACGACAGCATCGCAACCGGCCAGCCAACACCTTTAAAGGGCTCAAGCAGCTGGATGGCCAACATGCTGGAATTTGACGTTTCAAATATACCAGAATCAGTCTCGGCGACACCTGAAGAGCTATTTAAGGAGGAGCTGAGACGTTACCTGCGGTTCGAGGGTGGCAAAGGCGAAATCTTGAACCCGTTAGGGTGGTGGAAGGTAAGTTTTTTTTGACTTTTTGCCTATCAACGTGCACTGAATAAAAAATGACAGGCTCACGCAGCAGCCTTTCCCACTATAGCTAGAATGGCTCGAGACTTTCTCGCTATCCCTGCGACAAGTGTTTCAGTCGAGCGCGTTTTCTCGAAATCCCGTCATATTTGCACCGATTTATGGGGATCTCTCAAAGCGGAAACAGTCTCAAAGGCTCTGTTATCGAAGGCATGGATTAGGAGTGGGCTTTTCGATGTCAACGAGCCTCTAAAATGCAAGAGAAAGCACGGAGAAATTAAGTCTTAGAACAACTCTATAGAATTACTGTATAACTGTATATATATGGTATACACCCTATAGTATACCGTATCCGTATATATAGACCTTGAGGCCTATATGTATACTATATGGTTGGAGCCTTACTTTGAGGCGCACCACGAGTGCTCACTCCCCATTGGACCCAGCACTGAAACACTGTTTTGGGATACGTCCTTCGAGGACCGTATGGTGGTGTAGCGTAGCTTTGAAGCCATGTTCGATTGTCGTTGTATTGTCGTTATCCTCGTTATCTGTTGCGTACCCGACCACTCTTGTGGTAGGCACGATGCGTCAATCTGTATGTTGGTGGCATGTTTCTTCGTTGGTCGTCTGTGTCCGTGGTAGTTGTAGTGTTGTTCGTGTTGTTAGACGAGGTCATCGTGAGGCGGGCATTTGTTTTGTGTTTTGAGTTTTGGGTTTTTATATGTTCGCTTTGATGCTTGAGCTCGTCGGGTGGTTTCAGAGTGATAGTATCTGTTGGAAGAATAGCATTATTGGTAGTCGTCTGCGTCGTCTGTAGGTAGATATAATGCCACGTCACTGAATGTGTTTTTAAGTCTTTTTGTTCGACTGATGAACTTGAGGATCTCGTGTATTCCTTCCTGTTGGACATTATGGCGGCCAGATCTCTGCTCTGTCTCCCTAGGGCTTGTTCGAGGTCATGTCGTTCTTCGCTGTATGCTGGGCACTCAAAAGATAGTGAGGTATTGTTTCCACTGCTGGCGTTCCTCGTTGCGCTCTGCATGCCTGGCACTTGTCGGTCGCTACTCGTTTCAGTCGGAATAGGTGCACATTTAGTGGTATGTGTCCGCTTCGGAATTTGCAGCAGTAGGCTGCTTTGCGATCTCGTCAGTGTGCTTTGGATCTTCCTAAATTTGTTGAAGGGGAATTCCTGGTCGATGTTTTCCATCCTGGCGCGTCGAGGGGAGGCCTGCCACTCAGTATTCCACATTTTCTTGACTTTTGATGTAAATGCTTGTTTCCTGGCAGCTGCGCTAAAGGGAAGGGCTTGTGCAGTAGTGGGGGTAGTTCGTCAAGCAGGCTAGACTCGCCTTGCCGCCTCCTTTGCCAGTTCATCCGCTTTCTCATTTCCTCCGACTTCGCTGTGTGCTGATATCCATCGCAGTTGGAGTCGGCATGGTAGGTCATCTGCTGCCATGCGGAAGTTGGCCACCAGGTAGTGGCCGGACTTAGCCTCCCTCTTCCGGGTTGATTTTATGAAGGCCTGGCTATCTGTATATATAGCGATTACAAGTCTCGTCAGATTAGGAGTTTACGGATTAGCCACGTAGCTAGTATGGCACCGATGGCTTCTGCTTCATAGTTGGTGTGTTTGGTGAGTTTGCCTAGGTGATGTTGGAGTGACGTTATCAGTTCTTCGCTATCTTTCTTGTACATTACCGCGGCTGCGCCTGCATTGTCCTCGTAGCCTGATCCGTCTGTGTAGATTCGGTAGTCTGCTGTGTCTGCTGCTTCTCTGTCCATTGATTCCTTGCGAGTGTCTGCGATAAAGGTTTTGAATCGAGGTACATATGTTGGTGGCGTAGTATCCGGGGCGATAGTTTCGAGTTTCTTTGGCTTAGTTTGAATATTCATAAGGCGTTGTCGATAGGGCCCGGGTGCTTTCTGGGTGGCATCCGCGCGGCTGTTCGTGTGATCCGGTGTAGGGGATGAGTGTTCGGCAGGGTACAGAGTCAAATTGCTGCTCTGTGGCAGATCCTTAGTAATGTCAGTTCCATCGGGAAGATGCCCGCGTGGGCGTTTAGTAAGTCGTTCGGTGTTGTCTTCATTCCGCCGATGATCGCTAGTAAGGCCATCCTCTGGAGTTTCTGCATTTGCCGTAGTACGCCTACTGATCCTGTGTTGCGTTTTCTGCCTATTGGCTTTGTTGGCGGAGTGTACCATACATCGAGGGCATATGTCATCTTGGGTAAGGCGACCGAAATGTAGAGTAGCCTCATTAGTTTGGAGTTGACACCTGTAGATATTTTCGTGAGACGACGGTATTGCATTATCCACTGCGTGGCGTTAGCGACTCCCTTTTGTGCTTGTACCATCCATCTGAGTTGCGCGTCTATGTGTACTCCCAGGTATTTGAAGCTTTGGACTTCCTTGACGGTCTTCCCGCGCAGGACAAGAGGTGGTCGGTCGAGCGGGATCCTCTTCCTCTGGTTTTCCGGGTCCGGTTGGGTTCGTTGGCTGGTGTGTAAGACTGTGAGTTTGCTGATTTCATATCGCGAGTTGTGAGAAGAGCTCCAGTCGAAGCCTCCCTCTTCCCTCTCCATGATGTTCTCTAGCATTCTTGTCGTTTCGTCGAAGTCTTCTCCTATGGCAACAGCTATGGCGTCGTCGACATACCCTACTGCGTCTTTGTCCTCTAGTTGGGCTATGGATTCAAGAAGGTCAGCATTGTAGATTATATAGAGTATCATAGAAAGCGGGTCGCCCTGTCCGATGCCATTGATAATGTCTATCAGCGCTGATATGAAGTCGTCGAATTTGAGCCGAGTCTTTCTTCCATCTAACAGTTGGCGTATGAAGTCTGTGTATGCTTCGGGGATCCATCTTCTGCGTAGGTTGTGGATTAGTTGGTCTGTTACTGCGTTCGGAAAAGCGCCTTCGACATCTAGAAAAAGGATCGAGGCGACTTTCCCATTTCGCCATGCGTTTTTGATTCTATTGACGAGGTAGTGTAATGCGTCTGTGGTTGTCCGCCCTGGTCGCCCACTGAAGTGGGTGGTGGGTAGTAGCTGGTGTTTTTCGACGAGCCTGCTTATGTCTTCAGCAACAATTGCCGTTAGTACCTTTGCTATCGTGCATAAGAGGGCTATCGGTCTGTATGCCTTCGGTACTTCGTAATTCGGCTTTCCTGGTTTCCTGAGTACGACGGTGGTGAATTCCTTCCACAGCGCATAGTATGTTCGGAGCTTGAAGATTGCCTGGAAAATGTGTAGGAGGTGGTCAGCGATTAGGTCATATGATTTTTGTAGGACGATGTTTGGGATCTCATCTGGGCCGCATGCTTTGAATGGGGAGAGTTTGCCAATTTGGGTTTCTATTTGGCTAGTCGTGATGGCAGGTGGATTTGGCAGAGGGTCTGGGTATTCGAAGTCTTCTGGGACGCTCGAGGTTGGTGGTGGTTTCGGGAAGAAAGAGTCCGTGAATGCTTTCGCCTTTCCGTCGTTCGTGTTGATTTCCCTCGCGAATCCGTCTGGGCCTATTACTTTCAACGTTGGGATGCGTGGGTTGCCGCCATCGCCGGCTGGTTCTTTTATGTATTTGTTCGCAGTCCAGATGTCGTCTGCGGTCGCCTCCTCTAGGAAGTCTTCCCAGTGCTGTCGTTTGGCCTTGATGATGGCTTCGCCATACTGATTGCGTAGTCGTTGGAGTGCTCTGTGGCTGGGGTGATTTTCTACTGCTCGGTAATGGTACGATTCAGTACTTAGCTTGTTTACTTGTCGTTTTATTGCAGATAGTTCGCTGTTCCACCACCGCTTCGATTGCAGGCTGGGCTTCTTGATCTTGATCCTGGTGCATATGGTGTCTTGAATCACCCCTGTGAGGTCAGCGACAGCCTGTTGGAATAAGGTGTCAGTTAGTAAGGGGGCGGGTTCCGGGATCTCCGCCAGTCGGATTTCCAGGTTCTCGCGGAAGTCGATCCAGTCTGCCATCTTGAAGTCGTATGTCAGCTTCGGTAGTACTCTGCTCTGAGGTAGGTCGAGTGTAGTAATGATCGGGAAGTGATCTGTCTTTGTTGGTCGAGCTCTCGGATCCACTTCGCATCGTATCACCGTGTTCATCAGCGAGCTAGAGCAGAAAACGTTATCTGGTCGTGAGTAGCGTTTCGATCTCATGTGCTGTAAAGTGGGTACTCCCTTTTCTAGCATCATCTCCATTCCGTAGTCTGTGAGTAGCTCTATAAATCGCCCAGCTGTGTTCAGGGCTTCCGGAGTGAATAGGTGGGTGTCCTCGTCTCTGTCCCAGAGGGGGTGGTGTCTGTTGAAGTTGCCGCACCATAGCATGTGGCTGTCCAGGCCTCGCCAGATGTTGTTGGCATTGTCTTGGAGGTATCGCCTAAGTGTCGTTTCCGTTCTGGAGTGCGTACATGAGTTGTAAATGTTGAAGATTGTCAGTCGGCCATATGGCCCGTTCATCTGTATAGCTGTGATGTCGTTAGTATTAGGTACATTGATGATTTTCCATGACTTAGTATCGATTTGTTCATTGACCCATATTGATGATCTGACCGCTGTCTCGGACTTCTGTCTGTCCGCAGGGTATACTTGGCGAAACTTCATTGGCGTCCTTATCGTCCGGAAGGTTGTGACGTGGGGCTCCTGCATTAGTACTATATCCCAGTTTGTGCCTAGCGGTCCGTTCAAGAGGTCGAGGTGCGCTTTTTCTGATTTGTTGAGGTTGATTTGTAGTATTCTCAGGCAGTTCGGTAGCGGTGTAAGGCCCTCAGGCATCATTCCATAGGTCGGTGTCTTGGGTGCCGAATATTTGACCTGGTTCAGTCTCATTATTAGTTAGCTCAGGAGGGATGGGTGAGGAGGGGTCTGGGAAGTTAGGCTTATCGGTGTGGGCCTGGCTAGCGACGGGTGCCGGTCTGTCCCAGGTTTGCCGCTCGTAGCGTCGGCCGGAGGGCGCTTTCTCCTGGCGCATTTGGTTTCGGTCTCTCTGGTTTTTTCCTCGTGGTTGCGCGTCAAAGCCTTGTCCCTGTCCGTATTGAGGGATGGGGGGTGATGGGTTCAGCGACCATGTCCAGGGTTCTGTTGCTGGGAAGAAAGGCAGGTGGTTCTCTGGTGTTCTCTTGTCGAGTTCTTCGCACTTCCATAGGAAGACGGGGCATTCCCTGCTCCAGCTGGCATGGCCGCCGGTGTTGCAGGATACACAGCACCATTTGTTCTTGTTTTTCTTGTCCGGGCAGTCCTTCGTCCAGTGGCCCTTGCCTGCGCAGGTGCCGCAGGTGTCTGTGTTGGCGACGCATTCCCAGGCGACATGATTCCAGCCATGGCATTTCATGCAGCGGACTGGTTCCTTCTTGCATTTCGCGACCCAGACTTTGCGGTGGCAGATGATGAGTCCTGCGATGATAGATCGGTTAGCTACGTTTACGTCGGTGAAGGTAATGATCATATGCGCTGTGCTTTGGGATTCTTTGTCCTGTCTGTCTGTCGGTTTGACCCAGCGTATTGCGGAGATGCTATCCTCATCGATATCGTTGGTCTCGCAGATCTCCTTCAGGTGGTCGGGGTTGGAGGGGTCAATCCCAGTTGGCACGTTGAATACAATGACATTGTACGGTCTCTTTTTGAAGGAGAGGCCCGCCCAAGTTCCATGCTGAAGGCCTTCGCGTTTGCCGGGTCCATGAGCCAGGCTGCGCCCGCGTCGGTTTCCATTTCCACCAGGAGGCCAGCTTTGTTTTGCCGAAGTGCTGATCTGGCCTTGTGGCCGCCTGCGCCGGCGGTTGCGAGAGCCTCGTTTACTGTTTTCTTCGCTTCCATAGCGTTCATCTTTCCGATCTTCGATTCCCTGGTGACGCCTTCCAGCATAAACTGACGTAGTCGTATGCCTTCTTTCACCACGATGCAGGGATCGATGTTGGGCGGGGGGTGCATTAGAGCTTGCTTGTAGTTGAGGGTGTGTACGTCGGGGGCCATGGTGCCTCCGCTTGATGCTGTGTTGGTCAGGGTTGCCGTAGCCGTGTCTAGCAGAGTCTTCGTGGCCTCTGTGAGTTCCTTCATTTTGTCTGATAGGTGATTGTCGATTCGCTTGGTCGTGTCTGTAATGAAGTCCCGTAAGTCCGCACACATATCATTTAGTTGGGACGTCACCGAGTCCCGCACTGTCTCGTGCAGGGTGTTTACTTCCATCTCCTCCAGGAGGAATGCCACTGAGCGTATGGCGTTCTTCGCTTGCTTTGGTACTCCTTTGACTGCCGAGATGTGGTGTAATGCGGTCGAGAGTAGGTCGTGCGTCATAGTCTGTCCTGGTGGTACGATTAGCTCTAATTTTTCTAAGCAGCGACGTGCCTCTGGTGTGTCCTGTATCTCCTCTAGCTCCTCATTTATGACGCTCAGTTGCAGCGGGTTGTTCTGTAGCCGGCTTGACGTCCTCGCTGCCGTAGTCGTGTTCGATGTGTTACTCGCTCTATCTGGGGTGATTCCTCTAGTTGATTTCGATGTCGACATAGTGTATGAGTATGTAGTTAGTTAGGTAGATTAGAAATGAGGGGGGGTATATGATTATGTGCTCTACTCGACGCCGATTCTACTACCAGCACCTTTTTCCTGCTCTTTCGAGCGTGGGAGTATAGGTGATGGTGGTGGTTGCGGATCAAGGAGACTTTTGGCTGCACGATATCGATCATCTCATATATCACTGTTTTTGTCCTCTTCGTCATTTGTATCTGACTCCTCCTTCGAACCTCCGTGAAAACCTCCAAATCCGCGCATCGATTTCTTCTGGAATACATGGTCTTTATGCTTCTCATCAGCAGCCTGTCGACAGTGATGGGTATGCTGGTCAATATCATAGCTCCGGAGGTCGCTTTTCACCTGATTAGCTTCGACTTTCTTGATGAAGAGTCATGCAAAATTTGTTTTTCCATACAACTCGTACAAGACTGTTGCATGACCCTCGCTATTTGGGGCGGATGGATTCATGGTTCGGCTTTGTTCATTCTGTGATTGTTATACCTTGCTCAAGGCATCTGCCCTATTAGATCTGGAGATGCACCATTCTTTACAGGGGTGTCTCCTGCATTCGCCGAGCATTGTTGATGATTTTCTGTTGCATAATGGCTCTTCTCTCTTTCGGTAAAGGAGACACTCATTCCTGCTCTTTCACACTTGCTGATCCATCATTCTATCAGTGACCGGCTTATTTTATGATGTTCCCTTTACAAGCACAGATATTACACTCGCCATATTTTCATCCATCACTCTCACTATCAATGTCGCTATCACCGGTTTGATCAGATTCATCTTGTGCCTTCTATACCACCAAAAATACCTGCGAGAAGCATTTGGAATGGGATACGGGTCGCCATACATGAGGATCATGTATATGTGTACGAATCCGCAGCCTTGGTGGTTATATTTAACTTGGTCCTCCTTATTCTGGTCTTCACTCGAGATCGAAGGAACGTCTCTCTTATTCTAACTGAACTTATGGTTCAAATCTATGTGAGTTGCATATGAATTAATTCCTCAGTTTAATTTTCGTATCTGACAATTTATAGGTCATTTCTCCATTTCTAATTGTCTACAAAGTTGCACGAGACAGACTAAATCCTCCTGAACAGAAATCTCTCACTCACGACGTTGATGAAGTCATTGATCGAGACTTGCGCCCTTTATAATTTAGCAGCCCATCGTCATTGACAAGTTCAGTTGAGACGGTTATGGCTTAAATCATACCAATAAATTCGTCTTTCAAATATTTTGGCCCTTCGTAATGAGTACATTGTACGTATATAAACTAATATTTACCCTATAAGTCATCATAGTCAGATTCATCTTCTGACCCGGACACAGCAGGGTAGTAATTTATATGGTGGGTGAGGGTAAGGGCAACATAGGGAGCATGACTGACCTGCAACAATCTTTCACTAGTTAATTTACTGAACGTTGCTCTGCATAATTCTTCGAGGTATCGCTTTCTCCATTTCCTCATCCACTATGTCACTGTCATCGTACGGCGCTTGGTAGACAATGTGAAGACAAAATTCGAGAAGTTTTCCGGCAGAGAACCGTAACACTTCGTTGTCAAGCATTTCCCAATTTGCATTGAAGCAGTAATCAGGCATAATGCTTTGGCTGAGATTGCCGAAGTATACAGTTACCCTGAGCTTCCTGTTCTTGGCTGCTGCTGGTATTGATGTCAAAATTCTGCAAAGGTCCATCACCGGATCTCCTGTTGTTGAAGGATTTTCGAAAAGGATGTCGACCTCTAGAACAGTCAAAGAAGAAAGATTGCTGAGGCTTTTGAGTTCTGAAAGGCAGGTATATGTTGGACGGCGACCTGCTGTCAGGGATTTAGTACTTATTCCAAATTATAACGAACACTTACTGGATGTCTGGGAGCTGTCGGCCAGGTATAATTCCTCCAGTGAGCTTTGGGAGATATCGATGATTTCTTGTGCACCTTGCACATTGCGGTTGAACGCCGTATTTGTTTTGAGGACACGTAGAGCAGATATGTCGATCAGTGGGCTAGTCACGTTGGAATTTCCCCTCTTCAATAGTATCTCGAGAGCTCGGGGCGACTGGGTAAATGAGAGGGATTGGATTTGTGGGCGTGCTTGGCTGAAGGCGTACTTTTCAGAGATGTTGTCATCCAATGGCGTTAGCCCGATGCGATCCAGAGAAAGCTCTTTCAAGTTCACACAGTGGGCTATTAGGCTGATAGGAACATTGGCCATGTTCTCAATATGGAGAGAAGTAATGAACGGGGTTATGAAGGGTTGCGAGAGGCGCCGTTCGAAAGTGCGAACATCAGCGAACTGCACTGGTAGGCCGTACGAGAAGCCGGTAATTTCGAGCCTTCGTGTGTGGTTTTCCGATTCATGGATAAGCTCTAGAATGCGTAAGAAGTTAGGATCGCCAGTAATCCATGCATTATCGTATGAAGTGATCGTAAGAGAGAAATTTCGAATGTAGCTTGCGAGACGTGGTTTGCGCTGCAGAATTTCCAGGAAGTCTTGAATTCTTTTAGCTCTTTGCGGCTTCGGAACTTGGAAATCCGAAGAAATTTTGATTTTTGAGAACATATGCATCTGGCATCGGTGAGTGAACGAGCGGCAGATAAGAGAGCAGGCCTTTAGGGTCGAAAGGTGGGACTGTTCAGTAAAGTAGTCGATTATTTCATCAATGAGCTCCTGTGAGAGGGGAAGAACTTGGGCGGAACACATAATGCAGTCAGAATAGAGGGATAACAAGAATGGTTCAGGAAAGAACATTGAGATGAGGGTGGGAGCATGTCGACAGCTGTCATGGGAACTTGCCCAGGCCGATAACCTGCCCACGTCGGGCCTACTTCCGAATTCAAAGGTCGACGACAAAGATTCGTGAATGAAATAATCAAGTGTATACAATGACGACTAAGTTTCAAGGGAATATGAAGTCACAAAAACCGAATGCGAAAAAAATAGTTTACTGGGGGAAGCTATGACATTGTCCTGGAAGGGTCCTTCGACATTTGTCCGAATATTCTGCAGCTCTTTACGATCCCTCTCCTTCCAGACATACGATCTGTCATATTCCACCATGATATGCACCTCGATCGCTACCTTTTGTAGTCCGGGAAACTTTCCATTAGTCAGCGATAGAGCGTCCGGCATCGTCCAATCATGCTGCCATAGCCCGCCTATCTGACTAGGATCGATGGGCCATTTCTTGATTTGGACGTCGACATGTATTTCGATATCTTCTAGAGAAGGCGACGCGGAGGATTTCAGATTGAAAATGTCGAGAAAGAATTTTAGGGAAGGGATAGGTTTGAGGGAATATTCCGCTATAGCTGTGTGAACCTTCAGCTTGAAGAAGCGAAGATGGGGGATTTCCGCCAGGTCAATAGGTCCGGGAAATTGCGCTGGGGGACCAACGCAATATGAACCGTTTACGCCACTGTGAAGAGAAAAGTTCAGATTTATTGTAACGCAGCGGACGATGGCCCCACAAAAACGCTACTTACATTTCAAGTGATTCGAGGGACTTGGAAGCCAATTTAATGACTTCCCATGCAGATTGAATGTCGAGTTTCTGAAGCAGCGAAAGCTGTAGTGTATTGATCGGGGATAGTAGCGTTGCTGGTGATGCAGAGGAAAGGGAAAGCGCATGCATGAAGCGAGATATGCTTTCGTTGCTTCGTAGTGTGGTGAGCGCGAAGGAAGGGGTTTCGGCTTCGTCCTTTGTTCGATCGGCGTCGGAAAAGGTATTGTTGTCGGCAAACCACACGCGATCAAGGACTAACTCGCATAGCGATTCGCAACATCGAGTAATTAAATCTATTGGCACGGCAAAAAAGTCAAGATGGAACTTTCGGAGGGTAGGAGGGCGTAAGTCCCAATGTTGGCCATTGTTGATTCTGCCTGCAGCGCCGTCGCTATGAGAAACGAAGTGAAATATAGACTGGCGAAATTCCGGATGTAGGTTAGACCAATTAGTAGGCAAGTCGCGGCCAGTTAGTCTAAGTTCATGAACACCATTACGCCATCTATTTCGGGGTCCAGCGACCATATTTTTATGGATCATGTCGAAAATGGCAGACAGGCCGCTTTCCGGCTGCCCAACCATTCCATTAAAATCAACATCGACCTCGAAAACGCGAATGTATGAGACGAGATCGGGGTTTTCTTCCAAGACGCGTCGCAAGTTTTGAATGAGGGGAACGACTCTCTCGATCGCATTGCCTTTTGCCCAGGTTATGTGAATCGTTGAGAACAAGTATGACTGTGAGCGCGTAAGAAGTCGTCGTCCTGCTAATGAACAGGACTGGAGAGCTGTTCGTGAGCCAGGTTGGTCGATGTCGGTTCCTAACTCGTCGATACAGAGTTCGAGGACTTCCTGGGGTAGAGGGATGATGTTGGTCATTGAAGGCGGGTAGGATTATTGTGAAGGAGGCAAGAAAGAATTATTACTCAACTCATCCGACAAATTGAAATGAATTATATAGCGGCTAGCCTGTTCTGTGGCGCTCCCCAGTCTGGTCTCTGTTCCATTTGGTGATGATATGGATGGGTCCTAGAGCATGGTGGCAGGCTGTAAATGGCATTGCGACAGCAGGTAAGCAACAAGAGGCTTGCAGCCCTGGTCTCCGGATCCTTGGCGGCATCTGGAACTTCAATGGAAAATCGGAAATCGGTTGACTTTGGGATCCGGACCTCAAGTCTGCAATCACGTGCTGAGCTTCAGGGGTCATTACACGTTCCATTCCATCTCACTTCTCCAGCAGTCCTCCTCTGTTTGTAGAAGTCCGTCCACCTACTTTTAAGATGGATGTACAAGATCAAGCACGCAAGCGCCAACGGACAGACTCATTTTGCAACAATGGGGAACCGAATGTAGTCGTACATCCTCCTTACGACTCGTCAAGTGCTCGTCATCCTGCGCTTTACGATGAAACGTATTATAAGCCAGACGGCGACTGCGTTATCCTCGTCGACGGTGTACTTTTCAAGGCAAGTTTGAAGATTGCTTCGTTGATGAGCTTTTTCATACTGACAATTGAGGTCTTGTCACATCTTATAGTTGCACCGCTTCTTGTTAGCGCGAGATTCGTCGGCTTTTGCAGACATGCTAAACATTCCAACTGGAGACAACGAAGACTCCCAGGCAATGACGGAAGAAAATCCTCTCGTTCTCCAAGATAACATCAAGAACTTTCGCGCCCTCTGCTGGATTCTCTATGCTCTGTAAGACGCACACTCAATTATCCCCCCTCGATTTGGAAACTCACCCTCTTCTCGGATATAGTCCAAATGATATCCAGAAACAAAACAAGAAGTCCCATGTCGATTTTCCAAGGCTTATATCAGTCTTATCAATTGCCAACAAATATCACTTCGACTCGCACGAACAGTGGGCTGGAAACATGCTTACTAAGCATTGTCCGCGAATCGACCTCGAGAAGGACAAATATCGAGAACACTTCCTTTTCAGCTGCCCAATAGCAGATCTTCAAGAATTTATACGCGTCTCAGATATCGTGAACATGAAGAAACTTCGAGCATTCGGGGAGGGTGTTTGGATGCATCGTTTGAAGGATCAGCCAAATGAATCGACTGCAGCTGCTCTTGACTTTGGGCACGAGCTGGGCCTTAGAAAATTCTTAGGACGGGTATACTACTGCGAGCTCTCCAGGATGTCTGCTCAGAAAGAACGAGCGGCCGCTTCGCTCTTCTCCGACAACGATATGTCTATAGCTCAGAACTTGGCCCTGTATCGAGGGTTCTGGTCACTTTCTCGCTACTGGCCTCAATTCCTGAC
The DNA here is from genome assembly GCA_015499995.1 of Flammula alnicola. Lineage (NCBI taxonomy): Eukaryota > Fungi > Basidiomycota > Agaricomycetes > Agaricales > Strophariaceae > Flammula > Flammula alnicola. The sequence continues at coordinate 94,482 of JADNRV010000145.1, read as the reverse complement.
AAAAGGAATGGAACTCGCTTGTGGTAAACTGGGCCATCAGTGCCATAGTGAACTCGACATGTTCTGGAAGGATCTCGACAAGTCCTTCGCTGAACCTACGCAGTTTGATCCCATTCGAGAGATTACACTTTTTCTTCGGGTGTTGCACGAAAGTCCAGAGTACGAAGTGGACTCTCAGTCTTTTAGTTGCTTGGAAACCCATCTCCTCAAACTCGTCAAGACAATTGAAGACTCCTGCGCTGAGCATTTCCTCGGCCCGTTGCCACAGCCAGAAACTTCGATTGCCAATGACAAGTAATTCTTTCTACTCTATGCACATACATCTATGAAACTAATTTACGCATGACTTTTTTGGCCTTTACGTGGACTTCAAACTACATATATGTTATCGGTTTAGTTCTTCCAGTATGTCAGTAATTATACGCGCCACATTTTCCAGTTCGATGTCTCAATAACTGGCGAAGATTTCAAGAGAGACGGCTGGGCTCTGGAGCGTGTCCGAATCAAGCTACGCAAGTATTACTATCCCCCCGTCTCTCCGCTGGCAGAACGTATGTCTCGTGTTCGAGGAAAATCTCTGGTCGAAGCCCGTGGAGATCGTTGTCTTGCTGGCAGGAATAATTCTCTGCTGCGCAGTGGCTCCGGAAAGGGGTCTTTGCGCACATCCAGCGCACTCTCCTTCGTCACGAGTGAGCGGCCGACATCGCGGACTAAGAAGCACTGGAAGCCACCTACGGCCCGACGGGACAATATGGCTGGCGTATCTCGAGCGCGATGAGGGCAAAGCTATCCGCCTGAGTGCGCACGCGCCTTAACATTCGGACGTCCTCTGACCGCTAGCGCTGGCTCCATATGATTACCTCCACTGCCAGAAGACTGTCTGGAGCATGTTTCGTCGGTCGGTCGTAGTACAGACGCTACAATCTGGTGTCGAATTCGCCGTGCTCTTGCCTGTCCGTTTTTTTGTAGTTGTCGTGTCGGTTTAGAGACCCAATATTGATTTTACATAGCCCAGGATTGTTTGATGTCCCAAAAGGCTCGCTCCGAAACCATGGTCTAGCACAATCCTGGAGATAGTAAACTGTAATAAGTACTCGGTCCGTCCATAAGAATCACTGGCGGGCCAAACCCCTTGACATAAGACGTCAGCGCATCGTGATCGCTGTCAGATGAGTCTTTGGGGGGTGGGGTACGTTTTTCTAAGATTAAAACACGGGCTCGGCCAGCCTGGGACCCGCATGCCAGCCGTGCGCAATGATAGGAACGACTCCGAACGAGGAGAAAGCGAGGCCCTGAGTGTCTATAACAGAGAATTACCAAAAGAAGGCATCATTTGTTTTGTTTTATGATACAGTTTAGAATTTTTAGGGTTGCTTTCCGACTCCCAACGTTCATATGGCCAACGTCGTCGCAGCCGCCTCCGCCGCCGCTGGCGGCGCCAGCCGCAGACCACCAGCACTCACTATGCCATTTACTTCGGACAACCACCACGCCCGTCACCTGTCAACAACGAGCTCTGCGAGCTCGCGCAGCGACGACGAGCCCGAATCATCCGCCCTTTCTGCCCTCGATTCTTCCGCCGCACTCATCCTCGTCCATGACCAGGACGAGCCTAGCAGTCCTTTTGACTTTACGGACGACGAAGACGACAGAGACGATGACCCGGACCTCGTCAGTCCCGTGTTTGAAGTGCGGAAGTCCGCAGTGTTCCCCCCTCTTCCGCCATCACTAGTCTTCCTCTATCTCCTCGCACCGTATCTCAAGCTCGGTGCTCTGCACCTACCCAACTCTCAGCTGCCTCTCAAGTACGGCCTGCCTGCACTTTTACTCTCGGCACTCGCATCGGGGTTCGCGAGACAAATATGGTACATGCTTGCTCGCTATCTACGGAAAGCAGACATGACGGACATCTTGCTGGATACGTTCGCCAAGGGAAGAGGGAAAGAGCGTCAGCGGGCTGTCATACGGGCCATGGTTAGGGTTGGAACGGGTATGATCAGCACCTTGCTTGCCGTGACATATTTACGCCGTGAGTTCTATTCCAAAACCAAACTCCACGTATCGCAGTTTAATTGTCCCAATGCTATATTATTAGATTCAATGTACACACTGCACCCATTATTACCCCAGAAAGAACAACCAATTCTGGCATATCTCGCCTCAACTTCCCTCATCGGTCTCGTGGTAGCCTACCTGTCCTACGCCAGATCGCTCAGTTCGAAGAGGATTGTTTATGCTACCTGGCTTTCCATTGCCACATATACCGCTTGGCTGGGCTGTACCATCTATGCACATACTCATGGCCTGCTGGAAGTGCAAACAGGTTGGCTGGGTGCAGAATCCATCTGGCAAGGGTTATGTATGTGCTAAATCCTTCGTAATTCTGCTTACTCATAATCATTCAATTTAGCCACCACGGCGTTCGCATTCTGTTCTTCCTCTACTCTCCCTCTTTATGCGTCGCTAAAGGGCACCTCACCTATCATTTCCACTGGCAAAACCCCACGCTCACGCTCCTTCCGGATTATTTCCTTCTTAAGCGTCGTCTCCGCCATCTTGTTCCTCCTTCCGTCCGTCATTTTCGCCGCCTTTCCGAATCAACCAGCCGCGGTAAGTATTTCCATTTCTCAAATTTCAAATTCCTTCCTCTTTCTAGTGTTCATTCGATTTAGTCTTCTATTTCTCTTCTCCGACAGGTCGTACCACCGACTTCTCTTCCGGCCGATAATACGACAACGACAACCATCCTTCCTGTCATACTTGCCTCTTCATCTATATCCTTGAATGTAACACACATTCCCGTGCTCGGCTCTAGTCCGTCTCTAGCTCCTCCTCTTCCATCTGAGATCGCCCTCCCTGTTATCCAAATACAAACCGTCCGTCGAATTCTGGCTTCCACCACCGTCCTACTCGGCATACCGACTCTCATTGTAACAACACCACCCATTGCCCACCCCTCGCTCCGCTCCGTCAAGTTCAACGTCTCTCGTGTCATCATCATCTTGCTAGTCCTTGTGCTAGCTATGATTCCACCGCGCTCGTTCCCTAGCCCCGGCGAGGGCGGCGAGGGCGGAACACCGGACGACTACTACCTCAACTCGTCCGGTATCTTCGCCGTCCTGACAGCAGTCATGGTACTAATGACGTTCGCGAGCACGTATTTCCTCCCGGCCCTCCTGCACATCCTCACGCATATCTTCAAGCGGCCTCTCGCCATCGTCGTGCCGCCACGGACGCCGCTCCTGCAGACGCCGTCGACTTCTGTGGATTTTGAGAATGCACAGTCGGGCCCGGGCTCGCGGCAGACGAGTCCGCGCACGGTATACGACGAGCTACTGCTGAGGAAGGAGCGTGCACTGCAGAAGAAGCAGTTCAAAAAGCGCATCGTGTGGGATATCGGCGTGTGGCTGATCCTAGGCGCGAGTGCGACGGGCATCGTCATCGTCGCTGGCGGCTTTGCGGGGGCATGAGGGCGGTGTCGTCACGTGCGTATTTTATTGATTTAGGGGCTGGAATCTTGATGTATTGTGGTGGTTTGATTTTTCTTTTGTATTACAGTAGAACGCTTGGGATCGCTTGTATACTGTACATACAGGACTGTAGCCGGTGCTGGTTTGCTTCGAGGAGTTGGATATTTTTTTTGGCTTGGAGTATCGCTTGTTCCGTACAGTGGTCAGCCATTATGGTCCGTCCACTTGTTTCTGTCCTTCTCTTCATTCAGGACTCTTTTTAACCGTTTGCCTCTCTCTCAGTTGACTAGATGGAGACGCGTTGAACAGACGAACAGACAATTTGTAGCGCTGTATCTGTGCCTCTTTTCATGTCCACAGTAGAAAACATGTACATTTACCTTATCACCTACTGTGCGTGTGTACATATATACATCGAGGCTGCAGGCACGCTCTCTCTCATATTCTAAATATTTCTTCTGCAATGCTTGATCTACATGTCTTCGACTGCAACGCCCTAGAACGACCCCGACACCTAACAGAGTTTGAAAAACACCGACCATACTTGCATTGGGTTCCAGACGGGCCAGAAATTCGCTCCGACGCGCCTTGGGGAGGACTCTTATCACCCGAATATAGGACAGAAAATCTTCGAGCGGATAGCTCGACGTGGTCTCGACATGGTCCTTTCGAAATGCGGAGTAGAGCTTTGCACACGAGCACTATCAAGATGATAACCGCCGTGGCGGAAACTAGGTTGGCAGAGACTACTGCAAAAAAAATCGTTTCTCGTGTTAGTTGCCTAGAGTTGTTTCGCAGAATCATTACCAGGAGAGAAGATTCATTTCTGTTAGCTTAGTGATCTGCGCGACGCGTCGCGTCGTAATTGGAATCACGTGATGCAAATAGGACTAGTAAGACGCGTCAGTATCCATCGCTACAACGCATACAAGTTAGGCTTTCAATTCGCTTCCAGCTAGCTCATATAACTTCTCCTTGTCTCCGCTTCCATCAAGCAAGGCCCGCAACATACCATCCTCCTTCAGCAGAAGATCTTTTGGTTTGCCGAACTCAGCCTAAATATATCATCAGTTAATTCCAGGGCAACGAAAGAAAGACCGCTTACAATTCGACCACTATCAAGTACCATCTACGCCGGTGTTCAGTCATGGTAAGGGTAAAAGGTACGATAGTTAGCTTACGGTTTTATCAGCATCCATGATTGTCTGCAAGCGATGCGCGACGGTGATGACAGTGACATCATTCCCAAGTTGACTCGGAGAGTATTTTGTATCACTGCATCCGTTTTGTAATCTGCACAGTTGTTGGGTAAGCTCATCTTGACAAATGAAAAGTTTACTGACCAATTGCAGAAGTAGCTGAGGGACGTTGTTAGCTGAGGATTGAATACAACGTACGATGAGGAATAAGCCACCTTCATCGAGTATGAGCAGTTTGCTTCCGCGTACCATCGCTCGAGCAAGAGCAATGATTTGCCGTTGTCCAACAGACAAGTTGCCTCCTCCGCTAGCGATCTTGGTGTCCAACGAAAGACTTGCTTCTCCGGCGTCCTCTTGAAGAGAGAATATCCCGCTGCTTGGAGTGCAGCATTCAACACTGCGTCATCGTTTTGGTCAAAGGGATCCAAGTTTTCTCGGAGGGTACCTGCACCGATGTCAGTCAAAACCGCTGATCACGCTGGTAATATAGGCTTAACTCACCGCTCAAAAGTTCAGGCTATAGAGGCAAAATATGAGCTTCTTAAGCGCCTCATCACAGGATCAGACCCACTCACTGTTTGCGGAATGATGGTAATACTTGTTCTTAACGCGTCAAGGTTGACATGACTTGTTGGAATGCCATCAAAGTACACCTCGCCTTCCGTGAGAATGCATCTCAACAATGCAAGCGTCAAGGAGCTCTAGAAAGTGTGCGTAAGTAAAAGCATATTTGATGGTGAAAAGTTATCAACCTTGCCACTTCCGGTCCTACCAACTATTATCGTTAAGAGAGTCAGCTCCCATGTTAAGGATTGAGCATAGTGCACTTACCGACACCTACTCGCTCACCAGAAGCGATGTGGAATGAAATATCATGCAAGACTTTGGGACCAGACTTGTTACGCGCATGGGTAAACGAGAAAAGTCGAATAACTAAGCAAAACTGACCTGAGAATAGCGTGCAGAAAGCTTTTCTACGCGAAGATCGCCGCTACAGGCCAGGCAGCGGGAGGCTTTCCGGCGTCTGTAGGCTTTGGCTCATGCTCGATATCGATGTAGCCCTGAACCCGCTCCAAACTATCATAGATATTCAGTGTCTGAATTCACCCTTTGGAAAGATGACAATCTGTACCTGTTTGCTTGAACTTCAAAATCGTTGTATATTCTGACGAAATATAAGATGAGGGTGGTAAATTCGACAGCCATGTTTAGGGAGAAACCGGTGTTCGACGCGCCAACAGATGGGCCATAAATCAAGTATGAAGCGAGCGCGACCGTAAAACTGGCACTGAGAGCATCAATACGAACACCAATCCAGCGGTTAAGGTTATAGGACATCCGGGAAACTCGAGTATAGTGATTGATGCGGACCAAGGATTCGGCTTTGAATTTATCCTGGGCTCCATAAGCTCGAATGGAAACTACGCAATTTAGACGAGACCACCAAGGAATGAAGATAAATGCGTACCTATACCATGAATTGCCGCAGTGAAATGAGAAATCATGGGAGAACGAGCATTACTAACGCCAGAAATCAGACTGGTGTCTATCATCGCGGAAGCTTGCATACATACCTTGTTTCCCGCTTCACAGATAATTGGGCTTTGAGTACATGTTTCCCATCCATAACCCGATTATTGCAACGCTAATACCAGGGCCAAGGAAAATAGGTGTAAATAGCACAATGGCCCCAAGTTTCGCGAGAATCCCCGAGACACAATCCACCGCCCAAAGTAAAGATTGAGGAATAGGACCATCAATGGCACGGATGTCTTGAGTGCATCGAGTGATAATACGGCCTACAGGTGTCTCATCAAGCCACCTTGAATGTTATAAGTAAAATCATACTCGCTATCCTTCTACGAAGATTGAAATGACATACCGTAGGGTGCTCCCGAACATTGAATCAATCAACTTGTTGTTGATGATTCTGGAAGCACGTATGGACCCATACATAAAGATCAAATACGATGTAGAAAAGAATACGCAGAAAAGGAGAATTATAGCCGAGTAAGCAAAAAGATATCTTCGAGTAGATGGTGAGTAGGTTGCCATAATAATAGTCGTATGAACTCACAGATATACAGGGACTTCGGAGGCGGGATGGGTTTCATATTGAGCACCCCAGTAACCAGGAACCAGACCTGAAAGGTGAACGTCCATTCATTCAACAAAAGTGCGGCCATGACCACCGTGAAGAATGCGATAGGATGATCGCCGGCCAGACTTGCTAGGAGGAGTCTGAAAGACTTCCAAGTAACGTGTCCTTCAACTATCTCTTCTGCGACTACAAGTTTTCCATCGGCATGTCCCTTCGGAGCTGTGTCGATATCTTCTGGCCAATCTCCGTTACTTCTTTGTCATGTATGACCTCTGAGGCAAGCTTTGGATCACGCGCAAGTGCAAGCGACATCTCAGTTCCTCGACTTTTAACGCGGCCATCAGTCCCAACGGAGACAATGAAATCAGCAACGGGCTGGCGAGTGCGACATTATGGGTCTTATTATGATAATCGTGGGTAAGTACCAACGCACGGACACCTGTGCCGAGTAGACATACCACAAGCAATATTGTCCTATTCTTGACAAGGTCTCCACGGAAGCATTCGTCAACGATCCAGGATGAACTAGATGCCAAGAATTAGCATGAGAATGGATGCTTGCAAGTAACAAGGCTTACGTATGGACATCGAGGGCAGCGAGAACGTCATCAAGGAGGATGATCTCCGCAGGCGAATATATTGCTCGGGCGAGCGTTATCCGCGCCTTTGCTGTCATCAGCACATATATATCGGATGATTCGTGATCAAGGCGCTACCTTTTGCCCGCCACTGGAATGGAATCATGAGACATTGCGAACCATGCATCGTAACGTGGGCCATCCTACTGACCTTAGTGTAAGCCCTCTCTCACCGACTTCGGTGGCATCGCCAGCATCGAACAACTCGAGATCGCGTTCTAGCGCACATTGCCTAATGACTGCATGAGGGTGAACATTGCATCTTGAATTGAAGGAATATGAGATTCCTACATACCTTTGCGATAGCGCTCTTCGTCATACTCCGAGCCAAACAGGATGTTATTGCGAATCGTCTCGTTCTGCACCCAGGATTCTTGTGAAGCATATGCTACACCTCCGTCACGCGGAAGATTGAACAAGAATCAGGAGATGAAACAATGAAATGCATTTCTCCTGCAATCGGTGTCAATGTTTGACCTTTTGATAAAACAAGACCGTAGCTTACCAAGTAACGCCATCAGGACAGATGTTTTGCCCGACCCGCTGTGAAATCCAGATGCTATTAGAAGGCATGTACGAGCCATTATCGTTAAACACTTACGTAGGACCAATGATCAAATTGATAGCATTACGTTTGAACAGCAACTCGCCATCGATACGAAGTTTGTAGACACGGCCAGACGGAGTTGTGTAGCCACCTTCATCGTCAAGAGACCAAGAAAAGGTAGCATTTCTGAAGCCAATGTCCGAACTCGACTCAACAGGCGTAGGTACTGGGACCGATGATGAGGGCTTGGACACCTCCAAGAAAGAGTCCAAAAGTTCCGTTTTGTGAAGGAACTCGTCAAGTCGATCCAATGAGACTTTGCCTATACATGGTTAGAATAGTGAGATCTCGTGGAACGATGAGGCAATGAGTTATTCGATCTTGCCTTGTATAATGGTGACCGTCTGTGACGTTAATCGAAATATCTGTTCTCTCAACAGCGAGAAGACGGCCATGCTTGAAAAGATCTTCGATGCTGGACAAGACATATTTAGAAGTTCGGGCCTATCCTTCTGCTGTGGTCACGCACCGTTAAGCTCCTGTTTCATGATGACTGTATAAACCCCATATGTTGTAATCATGGCCAAGGTCGGGAGGATGAAGCTGTTATCTCAGTCGTGAAGGCTGCGTTGACTTTCATAGAAGACAATACTTACCCCATCATGGAACTCACATAGTTCAGGAATTTTGTTTTCCAGATCAATCGAAGTTCCTCTTCACGTTTCTCCTGCAGCCGTTCTGACATCTTGTGTTCCCATCCAAAGAGTTTCACCATGCGAATGACATTGATAGCTTCTGAGACAGTCTGTACCCTGGCGTCCGTCTGAGAAACAGTTTGTTTTTCAACACGTTGAAGAAGAGACTTGGTGACCTTAAACTTACCGCTTTCATTCTCTGGGCTTGCGCTTGCTGTATTTTCTTCGCCACCCACCCGGGCAACGGAAGAAGTATGAGCATCACGCCGAAACCGACAAAAGAGCTGCGAAACTCATAACTTTAGCTCCGTCGACAATGAAGACACATCAAGTAATCAGACCTCCAACCCAACAGTCGATAAAGAAATACCATACAAAGCGATATTTGGAGCGGAACATAAAGTACTGAAAAGAGGTTGGATCATTATTAAGGCAGAAACATGAAAAATAATAGTCGACCAACGTACCGACGAGCAAGAAATCCCGGGCGCCCACGATGTTGTTCAGATCAGTTGTCACAAGATTGTTGATTTTCCCAATGAGATTGCCATCAGATACTTTCTTTTGCCCCTGTTTCGGGGGTTCAAGGGCCTCCGCCTTCGCCTTTCCTTTCCCAGCGTCCTTCAAAGTAGAAGTCGAGCTTGACGTAGATGGCTCGCGAACAGTAAGAGTAGAGGCCTGAGACGCTTCAGACGTTTCACGTGTAGTGGATCCAGATACCGAGGTGCGTTCAGAATCGCCGGCGGCAGATGTGGAAGCAGTGTCGGATGCAGTGTTACCTACTGGGCTCTCCGCCCTCGAAGGCGTCGCAGTGGTGATGGGCTGATAGTTTGAGTCATTTGAGGTCTCTGCCTTCAATCGAATACGCAAACTGTGCTCAAAAACGAGCTGCGTGACAAGAACCTCCGTAAGGGCCAGGGTCCGGGTGGCGACGAAAATGTACCACTGGAAACTAAACGACTGAATCATAGGGCCCATGAAGAGCCAGATTATCCACACCCAAGGTCGAATAGATGCTCCGACACCGCCTGTTTCCAAGTAACTGCACAACGCGTCATTCGAAATCGAAGCAAAGGAAAAGACGAAGAACACGAACTTGAGAATTTGATATATTCCGATCGGGGAGGCGAAACTTCCCGCAGAGTAACCGAAAATGGAGAGAGCAAGGATTGAATATTCCTTGCCTAATAGCAAGCCAAAATCAACTAAAGAAGAACCAAAGTCATGGCAGACTTACGAAATACACGCATAAATCTCAAAAACAAAGATCGATGCTTGGCGCCTCTAAAGACATCGAGATGCTATGAATTTGCATTAGACGACATCTCGCAAGAGACCAAGATTCTGTACGCACCGGAAAAGCTTTAACTGTCTGGTACTTAGCAGCGTCGTAGTCCGCGAGAGGAGGCAGCTGGTCGAATCGAAGATGTGGAACCTTATACCCAAGGAAAATGACTGAGTCCAAAAAGGTGTAGGTCATCAAGGAGAAGATCGAAGCCGTCTGCTCTGGGTTGGGTTCTGGCATGGGATTCTGGCAAGTCGAGTTTGTATTTCAGTCCATAAAATCATGAGATAGCATGTTGAAGACACAAACCTTAGGATCAACAGGAACGTATCGGCGAGGGATGAAAAGTGGTATGACAACTGCCGTGAACGCAAGGACACCGATCTTGACGATCAGAATCTTGCCTTCTGCGATGTCTGCTGGCTGCTTCGTGTAAGTACCCAAGGCCACAGGTCACGATATGCATAGACGACGAAAGCGGATAGAAGAACTATGATGTTGTGTCGTGTTGTCGAGGCACTCCACATCTTCGAGACCACAGAAATGACTGCTAAGACTGTAGAGTATAACTGCATCTCGCGGTTTCAGAGTTTTATTGATTCAATATACGGTGCGAAACAACTCACGAATGCGACGGTCAAGAAAGCTTCTGGACACCCTTCCAACGCGTTGGTATCGCACTTCCGTAGTGTCGTCTGGGACAGCTGAAGAAGCGTGACGCTGCCCGCTAGACGTGCCACCATAAATCCAAAGATCGCATTTCCACCGTAGTATGCGATGTGCTTCTTCAGCTTTTCCGAGAGTCCCAAATGTTGCGTGTCGACAACGTCCAACACGTTTGCTTCTTCAGATTTTGGCGATTTCCGCCCTATGAACGATATCACCCAAAAGGCCAATATGTGTACAACCTGCAAGCCTATCGAGAGGCATGCAACAGCGAATGGAATAGACCGTGTATCCTTGAAAAGTCTAACATTCAACACCATTAGTTGTCGTTTTAATATGATAAAGTCGTGAATGTACCCTTCGTCACTGTCTGGTATCAGATAGCGGACGTCGTCCTGATACCTGAATTCAGCCATTGAACGTGGCTGTGCGCGCAATCGTAGAGATATTTGTTTTCTATGCGTTACTCGAGAAGTGATTCAGGAGATTTTATAAGAGGTTTGAAGGAACTTGACACGATGCGAGTATGACTCCAGGTGTTACGTACGATCGGAACCACAGTCGAGTCATCTTTCCCACCATGTGTCCTAAGACATGCTGAAAAGATTCCAACTACTGTTGGATTGATGGGCAAAGCATGGATAGAGGATTACAGTGATACTTACCGCGTCTTGCGGGGATAATTATAATACAAGTCATTCCCCGATGACCCACGTCCATGTGCTACACATCTTCGAATAGATGGAAATAGCGTGCTGGCCCTATTGGGCGTCGGTCGGCAGCTGGCAGATAAAAAAAGAAATGATAAGTCGGTGTAAAGTCCTGAAGGCGTAATGGACCCTCTCAGTTACTGTACCGATCCCATTCGACGACCAGCCCTAATGTTAAGCACGTGACTAAACTGTTCTCGCTTCGAATCTCTTTTTTAATTTATACCATTGTAATACCAACTCTTTACCTATGCGTATCGCCTTTGATATCCCCAGCTTTGCGCTCATCTTGACGGAGATCATTTACTAAGGCCATGCAATTCCTCTGTTGGTTAGAATGCCTTCAATTTAGTTTTTTAAGTTTCTGCTTCTCGAGAAATCCCCAAAACTCGCAATTCCAAAGTATTCTGGCAATCTTTCATCCTCACTTCGTCACTTTCTACTTTTCTTCCCATCGGCATGAATGGCTAAAATATCTGTCAATCACCTCGGAAGGTCTCCTCCTGGGTTTGGAGTGCATTTATATTTCTTTCAAGAAAATTAAAAATTTGACTACTCTAAACTAGCCGGCTCCTCAACAGCTTATCCGCAGATAAGATAACTCGATTTCCGCTGGTCCGATAGAAATTATGTTTAAGTTACTGGATAAATTTAAAGAGAAGCTTTCTGGAACCCTATGTTGGAATTCCCTTATGATTTTTAATTACAACTTTCGGGACTGACGAGACAACAAAATGTAGAAGAAAACTTGAAACACGTCACAGGAAAGGATGAACTTCTGCTCGACTTTGTCTCAACACAGGGGGGTTAGGTGTCGTCTGTGTCCTTCTTAGAGGCGAGCTCTCGTTGTACTCAGACTTCAACTTCATGATTTAGCCAAAGAGGAACGAAGATGTATGCAGAAGAAATACGGCAAGGACAGAAAGAAACACAAAATAACAAAGATCTAACGAAGAGAAAACATGAACTTGCTACAGATCTCTATGTGTCCCAACGCGAGTTATGGACGTGCGCCTGAGGTGGAGTCGCTGTTTTCAAGGCGTCGAAACCATAATAATCAGAAAGGGATGCTCTTCGAACGTGGTGAAGTAGAAAGAAGTACGCACAGGTCTTTTCAACGTTTACTCCCTCATGCACCTTCTTGTCGTCTCCACTTTGCACTGGACCGCCCGGAATTTCAAGTACAGGCGAATCCTTTTGCATATGTATGCCTAATCCTAATCCCGCGAGCTTGCCGGTGGTTTTACGCTCGAGAACTGGAGCTGGCATGGAAGTGTGGTTGAAATTGGGATCCTTGGAAATGAGAGAACCATCGATGTTGGTGACGACGTGTTAAGGATCTACGAGGGTTGAGGTTGAGCCAGCTGTAAGACGAGGCATTGTGCGTAATCAGACGAGGATCATTGAAGATCACGGAAAGTGGCTCACAGATATCTTCTCGTTGTTCATTGTCGTATTCATGCGTGTATTTCTTCTCCCCATACGACGGCTCTGAATTCGGGTCTGAGGGGTATGGCACCTCCAAATGCCAGTATCGCTGCCGCTTCGACCTCGTCAATGATCTCTGGCCGGGAGAACCTGGACCGACGCGGTTGGTGATATACATCTTCCAGCAGACGAGAGCGACCATTCCAATTAGCAAAACTGGAAGAATTATTTCGGATGAGACGATTTATGAAATAAGATTGCAAAATATACAAACTGACTCCATAGTACAATGTCAACAGGACACCACAACCAGGATGCACCAGACTTGCATGTGGTGTTGAAGATCCCAAGATGCTCCGATGAGAGGGTATCTCGCGAAACAAGGGTTGAAATGTGCATCTGTATAACGTATGTTCGACCAGTAAATAGGAGGTTCTGTGGGTGTTTATGAAGCAGAGCGCAGGCTGCGGCTCTTCCGATGAGACCAATTGAAAGCAAGGAAAGAAAGAAAAACAAAAGACACAACGGTATCTTTCCAGAAGAGCACCGGACCTCCTAATATGTGGAAATGGGATGAGGGTGGCTGACTATTATCTCTTTCACAACTAGCTAGCCAGTCGCGAATTAAGTATGTCAGGCATTTGACATCTATTATTAGCTCATGCATTCTGATCGTACTAAGATCGCGCCTACAATTATGGACAAGGCCAAACAACGGACTTCTTCTCTATGGCTTGTTTCTAAGTTTCTTGAGCGGCCATATTGAAACACAAGGGTATGGGTAGACGAGAACCAAAAAGAATTGTATCAATTCATGGACATCCGATCCCGCCATCACCGTGGCTGCCGGCGCCTCGACATCATCATCAACCCCAACTTGGGCACGTGTATCACACGAAACACGATGTAGCCTCGTGTCGGGGCTGAGTACCACCTCAAATCGCACTCAAAAGGACACTCAATGCACACCTTCACGCATGCCCTGGTGTATTTCTACGTCGCCCTTCGACCTCTCACTTGCACCTGCGAGAAGAAAGCGCCGCCTTCGCCGCCCTCTCAAAATCTCCGCACCTATCCCTCGCCCTTCAGGAAGTATGCAATTTAGAAGTTCTAGTGTAGACGTGAATACTGATGGCAATTCTCATCCCGGTGAGATTCTTTTGTAAAATTCTCGACGCAATTTCGGCATATTTACTCGAACGTCCATTTCCCGATTCCTATCCCACCCCTGCGCGCTTTCCCTCACCTCAGACTCGGGTGTTTTTTATCTGGTCCCAAATAAATCTGGAACAGGAAAGACCATAGTGCGGAGACGTGCTCCGCCGTCGACATCTCCTCCAGTAGCAATAGATATTAACGATAATAACACAAAACGTGGTACCTTGGGGAAAGGTACCGCTACGGCATCGGGTGGGCAGAAGCGTCCAATGCTAGCTGTCCGAACCACATCTCCAGTGGTAGACCAAAATGATGGATCAACTGCACGCACAACAACCCCAAGGCCGAGATTCGATCCTATGAGAGCCTTCCGGAATAGCTTCCTTGGAAAGCAGGGAGGAAACGAGGGTCCCTCGGGTAGTGGGCATCGTTGGAAGGGAAAAGGAAGAGAAGAGCCTCCTAGGGAAGATGAAGCGGTGGAAATGAGGGAAAGCAGGGTTTCCGCGAAAGCGAGGGAAATAAGAGAGTGGATGAAGGGGAAATCAGGTTCAGATATACACCGCTCTGCTAGTTACGCAGACAGCAAGCCAGGAAACGGCGGTACGAAGCTCCCGGCAAAAAATCGACAGACCGTTGGTGGGGTACGCGACCTATTCAAAAATCGTCGGACTGCTCCTGCGCCTCGTGATCGAGGACCAAAGGCGGGGCAGACCTATGAAATCGTTGATCATCGGATCATTGAAAACAACCCTGAGCGAACAGTCGAGATATCGACCTGGAGGGAGGAAGCGACGAAGAAGCCAAAGCCGGAAGAGGAGGAAGATACGATGAGCATATATTATATCAGTGCGGACGAGTATGCCCAGGAAGGTGAACACGAACACGCCAATGAAACCATAGCGAAAGTGGAGTGGAGGGTTGACGCGTCCGAGGTTCCTCCGGAAGGAATGGATTACGCGCAAACTGGGAGCACATCTCGTCAGAAATCTGCCGGAGACGGTGTTTCCAACCCATCCACCAGCAAGGTAAGTACCCAAAAACCCTCCTTTAACGCCACACTAATTTGCGATTTAGAATACACAAGAGCGCACTAAATCGAATTCATGGCGGCAGCGCTCCGAGACTGGGAAGGGGGTCACATCTCCGTTGCAACGCGAGCGCACAATATCACCCAGTACCAGCGAGAAAGAACCCTCATCTTCACCGAACGATACCCCAACCGGTGGGCATCAAGTTGCCGAGACCCCAACTGCGGGCTCCTCGGCCCCGGAAAGAAAGCCATCCCAGCGCGTACCACGCCAGAGAGGCCGATATAAAGAGTCGACCCCGATAGATAATCAGCCTTCACAGTCCCTTTTCCATCCTACGCAATCTGGTTCCACAATTAGCAGTATCAAGTCGGAGTCCACCGTGCAGTTCGAAGCCATTCTGCACTCGTGTGAGCCGTCTCTTCTGCATATCGCTCCTATTCTGCGAAGTTTAGGGATTCGAAGAATGGAGCACCTGAGAGCAGTGGCTAGACTGACGCCTACGACGAGAGATAGGGAGATCAAGGAGGATGCGCTGAGGTTGGGCATTACGGTCATGGAGTGGGCGATTTTAGTAGACAAAATCTTCACGCTGTGATCAAGAACATATGTAATCATCATCAGACTTGGATAACTGAAGGCCACTTACTACTGCAGAATCTCCAGAACAGACGCAATAGATGAATAAAGGACCCTAAATACAAGGTCAGTTGGGCGTTTCTCTGGACGACGAGCATGTGCACAAAGGTCATAGTCTAATCAGACTATGACCTTGATACCACTTAATTGCGTCGATGTCTTGATTGCAATTGCGCGCAAGAATCATGAAATAAGTAAATAGAGGGGTCAATAGATTAATAGAGCATAGAGGATTAATCATCGAGAGGGCTGACGGTGACTAAAATCGTTTACTTCGCCTTCCCGGCCATTTTCATCCTTGATTCGTAAGGTTGAAACTGCCAGGCTCTGAAAGCCGATTCCCACTGATCCGGAGATATCTTTCCTTTCTTCAGTTTCCGAGCCCATTTCTTCAGATACACGGCGAATGCTTTATCTTCTTCTGAGTCCCCAGAAATAACTTCCCCGGGATCCGTCTCTATTGTGACTTGCGGTTCCTTGGGGAAGTTCAGGTATTCGCGATTCTGCATATTCAAACGTACGATCATGCAGGCATTCGGAAGGAACTTCATCATCATCTCTTTCTCCCAATCCGAGCAATCTCGTTCTGCGATTTCGTTCATGATCGTATATATCGTGGGGATGTCGTGACATTTGCAGTAGTCAAAATCTGTAGATCGAAGAATATCGGCAAGTCGAGATTCACGAAGGATCGAAAATCGTTTGCGCGGTTTCCAGCCAAGTCGATCCATCAAAGGCATTGCCTTTTCTTGCTCTCGCCCAAAGAAAAATGCTGGAGAAAATCTCATATCAGGCATACCGTATCGACAGTAAGGCCTAGTTTCCACCATCAAGCAGCAATTGAACGTGAACATGCCGCAGTCCAAGAAGTACTCGTCTCCGGCGAGGGTCGTGAAATATATCCAGTAGTGATCGGTTGGATCTTGGCCCATCAGGAACGCATGCTCGTCGATATTATAGTATGCCAGCCTATCTTGGTGAGTAACAGGCACAGACCCGTGGACGATCCCAAAGTCTGCTATGGGCGAGCGATTATAGGACAACCTAACGCGACGTCGTCCTGTGACCTGCCACCCCGGTTGTTCGGACGGAGGTATAGCTGTCGTCGTGTATATCTCCGAAACTAGGGAAATGGCTATAGAAAGCACTATCGGGAGTAGGAGTCCTTCGCTCGTAATCCGACGCAATAGTTTGTGCCGAATCTTATCCGTCGCTCCTGTTGGCCACCATTCCATCGACCCCACAGACGTCGGCAACACTTCTTTACCGAGAATAACAAGTTTAGCGCTGACACCGTTCGGGAATTCCACAACGTCCCCCGAGTTTGGGTTAGGAGAGTTGACAATCTGATGATTCAGCGCGGGGTGGCGAATGTCTGGGTGTATGTGTGAGACGTGCGCAATAGACGCAATAAACGGGTAGTAGGATTGCAAGTCGATTCGATCGTTAGTTCCTGCGGAGTGAACATTTTTCAGCGTGACGAATCGGAGGTCGCCAGACTGCCGACTCACCACATCGGACCTTGTGGGTCTTCCAATCTCGTTTCTGACACTCGGGGGAGCAATATTGGGTCTAGGGGCAATACAAATGGTGAAAAGGAATTGGCGCAAAATAAAATGAAAAACTTACTTCACCGCAAGATGCACAAAGACGCAGTTTCACATCGTTTCCTGTCTTCTGACAAGATGCACACATGTCGAGTTTCGCCAGAGGAAGATAAATCGTCCGACCGGCTTCAGTCTTCTCTGAGTCTGAACTGCGCGTTCCTGAGAGATCGTTCATCGTAAAATTTGAAGAAAGCTAGGATTGTGTAACTGATGGAAGAACGTGAAAGTGAATTTGTGAGACTATTCTAGTAGTTTTGACCAAGTTTTGATCACTGTGGCTCCGAGTGACAATGCCTTCGCGTCTCGTCACGCTCACGTGCCAGTGGATCCCAGTTCTTCCGATTCGTTAAAATTCGTTAAAATTTGTACTAAGACCTTGAACTTGACTTAAACTACAGCCTGTCCACCACTCTAATTGCTCACCATGTCCCGTCACGATCACCTTATAAACCATTTTCTAGCCTCAAAGGAAACCCGGATTCTTGCTACCGAACTTCTCCGTCTGGCACAACTCAAAACAGCACCAGGGTCAGGTCGCGAGGTGCGAGAGTTCACCACTGGTTTACCAGCGATATGCATGCTTCTGGCTTCAGAAAGGTCTGAAGATTTTCGCACCTTCTCGCATGTGTCTGACTAAGAATTAGACTTAACAATGGCGACGTGTCGCAGAAAGCAGCACAAGTTGCATCTTGTCTGAAACCCAAAGATTTCAAACGAGTGTACGAAGTCGCAAAGGCAGCGGTGGATCAAGTAGAGAGATCATCCTGCCTAACCTATCATGATCTTCATAGAAGATACAAGTCAGAACCATTGGAAGAAATCCTTGCCCCCTATATCGCCGAAACAGAGAACGAATTGATTACTCGTGGAGATGACTACGACACCCGAACAACCCTGGTTAGATGCGCCGTATATTTCTGGGTCTGCAGTTCTATCAAAGTGGGTTTTCTCTATTTGCTATAGAGTGGAAGTTTATTGACGAAAACGAAGCCTAAACTTTTGCCTTCGACAGAGATATTCGCCAAGGATCACAAACTATCCGCGAAATTATTTGTAAATCTGCTAGGCATCCTTAACGAAAACTTACTGGGCCTTAGAAAGAAGATACAGGCAGCTTTCAAACGAAAATCATCATCTCCCACGAAGGAACCGGCTGTCGCATCGAGCTCTAGACAATCTCCAAGGAAGCCTGTAATTCTGCGCGAATTGCCTACCAAAGACTCGCCAAAGAAATCGCAGTCAGAAGCTACGACCGATGAAGCTGAGCTGGAGTCGCCTATCAGACGTTCGACTCGGAGCAGCAGTGCCAGTCACATATCTCCTCTTAAAGCGACGGCAACGAGGCGAGGAGTGGAACATTCGCCAGTAAAAGTCATACAACCCCCACCACTTTCGCTCCCACCTTGGAAAAAACGCGCTGTCCGCGAATTACCTTCCAAAGACACTCCTAGGAAACGTCCCGCTGAAGGTCTCGACATGGAACTTGATACGGTGCCTCCAGAAACGTCGACGAAGAAGAGGAAACTAGAATTTAAACCAGTCTCACCAGGCTCTCCTCCGGCAACGACCTCTCCGACAACAAAGAAAGCTCCATTTACCTTGCCATCACTCCCACCTCCACCAGCGCCGCCACGTTTTAGTCCCCTGCAGCGGATTGTCACCACAGCAAGTGCTATTCCCGTTGTCGATGTCGATGCATCAGCATCTTCTGACGAAAGTGAGCCTGAAGAGCCGGCTCCAAGGCGGCGTTTTCGACCAGTATATTTGGAGCATAAGCAGTGGGAAGCACGGGATCCACGTCTTACGCGAATTTGGAAAAAAGCTGACAAGGCGCTGAAGGCTTAGCTTAACAAGAAGCAGTGTCCTCCTCAACCTTCGAAGAAATCGGATAGAACTGCTGATGAGGCTCTCCTGGATCCTTTCTTTGGTGATTTGTAGTGAATCCGGAGGCATTTTGCCTAATCCATCCAGTACACCACGTCCTTTTCTCTCTAAGCTCCTTGCCGTACATATAGAACGATTACCATCTGTTATACTGCACCTTAGAGGGTGAATATTTGAATCTTTGTAAAATATTTTTATCTACATCACCGGAGTGTTTTCGAAGCAAGAAAAATTTGTTGTACCAGTTCTAATGCACTGTCTACGAGTACCGTGTACTTATCTATTGTTGAAGGATCAGCCAAAATATTTTTGTTACAAGCCCTTGCCAGGAATAACTTGATGTTGTCAATTTTCCGCGGATTGATGAGCCATTCTGCCTCGTTCTTATCGTTTGCCATCGTCCGGCTACATGCGGGTTCTCAATCGACAAGCATGTAAAATATATGGCATCCTTGCCAGAAACCACCATGTCCCAGTCAGAAAACCATATACCAATCGTCATGGATCCTTCCCCGAGCCCAACGTCTAACTCCACCTCCGGAGGACTTCACATACCTGAGTCCAAGGACGGTTTCTTCGGATATACAGAAGAGAAGAGTCTAAAACAGGTGACCATCCTTCTTAGGACGCTGCGCGCCGAGATTATGTATCTCATTTGAACATCGTATAGATCGAGGAGAAATACTGGGCTCATCGTAGAGGATCGGATGCCCACTCTGAAGCGGGTAGTTTCAAGCCAGTTTCTCTGCAGGGATCTGCGCTCGGGGACGTTTTTCACGAGGAGGAGGAAGAGGAGAAGCAAAAGCACCTTACCGGAGAGGCTCATGCTACAGGTACGCCTACCATGTCTTACTTGCTTCAGCGGACGCTCTCCTGACTATGTGTTCCTGACCTCAGAGTATATCATTAACGCAGAGCAAGTCCAGCTTCTGAAGTCCCTTCAGAAATGCCTCGAATTGCGCGACAAATACATGTTTAAGTCGCGTCAGCGCCTTGGAGACGACCCACGCGACTACGACGGTCAATTCGAACCTTTGGGTGACGATTACGCAGACGTCTCTGGCGTACGGCCTGATGTTCCGATTCACTCAATCAACGTCGGTGTGAAATCGCAAAAAAACTCGCTCAAGGCCTGGAACATCTATCCGAACCCGCCGCCTCCACACTGGCATTGGAAGGACAAAGAAGTCATCAGCGCTGATGGCACCAAGAAGGCCGGAGACGATGAATTCAATTTCGAGGAATGTGTCATTCCTGGTGCGCACGATGGATGGTCATACGGCGTTGATGTGAAAGGAGTGTTCCAGGTGTACGATGATACAAAAGGTTCTTGTTGCCCTTACTCTACGTTGTACTTTTCTCACAAGTGCACTCGTCTCCTCCAGGCAAGGAAGAAGAGAAGAAGCCAGCCTTCGAAATACCCGATATCAGGGAATATTTCGTTGACCTTGAATATGTCCTGAGCGTCATCTCTGACGGGCCTACAAAAAGCTTTGCATACCGCAGGCTCAAGTACTTGTCGAGCAAGTTCACCATGTACAGTCTCCTAAACGAGTTCCCGGAGTTAGCGGACATGAAGGCACGTTTCTCTTATTTATTTATTTTTACCAGTTTTCATCTTTCTCATGTTTCGCACAGAAAGTTCCGCATCGGTTTGTCCCCAGCGTGAAATAGTTCTTTATCGTGCTCAAGCCACTTTCAGAGACTTCTACAATCTTCGAAAAGTCGATACCCATGTTCATCATTCAAGCAGCATGAACCAAAAGCATCTCCTGCGATTCATCAAGTCAAAGATGAAGCGCAGTCCCAATGTTCGTTTCTCTCATGTCTCTCGGTTGACGAGGCTAAAAGCCAGTCAATCAGGACGTCGTTATCTTCCGAGATGGCCACGAGTTGACGCTGTCGCAAGTGTTCGAATCGCTTAAGCTCACTGCATACGATCTTTCCATCGATACTCTCGATATGCATGCCCATCAAGACTCATTCCATCGATTTGACAAGTTCAACCTAAAGTACAATCCCATTGGGGAATCACGTTTAAGGGAGATATTCCTGAAGACCGATAACTTCATCCAAGGACGGTACTTGGCAGAACTCACGAAAGGCGAGCATTCATAACCATCGACTTTTTAATTATCTCTCGGACGGCACGCTTACCCCCCTTTCCTGTTTTTCCTTCAGAGCTCATGACAGATCTAGAGCAGAGCAAGTACCAGGTATGCCATTTTATGTTCTGACATTCAGCAAGCTAACAGCATCATGATCTAGAACGTTGAATGGCGATTGAGCATCTACGGACGCAGCCCCGATGAATGGGATAAGCTTGCAAAATGGATAGTGAATAATAAGTTGTACTCTCACAACGTTCGTTGGCTTATCCAAGTGCCTCGACTTTACGAAGTCTACAAGGCCAATGGGTCCATCCGAACGTTTGAGGACATTGTCATTAGTAAGTTTTTCTATTTCTTTCTGGGCCTTTTCCTGATGCACATATAATCGACTAGATGTTTTCCGCCCATTGTTTGAAGTGACGAAGGACCCTCGAAGCCACCCTGAACTTCACGTCTTCTTGCAGCGTGTCGTCGGTTTCGACACCGTGGATGATGAATCCAAAATCGAAAGGAGAATTCACAAGAAGTTCCCGTATCCGAGATTATGGGATCTTCCACAATCTCCTCCTTATTCTTATTGGTGCGTATATGCACGTCCAGACATGCGAAGTACGTAGTCCTAACGAGTGATTGCAGGCTATATTACATGTTTGCGAACATAGCTAGCCTCAATAACTGGAGGCGCATACGGGGCTTCAGTGCGTGTCAATATTGCCCTCATGTAGGAAATAAATAACGTTGGTCGCGCCCTTTCCTAGATACCTTCGTTTTCCGCCCTCATTGCGGGGAAGCTGGTGATACAGACCATCTCACCTCCGCTTTCCTAACAGCCCACTCTATTTCCCATGGAATCTTGCTGCGCAAAGTACCTGCTCTTCAATACCTATTCTATCTTAAGCAAATCGGGATTGCGATGAGTCCTTTGAGCAACAACGCTCTTTTCTTGACATACGAGAGAAATCCGTTGCCCGATTTCTTCAAGACAGGATTGAATGTTTCCTTGAGCACGGACGATCCACTTCAGTTCCACTTTACCAAGGTAAGCTAACCCGTGGATAGATGTTGTCTTATTTATGTCAAACGCTTTCATCGCGATTCAGGAACCACTGCTGGAGGAATACAGCGTCGCTGCCCACGTAAATTCCCTCTCTTATCCCCGTTGACATACTGGCACTCACTACCTCATCGTAGATCTATAAACTACCGCAGAGCTCACTCGGCGAACTTGCTCGCAATTCAGTTAAACAAAGCGGCTTCGAAATGGACATCAAACGTCATTGGCTGGGAAATGAATGGTATTTGCCCGGTGCTGCTGGAAATGACATCAACAAGGTCCGTATTCATCTCGCGTCAGGCCCCACCGAACTTCGCTAATGACTTTTCTTAATGACAGACCAATGTTCCTGACATCCGAGTGGCCTATCGACACCAGACTTTGGTCGGCGAGCTTGACATGATTGGTGGCAAGACTTCGACATCAGTGATCGTTAATCAAACCCCCCCAGCTCGTAGCAACGTCTTGCCTACACCTGACGTAGTGGCTGCGAAGGCGATGTCGAATGTTTGACCAAATTATCGGATTATGTTGCCGATGTTCGGACTTGTATCTGCTTGCGATGTACTTGTACTTCATTGAGATGATTCGCTAAGTTTCAAACTCCTACTTAGTAGTATGTCATTTGAATTAGTAGAGATTTCTTCTTAATTTTTCACATCTTCAGTTGTAAAGTACCACCTTGAGTTTCAAATGTGCAAGCCGATTACTTGCGTAATTTTGGAGTTTCCTTCAGTGAGTTTCCTCGAAGTTATTGTGTGCGGCGGATACCGGCCTAAGTATACCGGCCCGCGATTTCAAGAACGTGTTTGCCCATATTATTTTTAGAAGTTGACGTATCACGTCTTGTCTCTCTGACCTTCTCAGGCTCTGACTTGAAGTCGTATTCTTGAAATGCTCCATTACAGAGTCATGGTTATGTGAACGTTCTCTAGAGCCGCTACAATAGGTTTCTGAAGGAAGCACGGACCTTCTGATAATGTGTGAGGCTCCGTTAGATGGCGATAAGGTGTGTTTTTCATGGCTATTTCTGAGTTATTTAAATTCATGACCATTGAACGTTGACGTCCTGTAAATATGACAGGAAAATCTAACGAGGAGCGCTCTAGATGATAGCATACTGCTTATCGGAGCTATGAATGTGATCCATGGCTCTCTTAAATTTCTGCAGTCAGACAACTCAGGCCTCGTTCCGGCTGAAAAGCTAGGGCATCTGACCAGTAAAACCGGCTGCTTTTGATGAAATAGCTCTCTGATGCTTCATCGTCTCTTGATACGCGCTCGCGATGGCCTATATGAGTATTACATGCTCCGAACAGTGGGCACAGGACCGACTCTTAGACCGCCTTGATTAGGATTGTCACATGATAGTGGAGAGCCTTGGCTACCACGAGTGTTGCAACAACGCGACTGCATGCACGTTGTTCGGAGTTATGCTGCTAAAATAATCTCCAAGGCCTAGTAGAGCCTCAATAGGCGATGTCAAGGAAGATCGCTCAGCGAGAAAGGCAGATGTCGATGATGCCTTGTGATGTTTTGGCGAGGCATACATACTGCGGACTGTTCTGGTTGTTCTGGTGTCCATAGCATTCATTGCAACTGGCCTTCCTGACGAGAATAGCACCCACGCTTAAAAGTACAAATATAGCTTGGATGCCCACCACTCTTGTTCCTTTCCTTTCTCTCTCTCTTTCCCCTCTTACCTTCTTACCTTCTTGCATTAATTAGTCGTTCGTCGCCAATGGCGGAATCTGGTAAAGGCTTCAAATCCCGCACACTTGTCTTGTGCTTTGATGGCACATCTAGCGAGTATGACGCCGATGTAAGGGCTTCTTTCTACTTTCTTGATGGCAACCACTAATTAGACAATGCGTCAGAATACGAATGTCGTCAAGTTCTTCTCACTTTTGAAGAAGGACGCGGACTTGGATGAGCAGCTATGTTATTACCAGGTACTGTTCTAATCGATCCATGCAGCCCAAGTCTCTCTCTAAAGGCGAGCGCCTAGGCTGGGGTGGGAACCTTTTTCGACCCTGGCGTGGTTTCTCCGATTTTTGAATGGGGCGCAAAGGTCCTCGACGAAGCCTTTGCATGGTACGCTATTGTCTTCACTAGGCGGGATCATGTGTTCAGTTTGAGCTCGTAATAGGTATCTTGACGTGCATGTTATGGATGGTTACAAGTTCTTGATGCAGAACTATTGCATCGGCGATAAGATATGTCTCTTCGGTTCGTGCTATCCACCCAACCCTTCACCGTGCTCAGCGCTAACACTATCAATATCAGGTTTCTCTCGAGGCGCATATACCGCAAGAGCATTAGGAGGACTCCTTTACAAGGTACCCCACAGATCCTTCAACCGGCCTATAAAAGCTGACCTCTACCGACAAGGTTGGCCTTCTCCCTCGAGACAACGAAGCGCAAGTCCCCTTCGCCTATAGGATGTATAAGCGGACCGATGCTGCGGGACTTCAGCTTTGCGCCGGTTTCAAGCAAACTTACTGCCAATCCGTCAACATCGAATTTATGGGTGTCTGGTTCGTCCGAGGTGTATGTTTTCCTTTGCCATCAACTAAAGTTAGCTCAGGGAGACTGTGGTCAGCGTCGGAGTTATCACGGGTCGTACGTTGCCCTTCACCAACTCGAATAGTTCTATCAAGACATTCCGCCACGCCCTCTCCCTTGACGAAGTGAGTATCCCTGTAATCACCGAAAGATGACCCCCACAATTGACGTACAATAGCACCGTGTCAGATTTATGCCTAACAATTACCATCGACCTTCGCCCAATGAATCGGCTGCGAAGTATGATTCAGAGCATGGCAGTCCTGTCCCATCGATGGCCTCG
Organism: Flammula alnicola; assembly: GCA_015499995.1. Lineage (NCBI taxonomy): Eukaryota > Fungi > Basidiomycota > Agaricomycetes > Agaricales > Strophariaceae > Flammula > Flammula alnicola. The sequence continues at coordinate 69,414 of JADNRV010000145.1, read as the reverse complement.
TCGTCGACATCCGACGAAGTAGCCGGCAAGAGAAAGAAGAAACGATGGGGATTTTTCGGGCTCGGCGAGACGGTGAGAATCAAGAAGACTGGCAAAGCCATCGCGCCTGAGTTGACAGAAGACGGGGTCCCTGATGACGTCCTTGAGGTGTGGTTCTCTGGGTGTCATAGCGGTACGCATTTCGCCCTCGGCTATCTATAATTATACACGCTGACCCAGCGGGCCTCTTAGACGTCGGAGGAGGTGCAGTGTCCAACGACACTGTCAACAGCCTGTCGAACATCAGCCTGCGGTGGATGATCCGCGAAGTCGTAGCTTCCGGCTGTGGTATCAAGTTTGACCCTATCGCGCTCGAACGCGCGAACATCAGCCTGGGCGCTGAGCCGACGACTGACCAGCTCGACTTGGACATGACGGATGCGCTCGAGCCGCTGCATGACGAGTTGAAGCTCAACCGGCTCTGGTGGATTCTTGAAGTCCTCCCCATGCAGTTTTCGTGGCAGGATGCGAAGGGCGTTTGGCGGCGCAAATGGGGGTAGGTCGTCTGCTGTGCTTATTTGCATGTGGATCAATACTGATTGTCGTCGGCTGTTGGTAGTATCCATTTAGGCCGGGGAAGGGAGATTGTGGACCCACAACCCAACTTTCACGTCAGCGTCCAAAAGCGCATCGCCTCGCCGCTCAAGTATACGCCGAAAGCCAGGTGGAAGGCTGGCACCGAGATCTACCTCCAATAAGTCTGAATATCATGAACGCCCGTACCATACCTCTGGATACCTCCTAATAGTTTCTCGCAGATGAATCTTGACGACCTTGTTATGATGGATATGACACGCCATGATTTTATCGACGCCTTGTGATGACAGACTTTGTTCTTATTTTTATATCTTGTCCCACTTGTCTGTATTGTAGCTGTACGTCCACCCTTACGAATTATGATAATCGATGATTTGCGTTTGAGTTTGTCAATGAAAGCCTTCTTTCGGACCCAACGGAGCGCCCAAGACAATGGATTAAATGAACTAGGGTAAAACTTTATTTGGTGCGAGGACCGACATCGCCTTGTGATCAACGTCGGTGCTCTCGGAGTTGAACGGGCTTAACGCCCTTTCGGAAGTTGAAGGTGTCGTCTGCTCCAATGGCATCCTTTTCCTTCGTTGAATCAAGACATGATATTTTGATTAAAAAGTGAAGAGATGTTAATCGAACTGAATTACCCATAGCGACGGGGTAAAGTATCCGGGAAGCTCCTACAATCAAGACCCCCACTTTGCGGATTTGAGGGCATGATTTGGAAAAAATTCTAAGGTCAATTTTTGAGTCAGACGTATCCCCTGTACCCCTGGCATTTTTTCCAAAAAAAGATTGCGGATTTGAAGCCATTTCCGTGTCAAGACTGTATAGAAGCTTCCCGGGGCCTAGTAAAATTCGACTTCGGGAGCGAGCCCCCTTTAATCTCGACAGCCAGTTAGATTGCAGCTGCAGAAAGTTTGAACATTACACGTCATGTCCAGCTTCTAAAATCGGCAACTGGACTGAGAGAGAGAAAAAAGGCAGGAGTACTGCGCTGGGTATGGCCGCTGTACATACCTGTCTTTAGTTTCGTGCCAGCCTTCTTACGATCATTTGGGATATCTCGAAGACCCACATAAGTAAATGGACAATTAAGAGAGCTGGCACTGGTCCGACACTAACCTGTCTTGCGCGCGTTCTTCAAAAATAACACCCATCGCAACTTGCCGAAGCAGAATTTCAAGTCGTTGTGACAAAAATACAGGCTGATTTATGCCACTTTTCTAAAGACATCGCCAGTTTTGCATCTTCTGGGTACTTCGGACTGGCGTTTCTAAGGCCCATTAATATCAACCTATAACGAAGCTCCCGTAGAGCTTCAGAGTCGCGTGTTAAGAGGTATCTATGTGTATGTAAGTTTCTGTTTGTATTAAGTCAATCAAACCAGATGCTTACTTTACTCGTGTACTTCTGCAATCTGATTTTTGGGAGGAACATAGACCGATTGCAGCAAAAAAAAAAACTCAGCGATGATGTGATACATAAGAGGAGGTGGACTAGACTCAGTGCCGGAAACATCAAAGATGCTGATGAGAAAGTGAATCGACGCTGGCTTTCGGACACGTCGGTAAGGTGTATCCCAGCAGAAGAGATAGAATGGCCGGGCCAATCAGCTAATCAAACCTTGAAGTCTGCTCTGTTTCAGGATGACCCGTGGTGACTGCAGTTGAACATTGAAGACTTGTACATACCACCAGGGCCGAGGTCAGGTTCAAACACGAGTGTGAACAGCACGTCAGAAGAAACATTGAGCCTGACATGAGAAAGAAATTGATCCGACGGTGCTCACAGAAGAGCATAACAAAGCGACGGGTGCTGGAGTGTTGAGACGGTGAAACTCGACGACGGTGAGTGGTGTAAGTTAAGCGACGCCCGAGGTGGCCAATCCCATTGAGCTTGGCGCGGCGATCTTTGCAACCACGTGCCTCTTGGTTCAGATCCGGAAATAATATATTATCTACACAATCTGCACAAGTTGACCTTCTTCTTCTCATCCTTGTCCACCGCCGGCTGACCCTCTCTCTTTATCTTCCCCGTCCCTCCTGTACACCCCTTTGTCCTTTTTATATACAGGGCTCTAGAACACCAGCCTGATTCCCTCCTTTCATCATGGCGATGGCGACTCCTATCCGCAAGAAGAGGAACTTCAAGGCTCTGCAGCTTGCCGTGTCAGAGTCTGCACCAGCGACAGCGAGGGACCCTGACCCAGTAGCTATCCGCAGGCTCCTGTCCCAGTGGCACCCGCTGCTCTGCTCCTGTCGAGAGGAAGAAGCGACCACCTCCAATGATCATCAAAGCGCCTAAAATCCCCAATTCAAGCGGAGCCGTTCTGCAGTAGAACAGGACGGCAATATGCTGACGTCGCCAGTGGGGCAAGTACTGCACCCCATTCTGCATCTACGGCTGTCCGGAGAAATACCTATCATGCCACCTTGTCAACTACCCTCGCAAACCTGGACATGAACGCAGAAATCAAATTCGATTTGAAGAACGAAGACTTGAAAGACCTGCAGGAGCTCGGACAAGGGAATGGTGGGAGTGTAAAGAAGGTCGAACACATCCCGACGAAGACTATCATGGCTAAAAAGGCGGGTTTCGTTGCTCTGGGTTTTGTACCAAGCCTTTCCAGTTCCAGGTCTAACCGGTTCTCGTTTCTTAGATCGTTCTGATCGATGCAAAACCTTCTGTGCGGAAACAAATTCTGCGCGAGCTTCAAATCATGCACGACTGCCACTCCAAGTATATCATATCCTTCTATGGAGCCTTCCTCGCCGATCCCAACATCTGCATCTGCATGGAATTCTCGATAAAGGCTCTCTTGATGGCATTTACAAGAAGATTGGGCCCATCGACATCGACGTCGTCGGCCAGGTAGCATTGGCGGTGCTGGAAGGTTTGACATATTTGTATGATGTCCACCGCATTATTCATCGAGGTCAGCCCAAATTTTCCGATTCATATCATTTCTCTACGAACGCCATCACGTGATGGTCCGACCTCGCACAGGCCTTGGACTTGTGTCGTCATAACGATTTTCCCTTCGCTCACCTCGTTACCAATCTTTCCACAGATATCAAACCTTCGAACATCCTATTCAACTCGCGAGGAGAGATCAAAATTTGTGATTTCGGCGTGTCGGGAGAACTTATAAATTCGATTGCGGACACATTCGTGGGCACTTCGACATATATGAGCGTGCGTAATTGCTACTCTGCGACGCCATTTTCTCAAGCTGACAAGCTATGCCTCATTTACACACACACCTTTGATACCCCGTTGCGCCTTTGATCATTTCTGTTCGACAGCCTGAACGAATACAAGGGGCCCAATATACTGTCAAATCAGATGTGTGGTCGCTCGGCATCTCGCTAATCGAGCTCGCCCTCGGCCGCTTCCCCTTCTCGGAGTCGACGTCTGATGACTCTGACTCGGATTACGAAGGCACGCTGTCACCTGCGCGACCCGGCTCCATATCGCTCTCTGGGCTCCCACCAGCGCGTATTAAAAGAAACACACCGAAGAAGGACAAGCGAAAGAGCAAGGGTGTCAGTCTGCAGGGCGGTGGAATGACGATGAGTATTCTGGAGCTGCTGCAGCATATCGTGAACGAGCCTGCGCCACGGCTAACGCCCGAAGGACGATTCCCGAAGGAGGCGGAGATATTTATAGATAGCTGTCTATTGAAGGATCCTGAGAGCAGGAAGACACCGAAAGACTTACTGGTGCGTTACTACTTTTCAGCTTACTTTCCTTTCTCTCTTTCTGACTTTTTTGGTTTCTTACCGTTTTCAGAACGATGCATGGATAGAACAAGCCCGTACCTCAACGGTCAACCTGGAAGAATGGGCAAGCACATTCTAGAGATTACCTACCTTTATTTTTGTCAGTATGATATCTCCCTACTATGTTCTTTGACATGTCTTCTGATAACGTACCCACAGGACTTTCTTCTCACCAAATGCGAATAATCGGATTATAGGTTGTCTTGATCTCACCCTCCTGCGGAGGTACCCAAGTCTACCTTCATAAGTATATAAGTGATCCAGCCCACCTCAGCCATCGCTGTCCTACCACCTGTCTTTAACATTTATTGGTTCTCTTGTCTTATTCCTGCCGTCGTTTGTTTCGTGTTCGCATATCAGATAGTAATTGTATATTAGGGGATGTAACCAGCACAATGGATGCCTTTTTTTTCCTGGATGCGTAAGCTAAGATACGTAGCATGCAGGCTTTCGAAGGTGCGGACGAGCATCAATCGAAAGCAAGGAAAATAATAATAATGAAAATTGCATGTAATCTTACATAATATAACGTCACATATATCACATGATGTGACCTTCGTGTTTTGTGAGTTTTTGTTGACTCATTTATTACGTGAGTGCTATTTGTTCGCAACCGCTACCTTGATCGACTTGAACTTAAATTCATATTTTATTGCCAGAATCCATCGACTTTACATGTCTTCAGACAGAGAAGAAAATGGTCTGCTGCAAGACGACAGTGAAGATGAATTCGACTGGGAAGAAGTCGAAGTGCCAGAACATCAACCACAACACCTCGAAATCACCCTCCAATTGCATTCAAAACCAGCGAAAGATGCAAATGCGAACAAGTCTGTCATTGAATCTCGTGGATGAAGAACTAAGAATCTCATTTTGGTTAGGAAGAAGGGAATATCTCATGCGGAACGTCTGATGCGGATCGACTGTCATAAGATACACACTGTCGCTCTGATAGCCAGCGCTCGGGTTAGGAACTACTGGATTAATGATCCTCTATTACACGTACGTGACTTTTCAAAGAACTCAACTCTACTGCTTAACGTATTCTAGGCCAGGCTCCTTTCTCTCACACCGCTCAATTTGCAAATGGCCTTTGGTGCCATCCACAAGTCTCGCGTACCGGATCAGCATCAACGAGGCCGAATGTTTGAGCGAGCCATGGAGGGACTTACGAACTGGTGGGCTAATACTTTCTTTGAAGTGATACCGGAAGGACATGTCCGTAACCGCACTTTCGACGAAATACAACGACGACTTGAAGTTCGCGGGTTGCACATAAAGGACGAGGACGACCCTGAGGCAACATTGGATGTTGAAACTCTCCAGGATATCATGGATGACGAGGCAGAGACCATTCGAAGTTCCAAAGCCTCATGAAGCACGCTCTCATGCGTAGTGGGTCGAGGGACACGAGCGCGCAACTCTTCACTGCGCTGTGCAGGGGTCTCGGAATTCCGGCCAGGCTGGTCGTCAGTGTGCAAAGTGTTCCATGGCAGGCAGGGGTCGGAAAACCTAGGCCTCAATATGAGAGAAAGCCAAAGGGGAAGGGAAAAGAGATCATAGTGCACGAGAACGAGGCTGAAGAAGCTGTGGGAGGACCTTCGGGATCTCACTGGGATCAAGAAGGGCTCGACAGCGGACGCCGACTCGATGGAGGCTCCGTACCACCGAAGAGCGAAAAGGCAAAAGGGAAACAGAAGGCAAAGCCAGTTGTCAAGTTGCGGAAAACGAAAAGCAAAGGAAATGTCCTGGGAGCGCCGAGGAAGCTGGGTATGTTTTGCGCATTTCATGCTCTATATCGTCTAATTGGCCCTTCCCAGCTTCGCCCGATCCATTGACGACGCCTCCTGTATACTGGACGGAGGTTTTCTCTCGACCAGACTCGAGATGGTTTCCAATAGACCCAATTCGTGGACTGGTTAACAAACGAAAAAGTTTCGACCCGACGCCTTCAAGTATCAACCCAATCCAATGACACAGTCGTCCCTATATCCTGGTGGCAATGCTCCGTCTGTTATAACCAACCGTAGAACTCCTGGCACCAAAGTGGAGAATCGGATGGTTTATGTGATAGCCTTCGAGGAAGATGGATATGCGAGAGATGTTACTCGAAGATATGCTAAGGAATATGGGGCAAAAGTAGCAAGGTTCAAGGAGGTAGCAATGCTCCGAATGTCGGCGGCGGTGGCAAAGGAAGGCAAGCTTGGTGGGATAAAGTGGTTAGTTCCATCGAAAGGCCCTATCGACTGGTAGGGAAACTTTGCAATGAATTCAATAAATGCTAATGTTTTTGAAAAGCATCGCGATGACTTGGAAGACCAGGAATTTGAAACGGCGCAGATGATGGAAGGCATGCCCACCACCATGGGCGGTTTCAAGGATCATCCACTGTACGTGATTCTTCTTCGATGGATACTCTTATTCTCAAAGGGTTTCTCAGATACGTACTTACTCGACACCTCAAGCAAACGGAGACAATACACCTCCACCACCTGCCACACCGGAACTGGGAAAGTTCAGAGGAGAGCCTGTCTACCCACGCTCCTCCGTCGTCTCTCTTAAGACAGCAGAAAACTGGATGCGAAATATGGGAAGGACGGTCAAGGCAGGCGAGCAGCCAATGAAGATGGTCAAAGTCCGAGTTGGAACTGTCAATCGAATGCGGGAACTTGAAGTCCTCAAGGATGAGCTGAGGGTGGCTGGCCAGACGGACCAAATGCCGAACGTACCTCGAGTTCTGGGTCGGAAGTCATGCAGGGCTGTACGCATATTCGCAGACGGAACCATATATTCCTCCACCTGTGGTTGATGTGAGCTAATTTTTCTTGCCACAAACAGCGAAGTCAGAACTGAATAACTCTTCATGACCAGGGGAAAGTTCCCAAGAACAACTTTGGAAATATTGACCTATACGTGCCGTCCATGCTGCCGAAAGGGGCAGTGCATATACCTTGTCAGTCTATCTCTGTACTCGTGCTGCTGAGAGGTCGAGGGCTAACGTTGGCTTGGAATACACAGTCAAGGGCGTTGCCAAAATAGCAAGAAAACTAGGGTTTGACCATGCCGAAGCTGTGGTGCGTGGGGTTATTCATCCTCATTGTCTCTATTCTATTGAGTGCTGTGTGGGCCTTTGACTGATTCTGGGCTGGAATCTCCCAACTATATTCGACATTTCCCTTATAGACTGGTTTTGAATTCAAAAAGCGCCGAGCGTTTCCCATAGTTGAAGGGATCGTTGTCGCGGCTGAAAATGAAGCAACCATATTGGAGGTGATGATCGCCTCTTGTTCCTTTCCATTTCATATCGTCAAACTCACGTGTCTCTTCCCGTAGGCCTTCTGGGAAGCCGAACAAGAAGCAGACGAGAAAGCTAGGATCAAACGAGAGGATCGGGTCCTCAAGCAGTGGACCCGCTTGATTCACGGTCTCCGAATACGGCAACGCCTTCAAGATCAGTATGCGACTAAGCCAAATGAGAAGCAGCACCTCTCTCATGATAACGAAGATGAATCGAAGGAAGATACACCTCATGTTCGTCCTTCTTCTCTGTCCATAATCACCAAGCAGGGTTTATTGAAGCACTGCCTTTCACAGGATGATCCATCGGATTCTGCTGGTGGCTTCCTCGCTGGGGCCGATAAAGTGGTACAGGCATTCTATCTGCCCAAAAATACACACGTTGTCCTGTCTCCTCCGCCCTCTTCTTCCCGCATCTTGCCGAAAATCGCAGATGAGTTGGAAGAAACTTCAAGTGAAGGACCCGATTTCATTACATATGATCTCGAAACTATGGACGTGGACTCTGAGATGGAGGAAATAATTCCATCGGCCGATGCTGTTAGCCATCACGTGCCCAAGACTTTGCAGCAAATGGCTGAAGAGGCAGCACGACAGCATACCGCTGTAGCTGCTGATGAAAACACGCCCGACAGCCATGAAGGAGAGGTAATTATGACATCGCCGCCAGCTACAGTTGAGAAGACGACGATTAAGATTACCCTTCCGTCCAAAGTATCAGCCCCCAACAATCCCTCAAGCAACAGAAGTGGACAGTCGTCCCTGACTCGAAGAAAGGCTAATTCAACGGCGTCGTCAGTGAAACGCCCCGCTGCGACGAGGACAAAAGGAAAACGAGCGAGAAAGGAGGAGGTCGATTCCGCTTCTGAGGCCTCGGGCGACGAAGACGAGGCACATAAGCCTTCGCCGAGCAAACGGGTACGAGCGAAGGCGGCTCCTGTTGCAACGATGACACCTCCCTCGACACGAACTCTGCGTCCACGAACCTCAAAGTCGGCAGCGAAGATGGAAGAAGAGAGGCAAATTGAAGAGGCCTACAGAAGGGCAGTGGCTAGATAGCGCAGCATATTTCCTTTCTAGATATCCCATCTTGCCACTTAGCATCGAAGGCCGTCGTAATCTTAGTCAATGTATATAAACCTATTGTCCCCACAACGGCACCCAGAGGCCCTGTTTTCTATGAGAAAAGGGAGATGACGAAAAAATTGTAATGTACAGCGTATGGGTTAACTTAATATGTAGCGTTCTCGGGCTGTTCGGGCTGTTCGGGAGGAGGGGCAACAGCAGGAGACACTGGGATCGGGATGAGGCATGCAAAAGTGAGGTAGGAAGTGTGTCCGCGAACTTCGGGCAGGACTTTGGAGACATTGACCTTGGTGGCTGGTGTTGTCGGTACTAGAATTGCAGCTAGTGGCGTGGGGGCTGTTGGTGAGGAATCGCCACCCTCCGGCGGTATCATCCCTGTTTTTTCCGACACGTCCATGGCGAGCTGCAAATGATTCATATCTTCCTCTTTCATCGGGCTATCCCCCAGATCCTCTTCCTTACTCAGGACAGAATCGGGTTGCTTCCCAGATCCATTTTCGTCGTCCGTCTTCACCCGCTTATGGCTCGTGGTGCTTCCTTCGCCAACTTCTGTTGAGGCAGAATTGTTGTCGGGGTCGTCATCCGTAACCTCCCGCTTCCGCTTAGCGTTGGCCGCAGCTGCGGCGGCGGATTTATTAGCAGCGATCTGTCGTAACCGCTTTTCTTCACGTTTTAGTTCGGACTGTTTGAGCTTCTCCGATAAAGTCGATATGGACTGCAAACGCGGTATTTGGAATACCTCGATCGGTCGTTGGAGGGTTTCGTACATCGTTATTTCTGGTAGACAGCAGAGCGCCACGGATGGTCAGCGGATGGAAAGTGACGTGTGAATTGAAAGGAAAAGAAAGAAAAGAAAAGGGGGGAAATACCGAAGAGAAAGGACGTAAGGACAGCAAGAGTAAAAGGGGTGGCTTACCCGTAAATCCAGCTTCATTCAATGCGTTTACGGTACGCAGGACTTGCTCCATGCATGGGCTGAAACAACATATTCGTGTGATGCGGTCTTTCTGTAAAATGGAATAGAAATTAGAACAGCAGGCTAAGTCAAGTCGGGGAATTAACCTACTCGTAGTGCCCGTTTTGCGTGCTCAACGGCATCCCAGGGTGCGGGTAGATCAAGAAAAACTGAATTATTGACATGCATAGCCTGAGTACGATGGGTGGAAAGTCCGATGCACGTCACATACCAGCGTCAGCCTCGTCAACAATCGTAAACCCGTCCTTGCAGACATTTCGGTGTTGAATCGTCACAACATCGTCCATTGCATGTCTCGTGAACTCTTCCCTGAGATTGTTGTCAAAGGCAGCCATTTAACTGAATCGAGCTAAATGCACAAACCTAGCCTTGAGAAATCTCGCCTCGTGGAACTCGTACGACCACAAATGTCCCGTTAAGCCAATATTCCTGGCCACTGAATGTGAAAATGATGCTGATCCTGTGCCTTCGGGTCCCCAAGGAGAAGAGGTTAGGTTAATCGTGTCGTGAGACGAGTCGGTGTCAAATGAAGCTTACCTATCAATTCAAAGAAGTAGTCAGAAAACTTTCCGATGTCAGACTTCGGGAGGGCTTTGAAATCGAGGCAAGAAAGTGGAGAATCTGTAGCGCACGAAGAGCTAAAAAGAAATTGTTCTTCACGACATACGCCAAAAACAATGTCGACTTATAATCAAGAACCTCAACAATCACGAGAGATTCAAGTCGCATGGAAAAGAAAGGATTGTAACAGAAACAAATACAAGATACATACCTGCTTCAATGACTTTACTCCCTTGGCAAATGTTGAGATAGGAAGTGATGAAAGCGATATCCGCCAGGTAGAGAATTTGCGTCCGATGAGGAAGAGCAAGCGTCCATAGTTCAGGCGTGGGTCTTAGGATATGTATGAATCCCTTTCCTGTCCGAGATGGCACTTTCGAACCGTAGGGCACGCCGACAAAGTCTGCCTGCTTGAAGTTGCCAAATTTCGTGTTGAAATCTTTGCCAGGTGTGATAACCAGCGGTTGGACAAGGTCTCGTGTCTGATGTTTCACGTAAGTATAACGTATACGGTCAGATAAGTAACTTACTTACGAGCCAGATAATAACGGTGTCGCCAGCAGCAACTTCGCGAGCTGTGGACCACATTGTGCCAGTGACGGCACAGGAACTGTGAACAAAAGTTTTGTTGATCACAGATAGTCACAGATCCGAATACATAGATCGGTAACGACAAATCTAGATTGCCGAGTCCTGAACAAAAATGCGAGATCCCTGGAATCTCTGTAATCTTGCTCTTCCTTGTTCCCGTTAAATGTCGTTCAAACGCAACTCCTGGAAAATAGCTGCTTTCAGCACGAGAAAAGACACGAAAGTGGTTAGAATTACGAGGCAACAAATTTAGAAGGATCACAAGGTCTGTTTTGCTGACTCGAGAGGGTTCTAAAAACAGTGATTTTGACAGGAACCTTGGTAAGACGATAGCGTCGGCCGCCAAAACTGTGGTTTTAACGAGAAGCAACTGCTAGACGGAACTCTGGGGAATTTTAGATTTAGATTTGAATCTGGCTAATTATTTAAATTTAACTAGGAAGCCGGGCCTGCGAAGTGTTAAAGAAGGTTCGAATAAAGTACGGACCTGGCTTTGGATGTACCATCACTCTCTGCCCATCTTTTGCTCTTCTTCGCTATCACAGTAGTCCGAGCCCTTGCGCGCCTCTCCCCTTCTCATCCCCGTTTTCTTCTCGATTTGCCACAAGCAGAGCTGTCAACGCTTTTGCAATGAATGCCCCAACACCCTGTCTATCCTTTAGTGAGTTTTTCGCTTCTCGTACCTTGCTTACGCATGACTAATAAACGAAACTTGTAGTCGGAATCGTCGATTTTTCACAAGAGGTAACTCCTTGCAAGTAGTGAGACATCGAGCATGGGGTGACTGATTTCTTTTCAGGCCAAATGGCTCTTCATGACTGATTCAGTGCAAGACCTTCTTGGTGGGTTCACCCTCTCTCTATGATCACCTTCATCTCAGATAAAATTCTACATAGGTTTCGAGCCTCATGAACTCATCGGCAGGCCATCCCTTGAGCTGGTACATCCCGACGAATTCCCAAGAGTGAAACAACTCCATTAGTGAGCAGGATACCGTCAGACTTCGATGTACATTGATCGGTTATGGTCTTGATTTCTAGTGATACCATCCAGCAGGACAAAGCTGCGGTTCTGGTATACTTGCGCATGAAGCATAAAGATCCCTACAAAGGATATATTTTGTGTGGCGTAGTGGGTATACCAAACCTGTCATCCCATTCGGTCGACTGATTATTTTACCAAATTCATTACTTGCAGTCGCGGTATGTTTCATTTCTCACGGACTCTGACCAGCACAGATGCTCATATTTTCTCTTTCTGTTCCAGTACCGTCGTACACAACGTTTTGGTCGGGAGCGTTTCTTTCGCAAGTCCAGGTGCAAAGGCATTGCATAATGCTTCCACTGCCCAGGAAATCACAGTGATCACTCCAAGCGCCGCTAACTTTGAGTTTCGGGTCAGCTCTTCCTTCTTCTCGCCAGATCGCTTCTCCTGAATCTTGAACTAACCTTAGCATCTTTTTCACAGCGTTGGCACGATCCGTCTCCTATGCCTCCTAGTCCGATCCCGGAAGCGATGGCCCTACCCGCGTCCCCATCGCCATCGACCTCGTCTTGGGGCAGTCGGAGTCCGCGGGGCTCACGAAGCCCAGGGAGACGTCGTTCATTTTCTTCCGAGCACAGCTCTAGCGTCTCGCCAGAACGACGGCCCGTAACTATTACCTTTAACCACTTATCGAACAAGTCCTTCCGCACGGCTTTAATCCTCGATCGTTTCAGCATGGGCTGCACCATTATGTATTGCTCCAATGACCTCCTCATTTCGACGACATCCGCTATCGGTCGGAGTTTCTACGATTTCGTCGCCAAAAAGGATGAAGAGATCGTGAGGAGCTGGATAAATTGTGTCAAAGGGTGGGGTGTCAATGAGAAAGGCCAGCCAAGCGACGGGGGCTTTGGCTTTGGAAAATTTATGCTCCTTACGGAAGGTCGAGATTCAGTGTAAATCTTTTGTCTGCCAGCTGACTGGCTTCATTCCGTAAACGCTATACTGACTCGTTTTTTAATCATCGTTCTTGACCCGCATCAGATCCCGAATGCCAGAGCCTACGCGATCACGACATAGACACGGGTCGACCAGTGGAAGAGGGCCCCATGGCCGCTCAGGACGGCACAACGTTAACCCGCGCTCGCCGACGAGTCTCACCTCGTCGAGGGCACGGCAGCCGACTTCGCCCCCAGTAGAGGCCTCTGAGCAATTCGAGGTTGATGCGATTTTTTCCGCCCACTCGGATGGCTTGATGGTCATTCTCCGTCGGGCCTCTTAATTCAACGATTGTATTCCCCGGTAATTCGAGTCAAGTCTGTATGGTAGTTATACTTCTCTCTCCGCACTCCATCAAATGCTCACGCTGACCGAATCATTTCAGATATCTTGTGCTTTCTAACTTTGCTATGTCTGAATTTGTATTTCACTGCTGCTATGGGTCCCTTGTTTCCTTTCTATCTTCATCGTCTGTACGACATTTGTTGTAATAGTCAGTCTTCTTGTAGGCGCCTTCCGTCATCACCTTTAGAAATAATAAGTTGATGCTCGAACCGTAGTCCGTATATGAATACTACGTGTATCGAACGATATACTCGCCTACCATGCACTTTATCTCCGAGGCCATAATTACATGTGGTGGCTGTCCACTACCATAAACAGACGCCAAGGTTCTCAAATTCGATTCCCGCGAAATTGACCAACGGCTACATAGTACACAGTACTCACTCTACACCGACACCCCAAGGCGGTAGAAATCTGGTGTAAATCCGCTTGGGTTGGAAATCTGAACGGTATTCGCTTTGCCAGGATTGAATCCCGGCAAAGACACAAGGTATCCCGAGAACAAGATATCCCAACTCTATTGTTTGCGGCACGAGGAGCAATGTTTGTCAGCACCGGGGATAGATTCAAATCCAAAACAACGGTGAAAGGCAAAGACCATGCGAATAGGGTAAAATTGGGGCAAACAAACGTCAAATCACAAACCCACCTGAGCAGAAATGGGCATCTGTGCCTGAACTGGAGTACCTCCGTTCACGCTGATAAACGCATTGCGGCAGTTCGAGCAGTCGGTGTTGCTGAAGACAAAGTCTCCGTTGATGTAGTCGAATGAGAGCAACTTCGTTCCACCTAAGGCCCCTCCGTCGACATTATTGAATGACAGCGTGCCGCCTTCGCCAACGAAGCCTACGACGGTGATGGTGGAATTCACGACGCGGGTGTTAGCGCCTCCAGAAAGGGTGCTAGTGGAGGCGGCTGCATCGTAGAAAGTAATGGCTGGAGCGGGAGAGGAAACGCCGCCCGTTAATTTCAAGACCACACAACCGTGAGCCGCGACGGTTGCGGTGACACTAAGTTCGGAAGGTTCTCAGGAATAGCTGCAGCGGAATCTATCCCGACTCACGATTCCTTGACTTTCCCGAGGCTCGATCCGGTGATAAGGTCTGTCGCAGTTGCCGAGGAGAACCCAACATCGGCAAGGTTGACGGTGAGAGACCTAGAAGTGTTCTGCCAGTTGATGATAACTTATCGATGCTGTCAACCCCGCCTTCTGGGTCAAATACCAAGGGTGAACAAGCTCACCCGCAACCGTTGATCCGTCAGCTAGAGGCCCAGCCCAGACATCGTGATCGTTCGTATAGCGACGCTTGAAGTTGATCGATGCTCCGAGAGGATCTTGCTAGAAGGGCAGAATCAGTTACTAAGGGGCTATCAAGACACGGAACCAGTGATGATGTCGGATAAAGAATCGTACTACTGACATTCAATGCAATGATCCTTCGTTTTTCAGAATGTTAAGTGTTTGTGTCGATGATTGGTTATGTCAGTCGAGATAAATAGAGGCGATCTAAATGCAGCGATAATAATTTGTAATAACATATCAGCATATAGAGTAATGAGAAGGAAAGAAGCTTACTTTGCCGCGCCCAGAATGCAAAGTGAGTTTGTTGCTCGCAGGGTTAGTCCTGCATTTCCGACTTCAAGCAAATCAAGATCTAATACAGCACCAGAAAAATCAACTCTCTGATTTCAGACTTATCTTTTTGGCTCAAATCGCTCACCATTCCATCCTCCCCGTTCGGTGAATTGCGTGATAGGCACCAATTGGTTGATGATTCTAAAAAATTGTCCCAAGATGGAGGGGGTCCTATATCGTTCCTAATTTTAGGGTTTCAGCAAGGTGGCGAAAGACAACAACAAAAATATACTAACGAGATCCTCCAGCTTAATGAAAGAGAAGAAAGAAGAGCTATATCAGGAGATTGGCGTATGGGTGACCTTCCAGACTCACGAATTGCCAACGCTGCTAGCTGGCCATCTAGCAGGATCTGCGTCAACCCTTTAGCTATTAAGACCTAGCAATGATCAAGATATGACAAACCTTGGACACCCCACTCGCATATCGAAAACACAATAGGCCTTTTCGTCGCTGCCAAAGCATCGCGCATCGTGACATAATGTGCCTAGTTCACCTTTCAAAAAAATAGTCATGTGCGGATGAGTGGATGCCGTACTTCAATCTATCAAATAAGTGAGTTTTCATCATGAGAACAGCATTAATCACGAACCGAAATAGGGGGGTTGAAGTCCACAAAGTCAGTCGAGTTCACTTGAGGCATAAAAATGGTACGTGAGGTGTTTTCCGGTCAGTTTTGCAGGGTATATCTTACCAGCATAACAATTGTCGTACTGGCGAAAATGATTTAAAGAAAAAATTATTATAATAGATGAGTAGGTTTCGTACCTTTAAGTAATCTGCTCCCCAAGAAGCGAATGTTGCAGCATCATCGGTCTCATGACTCAAGCTACCAAGATAGTGTGCATTACCGCCGACGAAATCGCATGCGAACACTCCACTATCATCACAGAATATCAGCAAAAATTCAATGAAACTAGAAGCGAGAACAGATTTTTACCCATCGGAGTAAACTCCGAAATTCAGACCTAGACCATGAATGAAAGAGGACAAAGCTGGGATCCCAGAAGGAATTGTGGTGGTGTCCCAAGTAAAACCGCCAGTTGAGTTTCGTGTCTTTCCCTGCCATCCACAATCACTGTCATAGGTCGATATCAGTCCTTTGGTTAGAAGGATGGAGCGAACTCAATTCACAGGTTTACATATTTATAGCCCAGATCTTTCAAGCCCAAGCTAACCAAACTTTGTGCCGCAGCTCGGTACTGTGATTCGGTGGTTGTACACCTGTAACAGAATGATTTCAGGAATTGAGTACATCTTGATAAGAGCGACATAAATAGCACTAACAAAAAGGCATTATACGGGTTCCATCCCATTGGCGGGGTAGTTGCAAGCCCGTTATCAAGAGCGAGGGCACTCCAAACATGGGAAAGCCCGAAATAGATCCAAGACCAGGACAACATAGCCGTAAAAATTGCAAGGAAAGTGTCATATTTTCCTTCGTTATAAACAATTTTGTCGGTGGCGACACGGACCGCGGCGAAGCTCGAGAGCAGCCACGGGATGCAGAGAGCACGACGGCCATGTCCACGAGATAGTACGGTAGGTTTCGTCATGTGCCCCAGAGAGCAAGCCTCGCATGAAGCATGGAAATTTGTATGGTACGTGGCATACTTACTTGCTTGATGGGTTCGTAGCCAGTCTGATAGGGAAGTTGGATGGCCACCGGGCTATAGCTACTTAGTGCACTTCTGGTCGCTATTACTCGCCATTTTTCTTTAGGAAAACCGGTATAAAAATTCCAGTTCTGAGCAGCCATAGATCCAATTTGGCAGGCATACGTGTTGGTGGTTGAATGGAAAAAGAATGCAGTGTTGCAGTTAGGTCAAGTCGTTGCTCGTCCCCGAGTCGGGAGCTGTCGGGAGACCACATGGCGTGATTTGGTGACAATGTGAGCCATTTTCTTCGGCGTTGTCCGAACGTCAGCATGAAATCTGTTCTCGATCATTCATTGGTTTCTCTTTGACCCATACCCCTGCATCTTCCCTTGAGGGCCCTCCGAAGCTGAATGCGATGTCGTCCGAAAGTTCTGATAGCTTGGTCCTCTCTTCTGACCCATTGCATGTGAGATCGGTTGCGCGACTTTGGGACTCATCAGGGTCTGATACGATGAAGTAGCCTGCAAACTTAATACCAGAACTCTGTCGCTCATTCTATCAGGTAATTACCTTCGTTCTGTTCATCGATTCTCATTCTAATTGTCCTGACTCAACGTAGCTTGGCTGGGTGACGGGCACAGGTGGAGGAATTTGTATTCGGGTTGGGTAAGGCTTCGATGCCCAACGTCGATCCGCTAAACGTATTCTTGCAGTGACAAGGTGTACATCGCACCATCTGGCGTCAGAAGGAGCGCATCGAACCCACTCACATATTCGTCCTTCCGTACCCACAGTCAGCTCCTTCTCCTCATACCGACCGAGTATTTCTCCGACGGCCCGCACTGAATCTCAAGGAATCTGCTTGCACACCACTGTTCTGGAATTCTTTCGATCTTCGCGATGCAGGAAGTTGCATTCACACACACTCACAGCATGCCGTGATGGCTACTCTTCTTTGGTCTGGACCTGTGTTCACAATTTCACATCAAGTTAGTGGATCTGCTAAATATTGGTGCTTCCATGTACTGATGACATTACTGGAAGGAGGTACAGGATCACAGGCTTTCTTAACAAGCTTTTGTTTGAGCTTTCTATTCTAGATGATCAAAGGTGTTCGAGTTGGAGGAACTGGACCCGCGCTGTCGTATCTCGATACCTTGGAATTACCCATAATCGAGAACACGCCAAATGAAGAAGATCTCAAGGATAGCATGGCCGAGGCCATGGTAAAATATCCTAATGCTGCAGGTGTGCTCGTTCGTAGACACGGCGTTTATGTCTGGGGTGGGTTTTTTGTCACTCTCTCCGATTTATGAGTCTCATTAACCGAACTCTCGAAGGTACTGACTGGGAAAAGGCCAAGACGCAAACAGAGGTATTATTTATGTTTTCCATGCAGAGCATTTTATTCAATTGCGTGACAGTGCCTAGATTACCTGTTCGAAATCGGCGTTAAAATGAAACTTGCGGGTCTCCCAACTGTTTTAGCTTGAGCTAGAGACTAGAAATGCCTCATAGTAAATTCAAATATATCATCGAAATTGTTTCTTTCGTCGAAACTTTATGGGTTGAATGCAAACCTTGCCCACACAACATTGAACTTGTTATGTAATTCCTGAGCCGGGCCGGGATGCGCGATCGGTCACATCACACCTTTACGCGTCATTTCTGTCCGTATATGTCACGCGGATCAACCAATAATTTCTGAACTTGACCCAACCTGCCACCTTACCCCAGTATTCTACGTCTCCGATGTCACAATAGCCTCCCTTGATTCACGATCATGAAAGCAAATGCGGACATTGGATACAATTCGGACCAGCCCGGATCCAACACCTCGAGCCTGGCCACATCACCCGCTATCCGAGGACTAGTATCGAGTCATGCAAACTCGTCAGAAGCCACCCCAAACCGACTAACTGTCAAGAAACAGACGACGGAACTCTTGAATAACAAGGACTCGGACAATTGCACACGGTAGGCTGCAAAGTTTTACCCTCAAATTCTGACTCAGAAAGAACTCTAGAGTCTTGACGCAGGGTAAGGCGTTGCTCAACATCATGAATTGATCAAAGGACTGACCCCTCCATAGTTTTTGGGCATGATAAATTCAAAGGGAAGCAAAGGGAGATCGTAGAAGCTGCATATGGCGGTGAGTTTATGGCTGCATACCACTTGATATGCGTTGCTTACCTCTGCCAAAGGTTCCGACGTTCTGGTAGTGGCGCCTACTGGAATGGGAAAGGTATGATCCCCATAGTTATATCACGGTCTTCCTTCTGAAATTTCTTTTAGAGCCTATGCTTTCAGATACCTGCCATCGCTGATAAGGCATGGACCAACCGTTAATCGTAGTTTTTTTAAGGTCATTAATATGCTTTCCTTATAGCGAGGCCTGTCCGTCGTCGTTTCTCCCCTGTTAGGTAGAGTACGTCCCTTCCGATAAATCTTTCAGAAGGTTAATACTTTCTACCCCTTAAGCTCTAATGCATAATCGTGAGTCGTGTATTTGATCACTTCATTATTACATTTGAATGAACCACTTCAATAGAAATTGACAATTACGCGAGAAGAACATTGAAGTCGCATCGCTCTCGTCTCAGGTACTCTACAGGGAGAAAGAAGAGGTAACATCTTTTACGACCTCACTTCTTTCTAGTGTACTAAAGCCACCTAGACATGCAGGCAGTTACAGCTATACGATACCCCTATTAAACTTTTATACCGTGAGCATTACATCGCGTTACCCTACCTTGAGGTGCTGATGCAGAGAAACTGCTAAAAGTCACCCCGGAGAAGCTATGTACCGCGGATTTTATGGAACTATTGGATGTGGTGTATGAACACCATAATCTCAATAGACTTGTGGTCGATGAAGTGAGTAAACAAACACCCTTATGCTGTCCTGATTATTGCTTCTGACAGTGTCTTCTTAGGCCCATTGTATTTCAGTTAGCCGATCTCATATCTTTATTCATGTCTTCCGATGCTTACCATCCATAACCTAGGAATGGGGGCATAACTTTCGTGCAGAATACCGACGTATTGGAAAGTTCCGTGAACGTTATCCTGACGTCCCAATCATGGCCTTGACGGCTACGGCTACAGATGGGTAAGTCTCAAGAATCCACTATGGCTTATTGAACCTCGTACAATATCTGCTCGCAGAGTGCGGAAGGATATCATCAAGAGCTTACATCTGGACGAAAGTCGCCTTTTCGTCGCTCTGCACCCCTTCAACCGCGTCAATCTCTTTTACGAGGTGCGGAACTCGCTATTGTCTACGCTACTAAATGCCTATGGATATTATATCCAGGTTCGATATCTATCTAATCCGGAACCACTGAATCAAATGGCGGATATCTTCGATTATATCACCACCCTGTACCGGCGACGGGGTCAGGCGTCCTCAGGGATTATATATTGTCGATATCGTAAGACGTGCGATGATCTGGCTGCGTATCTTCGCGGAAAGGGATTAAATGCGAGACCATATCATCGCGGCATCCCGTGGGTTGTTTTCTTCTTTGTATATGGTATATGTAGAGAGGCGTTTCATCAGCTGACATTTTGCATCTCAGCTCTGCAACGCTTGAAAGGACCTTGAAAGGGTGGACGAATGGGGTTTCTGGTGAAGCTGGTGCTGTGGATCTAGTAAGTGAAATCGCGATTCATTCTTGTCTTCGTGGATGCCTAATGACCTCAATATGCAGGTCATAGCAACGATAGCCTTTGGAATGGGAATCGATAAGGGTGACGTAAGGTATTCTTTCGTCCTATGTTTTTTTTTTATGAATGGATGATATTTACGGCTCGTCCAGATATATCATTCATTATGATCTACCCAAGAGTCTTGAAGGCAAGTACTTCGTTGTCCAACTCAACATTGATAATATTGAGGCGTATTTTGCGAAGGGTACTACCAGGAAACAGGCTAGTGTCATTCCTTTTTGCCATTGCCTGCATATCTCAAACTCGGTTGATTTAGGCCGTGCTGGTCGGGATGGTTATGTGAGATTCCACTGCCTTTGACGTGTTAAATTTGCACCTTACAAGCAATTCCCTCGAACAGCCCTCGAAGTGTATCCTCTACTACTGTGCGCTACAAACTTTCAAGCTTTCTAGCCAAATCGCTAACTGGGCGTTCATAGCGCGCGAAGATGTCATCAGAGTGAAACAGTTGGTCCGACCCGGAAATCCCAGTCGTATCCGAGAGGACGAAGAGGATGGACCGACTCCTACGCAGCGGGCGTCTGGGAGCCTCGAAGCAGTGGGTCTATATTTATTTTGCTCTAAATTGTTATCTCTCAAGTTGCTTTTTTCTCTGTCTCTCCAGTTAATCAAATTCGCAGAGAGTACTACGATATGTCGCCATGTGGTAAGCTCATCCTTTCTACCGATCATACGAACCTGGTTTGAAGACGCGTAGTCTGTCTGCCGATATTTTGGCGAAACTATTGATGAAAATGACCCGCAACTCTGAAAATCTACTGTAATCGAATGTGTGATGTAGGCATCATTTGATTTAATTCATTTCTCCTCTGACTCTCGTATTTCAGATATGCAAATACCCGGAGAAGACCAGGGCTAGGGTATCAAAATTATCGTCGGAGAAAGATGCCACGACCAATGTACCTTCACGACCAAACAACGTCGACAGTCTCGCGCCGCAGCCTTTTTCTAACGGACGCGAAACAAACAATTTCGCCAGGCAAGGCGAGAGGGGATATCTGTCAGCAATGGGTTCCTCCGGCGCGCAGAAGCGCCGTGCCTCTGACTTCCCTGAAAGCTCATCAAAGAAACCAAAAGTAGCCCTTGTGCCTGCCTTGGGTGAGTATCACTTTAAATCTATGTACGTTCCCCCCAACTGAATGTCTTCTTATCAGTGACGAAACCATTCGGATCAGCTTCCATGCTATCCAAGCCGTTTAAGCCGCCGTCCTTCGTACGCTCTTCAGCCAAGCACGACTCGACAGCATTACCCCAGCCACCTGCGCCTGTTCCAAAATCGCAACCTCCCCAACCAATACCCACTTCGAGAGCGAAACTACCCAAACTTCAACCTGCTGCGATTCCAGAGGTTCCAGATTCATACTTTGATGAAGATACATTGGATGATGTGCCAATGGATGACAGAGAGAGTAAGAACATTTCTCTTTCATCCAAAACTCTCTCTAAAAGAGTTCTCGCTCCTAGTCTCGCCTCCGTTCGATCTACCTGAAGTAAATCTATTCTGGGAGGCTGAATATTCAGCGAAAGCCTCTGTATTTCTTATGTTCCTCTCATTTTCTTTTACCCGGCATTGCTAATTGCAGGAGCAGATTAAAGATCGGGAGAAGGCGTTCGACTCCCTACGTCGCAGCCTTCATAAGGCTTTGATTCTGCCGTTCAACGCCGACGATTACTGGGGCAAACTATCCAATGGCCAATTTGACGAAGACAGAAGGTCTATTCTCTTCGATATATATGTTCAAGTTCATCCTGAAGTTCCTAATCCATGCCTTCACAGACATGAAATTATCTTCAAAACCGCCACTGATTTGGAACTGTCCGTAATTTCGCTGTCCAGCACATCAGATGGCTATAACGACCGCATCGATTCTATCAAAGACGAGATCAAGACTATGTCTGATCTTCAACTATGGGACTCGGCCGATGAGGATTTACAAGATATCATTGAATGTCTCCGTCGATGTTGCCTGCCATCTAGAAGTAAAGGCAAGCAAAAGGCCAGATGAGTACACGAGAGTCGAATCAGGAGGTATCCTTCCAGAGTTGTATCGAGGGAATTAAAGGGAGGAAATAACTGTCCGCGTAAGTATTGCTCAGATCTGGATGTTCCATATGCGCACACCCTCCTCGCGCCTTTCCATCATGTCAAGTAGCTTGGGGCGTCCCGACCCTTGTCGCATGCTGAAGATTGCGGATGATCCAGCGAATGTTTTACCTGTTACGTAGATCCATCCATAATGAGGAAGGATGAGGGGAAGTTGTGGAAACCAAGCGTACCATTTTCTTCTCCGGTCCTGTTGCATATCACGATGATGGTTTCATGCCCATCGACCGCATCCGACTGCCGTTCAGATCTTTGATCGCTGGCATCCTCGGAATTTGGATCCGAGTCCTGGTCCTTCCCATCTGTCCACAGCGGTCTCGTACGTGCCGCCCAGTAGTTCAATGTCTGCCAGTCGTGGACTTCGTCTTCTCCTTTCCAGAGTCGAGCCATGCGTTCAGTAATAAGAGGATGTTAGCCTTCTTTGAGATGCAGTAGTCTGCGATTTCGTAGGGACCTTCTGCGGACGTCCACTCTGGTGTTTGGGGTTGAGATCCATGCATATCCCAAGCTTAGAGTCTGAAGAGGTGATGGGAGCGCGAATGTCGCGAAGCCATTCCCTGCAAACATTGAAGAACAAACACAGGAAAAATGATTGGTTCAATCTTCAACGGAAGTGACGTTTTGCACGACTCACCCGCCTTGGCCCACGTTAAATCTGTTTCGAACAAATGGGTTTTGCGATATCCGCCCACCCAAGCACCGTCTGGTCCACAAAGTACAGCACTGTTCGCCCCCACCTGTCGGATTTCTGTCCCATTCGCCGTCTTCCTAGGTTCATGATCGTCATTGTTTGATGAACTTTCTCCTTCGGCCAATTCAAGAGGACTGAGATCTTCAGGATAGCCAGCTACAACATAGCACCCCAGTTTCTTCGCCAGTTCGGAGCAGAATTGAGACGTGGAACCGGTATGGGGTTGTTCAAGGTATGGCGAGATTGCAGATGCGTTTTCGAATACGTATCCTTTGATGAAATGGTGAGATACACGCGCCATGCCATGAAGATGCTATTATTCCTCACCTGTAAACGCCATTTCGGGGAAACATAGGAGATCAATGGATCGTGGTTGGATTCTGCGCAACTGCGACATGAGAGGGCCGACACACTACGCTAGAGCGCAAACTGCACACTTTTTACAAAGCTCGCGCGCTTTGTTCAGATTTGCCTGGACTTGGCCGATCTTGAAACGAGGTAGAGAATCAAAATCGATTCTAGCGTCATACATACATGGCAGCAGCTGGACTCGGGGGTGGGGGAACTTACCTTGGGAGAGAATTGGACCACTCCAACGCGTAGATTCACCCTTGGCTTGGGCATGTTCCGAGATCGAAACGCCAACTGGAGAGCGAGAAAGAAATCTGTATAGGTATAAGTACGTGATAGAGCGCGAGTTGGTGAGATGTTTGGATTCATGAGCTCTTGGATTGACTTGATCATCATTTTCAAAACAAAGGTGACGAAGGTTAAAAATAGATTCTTAGGTACTTAGATCATCGACAAATCATCCAACTGCCTACTTGAAAAGCTATTCTCGAGTCCTTGAGGTCCCCCATACAGCGAGAAGGTCGTTCGCACAATCCGAAGGCAGCTCGGTTCCGTCTCGACCATCTTTGATTTTCCCGATGTACGGAGAGATTTTCCTATCCTTAACGGCCCTGGCTTGGAACGGAAGCGGAGTTGAGGGATGGTTCAGCCAACGAATTCTGAAGCTGCGACCTCTGGCCGGAGTTTTTTCTTCTCTGCGTGTAGGTTGGTCTTCTGTGTGAAGTTTCCCGGGAATCGCCTCTTCCATCCTGCATCACGGAGAGGAATTGGGCGTAAGGCTATGTAATAGATTCGAACAACTGTAACATGCCTTGCGATTCCAAATATTTCTTTCGCTTCTTTCATGCAAAATACAAGATGTACATCTACACTTGTAGCGTAAGCTTGGTTGAGGATGTCTTCAATGTGGGGCAGCGTGCGCCACATGTCATTCTGGTGCGAACTATCCAAGAGAGGCTCCTGTGGAATATATCGTGAGTATTTGCGAGTTGTTAGCTTATCTATTTGAGTTCCCTAGATATTCTTACCGTTTTCAATGCTCTCATCAGAAAAGTCCTCGTTGGTCGATATGGAATGAATTCAGGAACGACAGAATTCTGAGCCCATTGGATGTAGACCGCAGTCCCATTTTTCACTTTATCCTCATTTTTTCTTGGACTGCAGATGAGGCTCGGGCTTTTCGGCTCGTCGGCGTCCCACTTTTTGCTCGAAATATTGTTCAGAGCTTCCCGTAGGTGTTCTTCGTCGTCATACAATGCAAAAGCCGATTGCTTGCACGACGACATACAGAGCGATTTCGGACACCTGGGACAGCAAAAAGTTGGTGAAGAAACAAGGCTTCCTCTATCTTGCCATGATAGCATCTGAAGTGTGTGGTGGCGATGCAAAAAGTTAAACAAATCTGTGTGTGTTGTACCTGGTGGAAAGTTAAGAATGAACATTGTACGGGGATTGGGGAACATCGACCCAGGATCAGAAGGATCATCGGAATCCCATAAATCATTCGATTCTGGGTGGTCATCCGGCGAGTCCTTGACGGCTTCCGCGTACCATTCCTGGATCTTGGCTGCGACCTCGCTGATTTTCGGTCGTTTCTTTGGGTCCTTGTTCCAGCATTTTTTGATCATTTCCCATTGTGTTTTCTCAATACTATGGTCGCGCGTTGGCACTTTTCCATCTATGACAACGTGCTTGATGAGCGAATTAGGATCGATGTTGTGGTATGGTTTCTTTCCGGACAGTACCTGCCAGTGAGAGCACAGTTGTTAATAACTTGGCGACATAGCCAGTCATGGACGGACGTACTGCGAACATAATACTGCCGAACGAGTAGACATCAGCCTCGCAGGTGGGATTTAGATTTTTGGGTCCACCTTCAAGTATCGAGTAATACTCAGGTGCGCACCACCGGTAGTTTTCGCATTGGGTGGTTGTTTGATACGTTTGTCGGTCCGTTAGAACTGTGGCCATGCCGAAGTCGCTTAGGTACGCTCTTCCTTCGCTGTCAAACAAGATATTTCCCTTCAAATGGCATGTAAATCAACAGCCAAGGAAGGGATATGAGAGATGCTCGTACCGAAGAGAGATCACCGTGAATGATAGGTTTATCTTGCATATGCACTGCAAGAGACGGTAACAAGTGAGCCGAATTCGTCAATCTATTGACCTCTCGATTCAAATATGATTCAAATATCGGGACTCACAATACTTTAGCCCCGCGCTGATATCGCGTAACTGTAGACACAAATTAAGACAGAAAGTCGAAGATGGTAAGGAAGAGGGACATACAATCTTCAAGCATCCACTAAAAGAAACTCGTCGTTCCCTGATCATCGGGAGGCATTGTTCAAGATCGCCGCGATCCATCCATGGGAAGACCATTGAATACACTTCAATTTCTTCGTGGACAATTTTTCCCAGAAGCTTTATAACATTGGGATGATCGAGTTTATTCAAGATCTTTAGTTCGCGCTCCATCCGCTGTATTTGATAGAGAGAGATTAGGTAAATCCACTGGTCAATATCGGCGTGTCGAATCTGAAGAGACTTTGAGTTAAAGTTATCATACCTTTCTAATCTTCTCTTGCTTCTTAGGCTCCTGCCAGTGTGTAAAGTAGCGCAACTTCTTGATCGCAACCTAATATTCCAGATGACAGATTATCGATAGAGTCGGCAAGAGAAATATTATAAGTTGCGATGAAGGAGAATATCTCACTGGAATCGATGTGCCACCTAATCCATTCACCGTGACTAACGTCCCCTGGTATACATCCCCGAATGATCCCGATCCACGATGAGCATTTATCCAGCTCTTATCTATACGATCAGAGAGGTTAGGGACATCAGTAGAAGCATTTGTTGGCATAGTGATCTTCAAATGAGATGAATAACTGTTCTTCAGAGGAAAGAGTACAAGGGGGAAAAGTTTACGGATGAAATTGTTGAGGTTGTGCGTTTAAGTATCAGGGCTGAGTTATCTGGGCGCTTATCTCTCCCATGGAACACAGCCTAGATTTTCCGGAAATTCCGAAGCTCCGCCCCAGATTTTGACGATGTAATTCCCGTGACTGATTCCATTCCCTTGGACGGCGATGCCCATTTATCGACAGCTGACAACTCCCTTTCAAGTTTCGCCAGAAGGTTGGATCACAAGAATTGTAGGAGGATGGGCTTGTTGCACGCACCGCCCGTGTCTAACGTCGACAAAAAATTATTGTGCAATCTTTGTCTCGCAGTATCAACTGTAAAATGTGGGCATACAGCCGGACTCGAACCCAACACCCCAGAATTGCTCTTGAGGGAGTCAGGATATATCCCTGGAGGTGGTTGCGTCTAGGCTACATGTCCAACAACTATCAGCGGAAGTATTGACAGAAGTGGAAACTTGGTCCCAGTCCAGTCGAACAAATGTACATACTCTAGTAAAATATTGCATCTCGATAGACGGCGAAGAGCCAACGAGCGACATCTGACATGGTAGACCACACCTCAAAGGATGTAATGTGGAAGAAATAGGAATTAAAAAAATGTTGCATCTTTATGTAGGACGGTGTACTGTCCTGGATCAACATTGCATGTTAAGGCTGTTATTGCGATATATGGGAAAATAATATCTAAACGACTTGTATAGCAATCTCGATGAATTACAGTATGTCCTCGAGTCTATTGCTCTCTGAAAAGTCAAATACAGGCAAATCATCTTCGGCGTCCTCAGCCAATAATGACAAATGGCCGAAATTACATTCAGAATTCAATATGGGTTCCGCTGGCGTTGTCCATTTCGAGAGCAGTATTTCTGCAGAGCCAGGAGGGACTTCGGTTCCATCTCTACCAGTTAAAATCTGTGCCCATTTCGTGAGATCGTCACCTAGCAAAGACTTGAAAGACTTTCCCCCGGATCGTAACCACTCGACCTCGAATTCTTCGCTTAGGTTTTTCGTGTCAGTAGTGGCTTGAGTAGGTATTTCCTGTGATTGGACACGTTCCATGCAGTTCCGTGGAATCAGGCCTTTCATCCTGAAATGATTCCGCTACGTTTTACTGCGTGAAAAATGGCATGTAAAGGCGCCTGACATACCTTGCAATCCCGAATAAATGCGGCTGAACTTTCTTGCCAGACACACCATATTTCTCCCGTTTCCTTTTCTGTAAGTTGTTTCCTTTGTTAACGGACAAGATGAGGTAGACGTTTTGACTAGACAGAAAGGCTTGGTTGAGCAGAACTTCGTTTTGACGACCCGTGCGCCACAGTCCTGTTGTGACGCTTTCGGACAGAGTTTCCTGTGAGGAAATGGTGAGCGCGATGGTAAAACTGAGATATGCAAGATATAAATCATACTAGATCAATTGAACGCAGCACAAAGCTACGAGTCTCCATGAAAGGGACTAGCTTTCGCGGTAATTGGCGACTAGGCCCATCAATGTCACCGGAATCCCTATCGACCCACATGCCACTTCCTTTCCCATACTGATCGTCGGCGTTCCATGTACGACAACTAATACTCGGTGTCCCCTTTTCACCAGGTTTCCACTTCTGCTTCGAGCAGTCGAGGATGGCGCGGTCGCGGTGATGTGACTCGTCCCTACCGTATATCGCGCAGGCGTAACCTTTAATTGAAATGAAGAGAAAATTTGGGCAGAGAGAGCATGAAGGGATCAATGTCGATTCGAGGCCATTCCTCCTATGTTGCCGATGGATGAAATCGAGGAGCTCCATATGAGTTGCATCTTTCGGAAGGTGAAAAATGTACATCGAATGAGACTCCGAGAGCGGGTCTGGCAAGGAAGGATGAACAGGAATGCGTGAGTCCGAGTTCGCATCGTTAGCGGTCTCATAGAAATTATCGATGATATCTGTAAGACATTGAATCGCGGGTCGCTCTTCAGGGACTAGGGACCAGCAAGCCTGGATCAAACCCCAATGGCTATCATCGCTGATGCTCGCAGGTCGTTTTGGCCAGCGCCATGTTTTTGCTTTTCCGAGGCTGTAGCTGATATATGGCACGGATGGTGCCGTTCTGTTCTTAGTATAGTATGGCTGCCTCCTGGATAAAATCTACGAGCGCGGAATGTAAGACGGCTGACCTATGTATGATACGAAACGCCAATTGATCAGGAAAAACCTTACCTGGAATATGATGCTCCCAAAAGAATATATGTCGCCAGGTTTAGATGGTTTGCTGAGTGCCGTATTAGCGGAGAAGGTGAAGTGCTCTGGGGGGCGATACAGGATGTTGCCCGGGTGGATCGAGCTACTGCAGGTCATAGTTCTCGTCATTTCTGGTGCCATTTGTGCTAGACCAAAGTCGCTCAAGTAGGCCGTGTCTTCGCTGTCAAAAAGAATGTTTCCCTGGTAGGATTAAGATTCAGTGTGGCATGCGATACATGAGAATATCAGCACTTACACCAGAGAGATCTCCGTGAATAACATTATGGTTGACGTGAACTAGTCTTCCTCATAAGAGTCCGTTCAACGTTGATAAGACCGACTATTGATACTCACGATATGTTAGCCCATTGGCGACGTCTTTGATCTGTTTAAATGGCAATTCGTTGCGGTAATGGAAACGCGAGCTATTATATTCCTGACGTACGATTTGACAGCGCCTCTTCGATGAAATGTCTGGATTTACTTCCAAGTAATCATTTAGGGATCCTTTCTCCATCCATGGGCAGACCATTGACATTATACCGCGCTCGGTGTCTCGGATATAGCCAAGGAGGGGGACTATGTTGGGGCCTTCAAGCCTCGCCCATACCGTAAGTTCTTTTCTCAGTATCTAGATTCGGGTTCAAGAGTTAGAGGTGGCATACTCTATACCTGTCCTCCGAATAGACCACTCGAGACGTACTTTGTTATATGCTTTCTTCTCACTCTCTGTCTTTGGAAACAGGTCCAAAGTCTTGATGGCAACCTTTAATCATGATATTAAAGACACGCATGACAGAAGAAGTGAGCCTCTCGACCACTTGCAGCATAACTTTAGATTACTTACAGCTTTCCCGCAGCGGGTCCCTTTGCAGATGCTTCCGAAGGCACCCCTGGCGATTGTTTTGTTGTTGGTCACGACTTCGCCCGTGAGATCGTTGATCATAGTAGACAGAGCGGCCGAAAGAATGTAGGTTGAACCTAACAGATTAGGAAGTGCCAATCAAGCTTTCGAAGCTGAAGATACCTTGCAGCCCGCGAAGTATTTATCTGGGCGCTTATCTCTGCGTGATCGATAGGTCGGCTGCACTGCCACGCAGAAGGTTATGTAAGTGATGGCGGATCTTGGCCGAATCCATATTTTTTGTTTTTTTTTTTTTTGTTTTTTTTTTTTTGCTGCCAGCGCGCGCTCATATTCCTTCTCGATTCTCGTACCAATTGTCGCGTCACCGTTTCTGAGAGTTTCACGAGCTGAAAAAGCCGTACATGGCCTGGATGTGTCGTAGCAAGGACAACAGGCGGGGGCAGCAGTGAATAAATGTTGCCAGCATACACCCATGGCGGCGTCCACTGGTTGTAGCGATGGTGAGGAGTCAATGCGCAGACAGTCATGGTGCAACATACGTTAACAGATGAGCGAAGAATTCTGTAAGTCCGAATATTGCCATTCCTGGACGAACATATGCATGTCACGTAACCAAGTGGTAATTATATCCTGGTGAGCGCCTTGGGGCTCGGGCTTGGAGTGTTCAAGAAAAAGAAGATAGGGTATACGCTCCAGCCCCTCGTCGGAGACCGAGTGAGTTGGGCAGCCTAATAGTCCAAGCATGTCTGTAATTCGACAGCGAAAGCGGGATATGGAAGGGTTTCATCGATTATCTGCACCTGGCAGGCTCGGACGCTGAGCTAGAGTGATTGACGCAAGTGCCCCCGGGATAAGTAGATAGAGTGCGATTCCTCGGGCCCCTCGCGTCCAGTTGCGCAGAGGTGTCCGCGGCCGCGGGGAGTGCTCTATCTGCCAATAATAACAGGGCGGGCGAGGGAACGCACTGGGCCTTTCGAAATTCACGTTCAACCCATAGCCTGCCGTGGTGCGTTGGCAGAGCACGGTGAGAGAGATTACGAGAGAGGCTAGACTCGTAGATGAGAACGTGTAATATTATAATATTAATGAAATAGCGGGCGACTCGGAGGAACGCCTCTGTATTACTTCTGTCAGACAAGCTTTGAGGGTTTGACATATATACATGCGCTACGTACTGTATCTCGACATTCGATAATGCCATAAGTCGAAGCCTAAAGATAAGGCTGCGGTTCCTTGAAATACCAGATCGTGTACGTACAGTACGTTGTATGTGGTGGGAGACAAAGGTTGCTCCCGTCGGGGGGCCGTGTGCCGAGTGATATATAAAACACTCTTAAACTCATCAAGCCTCTGTACTTAGCACACTCTGTCTCTCGTCGCCGCGGAGTTGGAACTTGAAGTGATAGAGCCGGTTGGAGGTCCATTGGCGTGGGGAGCACAAGTGATGCCCCAACAAGTATCAACAAAGATGCGGAATGTCTGATTTTTGATATTGCGCTTACTCCACTCTAATAATCGCCATCCATCTAGCCAGGCTTATTACTTCATCATGGGCAATTCTGCCTCCAACGCCAACAACCCTCCGCGAAACAACAATCCAACGGCGCCCACCGTGCGTACCACATCCACATCCCCGGGGCCAGGCAACCCCCATCGATCGCTGAGGACGAAAAAGCGGTCGTTGGAGCTGCCCGATCTCGCCTCCCTCACCCTTTCTGCACCACCACAACAGAACCACTCGTCGTCGCGGGGCAGACAGAGCAAGTCGGCGTCGATCCCCATCCCCGCGACGCCCCAGTCGCCCTTTAACCACTACCAGCACGCACAGGCCGTCCAGCCCCAGCGCGCACCCCTCCACCTCCCCAGCACGACCGATGTCCTCGCCGAAGCACCCCTGCAACCGCCGTCTACGCACCAGCCGTTCCCCCCGCCGCCTCCGCCATCGTCGAGATCACGGGGTAATCAGCAGCAAGGACAGAGACAGCAATCTTACCAGCAGCAGCAGCAGTACACGCAGAGCGCCCCGCGCGGGAGGCAGCAGCCTATCTCCGCCAGGCAGCAGCAGCAGGTCATGCGGATTCAGGAGCTGTATGATCGTAGTCAACAACAGCACCCCGCCGCGCCGCCGTCCTCGCCCGCAGCGTCCCTCTCCGTCTCGTCCCCGTTGCGGTCCCCGAATCAGAGACCCCAGTTCGTGAAGGAGGTCGTGCGGTCGTCGATACCTGTGTTGTTGGGGAAGGGCAATTTGTCGGCGGATGCGGGTGTTGATGTGGGCGAGGCGAATTTGAGCCCGGTGAGGGAGGACCTCTTGGCGGAGCCTGTGCCGGTGAAGATTGTGTGGAAGGGCGGCGGGGAGGAGGTCGTGTTGGCGAGGGCGGGCGATGATGAGTGGAAGGGGAGGCAGCCTATGGAGAGAGAGTGAGTGTCTTTATTGTTATCTTTTGGATTGTAATGTTTCTTTCTCGATCTCGTCGATTTGGTCCGTCGTTGAAAGATAGGTCTCGAGGACCGTTCTCTTTATAACCGCCACTCGCATCGTGCTCGATCGTCGTGTGCTGTTGCGGTCAGACGATACCTCTCCCCCTTTCTCTATTATTTTTATTCCCTATATCTTTTCTTTTCTTTGTCATTCGCTATCGGCGTTGTTCGGCCTACCCTATGTGGTCCCTTCACGCGTCACTTGGACCTTCACTTCTCCCTCCTATTAGTATCCTCCTTTTTATTTCCCTCCTCGTCCTCGTCCTTCCTCACTTGCACACCGCATAAGCACCCCGCATCCCCACATCGCGAGGCATTTGGCGGTGTGGGCCCAGCCCACTTGCAACCCTGAATCGACCCAGGCGCGATCTTTCCCCGATTGACCACGAAGTCCTTCCTTCCTTCGTCTGCTTTTTTTATAGCCCGTTGGCTGTTGACCGTTGACCGTTTTCTTTCGGACTCTCTTTCCCCACGTTTCGCTTTGCGCTGTTTTTCGAGTTGTCGAGTTGCTGCTCCTACGACCCTGCAGCTGGCTGGGGGGATGTTGTGTGTTGGTTGTGTGATTTTTCAATTGTGGCTTCTTCTCTTGCTCCTTCCGACTTTCTTTCTTTCTTTCTTTCTATGTTCTAGGTTGTCCCATTTCCGATCTTCCATTGTCGACGCGCATCGCTCACCGCTTCAAAAGTCGATGGCGATCTGGGATGGATAGCGCTGCTTGGAAGACCCACAGCTGCTGCTTGGGTTTTCCGTTCATGGCGCTTATGAAATTGGCCATATTCCGTTCGTCATCGTCATTGTTAGCTGTTGGGAGATTTGGCGGGAGAAATGAGGGCAGGACATGCGAGTCGTTGAATGTCCTTTTCCTGTTCACTTTTCTGTGTTTCTGTTTTTCTCTGCGTGTTCTATTCTCTTTGCGTTTTTCTTTGCTTGCTGCGACCTTTTTCTTTCTTTCTTTCTTTCTTTCTTTCTTTGAGGCTGGGCCCGGCCAATGTCTTCTCTTCGTCTGATGTGTACGATCCTCGAAATTTAAATCCACCACTAGCACTTCCAAGTCGATGGCGATCTGGGATGGATAGCGCTACTTGCAAGGCCTACTGCTGCTGCTTGGGCTTTCCATTCATGGTGCTTAAAGACTCTTGTTCCTGTCGTCATCTTCAAATTCAGAAAGTTGTTTTGGTGGGGGATGTAACGAGAGAAATACGCGCACAAACGCAGGCGCGGGAGGGCGGTCGACGTCCCTTTCCTGTTTGCTTTTCTGTCTTTCTACGTTGCTTTTGCGTATTCTCTTCCTTTCTTTTCGTTTTTCGTTTCTCATTTGACATCGTCTTTTTTTTCCGTCCATCTCGAAACGCCATCAACTAACGCCTCCCTTCCTCCTCCTCATTTAGATCGCCGACCTCAAACGTATGGACCTTGACAGTCTACCTCCAACCAGGAACACACCACGCCCGGTTCCTCGTTGACGGGCAATGGCGCGTGGCCGACGACCTCCCAGCAGCGGTGGACGACCAGGGATCGCTGGCTAATTACGTCGCGGTGCCATTGACGTATGGTATCCCGGGTGCGCCGGCCGCGGGTACGCAGGTCTCGTCTCCGCCTTCTAATACTGCAGCGGCAGCAGCGGCACCGCCGAAGAAAGTCATCCCAGGCCAGAGTTTCTGGTCTGCGGATTCATCGGCGGATGGTGAGACGGAGGACGCGCACACAACAACAACGACAACGACAACCTCGTCATCTAAAACGGCCACGCAAAGCCCAGGCGGCGCAGACTCTAGCACCACCACCACCACCACCACCACCAGCGCCAATAAGCACGCGCATATGACTGCGGCTGCCGTCGCGTACACCCAGGCGTCGTGGACGAGCGTCCTCCCCCCAGAGCTCTTGGAAGCGGCACGGGAGGAGGAGGCGTACCTCGCGGCGTCCGCGGGGCAGTATGATTCGCCGACGGGCAATACGCGGGTGATGGGCTTCGTCCCTGCGCCGAATATCCCGCCTGCGCCTGGCCTGCCGAGGCATTTGGACAAGCTGATTTTGAACTCGCGCGTCGGGGAGCAGCGGGGCGGGGCGGGTGGGTCCGGGGGCAGTAATCATGGTGGGGGCAGTCCGGGCGGGGCGGGGCATGGGGCGAGTGGGGCGCTGCCTGGGGGGGTGGGGAGTGGGCAGGGTGGTAGTGCGAGGCGGGAGAGGAGGGAGAGGGAGAGGGATAGGGAGGAGAGGAGGGAGCGGGAGAGGGGGGAGAGGGAGAGGGATAGGGAGAGGGGGGATAGAGAGAGGGATAGGGATAGGGATAGGGATAGAGGCGAGAGGAGCACGAGGAGTCGGAGAGGCAACGTGCCTCCGCCTCCGCCCCCAAGCGAGACGGGCGACTTTGAGCCCGAGCCCGAGGCGCCGGCAGCAAAGCCGGTGACGTCGCCTTATATGCCCGCCGCGCTGTTGAACCTACACAACCAGCCCATCAGCTCCGCCGCCGCCGTCGAGGCTACGCTGGCTGGATCCGGTTCAACGCGCGTCACCACAGGCGGTGGGACGAGCAGCTCGCTGCCCACCGCCGGCTCCTCTTCCGGGCCGGGAGGCCCGCACGCGTCGACGCTAGCCAGCTCGTCGGGCGGGGCGCTCTCGACAAATGGTGGTGGCATATCGTCGAGCGGGGTGGCTGCGGCGCTCGCTGCGAACTCGAACTCGAACTCGAACTCGAGCGGGGTGGAGTCGACGGCGACGAGCGGGACGGGTGGTGGTGGTGATAGCAGGACGACGACGGCTGCGACGTCTCCGCAGGGCTCGTTGCCTGCGACGCCGACGGGGCCGCTGTCGCCGCACCAGACGCCGCCGAAGAGCGGGGCTGTGTGGGGTGTTGTTGGCGCTGGACCTGGGGTTGGGGTTGGGGCGGGGGCTGGGGGGCTTGGGACGATGTCGCCTTCTGCGTCTTCGCCTTCGGCGCCGGGTGGGCGACAACAGGCGCAGGCGTCGGCTCAACAGCAAGCGCAGCTTCAGCAATCCCCGACGATGCTCGACCGTGCTATCAGCGGCTCGCGCGCGATCACGATTGACGATGCGAATATGCCGCCGCTGACGGATGATAACAGCGTGTTGCCGGTGCCGAGCCATGTGGTGCTGCACCATTTGTGTACGAGTGCGATTCGGAATGGGGTGTTGGCGGTGGCGAATACGACTAGGTATCGGAAGAAGGTGGGTGTGCCTTTTTTATTTTTTATTTTTGTTTTCAGGCGCTTTTTTTTTCTTCTTGTTTTGAAAAAGGTTTTCGAGTTGATGCTGACGCGCTGTGTTTTTTTTGTGTGTAGTATCTGACGACGATATACTATAAACCGACCTAGGACCGAACGACGTCACGGGTTGCGATGTACATGTACATATGTTGTCGAAAAGTGCACGAAGCGCTCGTGCTGTATTTTTTCATCTCCATTTCCAAAAAATTTTACGACCTCCCCAATCTATCATCCATTCATGCCATACCTACGTCCATGTCCATCACGTTCCATCGTCCATCTTCCATCGTCCATCTCTAGTTTGCATCTTATCCACACTACTCGCACTCGCACTCGCACATCATCATCGTCATACACACACACATCTTTCACGCATGCATTTCCAACCCCCTTGATTAATTCTAATTTCTACGCTCATATACGACTTGCAAGATTTTTGATTGGACGATTCAACCCTTTTTTTTTTACGCGCAGAGGAGGGCGAGAGAAAGCCATGGAGGATGGAAGATGTGTTGGCGGCGGAGATGTGTTGGCAGCAGTGTAGGATATAGGTGTTGATGACGTGGTTGGCGACAGTGCGTGCGTGCGTTGGATAGGTTGGTTGGTTGGAGGAGGACGGTGGCCACGCAGGTGTTTTGGCGTCGTTGTTGTATATGTAGTGTTTGATTTGTGTGGAGGATGGTGATGGGTGCTTTTAGAATATGCTGTATCGGCTGGCACTGGTGACCTTCCGTGGTGTACTTTCTTTTTTTTCTCACTTCTTTCTTGGTTTTCTCCTTCGATGCTTCATGCTCGAACACATCCTTTGCTTTTCTTTTCGTGCGTACTTACTTTTTTTTGCTCTTTCTTTCCCTTCATATTCATGCTTCATCTTTTGCGATCTCTACATCTCATTGTTCTCCATGTCTGACTGCATCATTCAATAATCAAAGTCCATTCTGTTTAGAATTTCATTGTCTTTTTGTGCTGTCGGTAGCTGCGAGATCTGATACGTAACGGTATTGCTTTGGGTGTAGGAACCCTAACCCTAAGGAGTCAAAGTTTTCGATATTCTCTCTCTCCGCACGTGTGTATATAGAGTATATGGTGGGGCGGTCTTTGCTCTGGGTTACCTCGCAGGTTACCCCCGTTCGGGGGCAGGGCACGTAACCTCCAGAGTACCCACTTGTACGAACGGGGTGGCCCCAGTTGGGCCATTGTACAATAACAAATAAACAATGGCGCGTATGATAGCCGACGCGCCATTTCTCCTATTTTGAATGAAGGCGCGTCGTGCTCAGAGCTCATACAGCGTGAAAGTATATATTCTACAGCAATGATATATCTATTCGTTACTTCAAGCATTCCACTTGACGCCCTTCAAGTACCATAAAAGCTCAGTACACATTCGTGAGTTGTCTCAGTGTTATGACACGGCTACTAAGTCTGGTGGCATTTGGCCCAACTGTGGCTCTTACTTCGAATGCATTGTCCGTATTGTCTATAGACTATTTGTGAGTAACATACTCTTATAATCAAGCCGCCGTTGACTGGAATTTATCCCCCACACTTTCACCATGTTAGAGTCATCCGCTCAATCCAACGAGACCGATATGCCTGGACTGTGTCTCCCCCAGACTCCTAATCGCACGCGAGTCGATGCTGTCATGGGAAATCAGCCCCAACAACGTCGAAGAAAGAAGCCTCGTGTTGAAGATCCTACGTCCCTTGAAGATGAACTGGTTCCCGCCGTGCCACCCACTATTGCTCAGCCTTCATCCTCAAATAGTCTTTCAAATCCGCTTGCATCTATTCAGGAAGAAGCACATCTGAACCGGCTTGAATTACAGCGCAGGATGGACAAGGGAAAAGGAACAGATGAGGCATACCCGCGGCATGTAAAGGGGTATATCAAATTTTGGGAGGCAGATCAGGATCGCCGTGCAAAGAATAATCCTGACCACACTCGGATCCCGGCCCATCCGATTATCGGGGAGAAAGTTTCTTTGTTTTTGGAGCATGAACGTACCCGTAACAAGGTGAGCTAAATTATTGCTTGATTTATTATCTGAGCTAACTCCCCCTCGAAGCGGAACAACCAAGGGAAAGAGCTATCTGGAACATCTGTGGGCAAAGAGAGCATCAAACAAGCCATCAGCGCGCTCCAGCGCTATATGTTGGAGCATCAGCATGAACCGGAATATTTCAACTGTCCCGAGACGCGCATCCCCCTCCGCAGTCAGGACTGGGTGAAGAGTTACGAGAGTGCGGCGTGTGCGGGTGAGCCCAAACGAATTCAGGAAGCGCATATCTTAAAGGCAAAGGGAACAACAAATGGTATTTTTCCGAATCTCCATCTCGTCATGCATGAGCTCTACTGATTTTTGGTTTCATAAGACACGTACACTACAGACGAGCTTATCAAAATGTCCGTGTGGTCGCTGAAAACATTTGGGCCATCGAAGTCCCAAATCCTCCTTGGGCTTCGCGATCGAGGTATGCTGCTACTCTCGACGACAATTGCCTTCCGCGGAAACAGCACCCGCCTCATTCAATTTTCGGACCTTTTCTTTCGTTCTATCCCTATGGGGAATATTGGAACTGATGTTAAGCTTCAGGTACGTGTTCCTAGTATGTCTAATTTTAGTGTTTTGAACGTCATTTCGATCCCTGCAGACCCTCGGTATCATGGCGGATCAATCGAAGACAAATGTCACTGGTCGGGTCGATGAGCATGGAATCTTTCGACACCGCATTCCCGAGCTCTGTGGGTTTGGTGGGATTGGGTTTTATCTCTTTGGTTACTTTCATGTCCAAAAGAAGGACCGGCCATCCTTCGAGCCTGACTTTGACGACCCCGAGCATGCTGAATTCGGCCGCCGAGACTGGTACAAGATGTTCCTCTTTCCCGGCAAAGAGGCGGATGGACCTGCTGGAACAAATCCAATGACATACGACAGTAGGTCGCTTCATGAAATTCTGGCTGGTTATTTATCACTGATACTGTTGGTTCTCAGATCATCACGAGCGTGTTTCCGCAATGCATGCTCGCAATGGCGTGAGCGTTTCGGCAGTCACGCATGCGGGTCGCCCATACACAGCGGGCGTGGCTCGCGAGAACGGTGCTGCTGCACTTGACACAAAAGTTCTAGGACGCTGGAAGTCAGGCGATGCTTACTCTGAGATTTATGACCGTGGTCTTCCACGTGGTGCTATGTTGGCAGCAGCCATGTTTAGCGCCGAAAATCCGACGGCATATGTGCTACCTCGCGGATTACTAGGTAAAATATTTTTTACATCAACTGTCCATTAATTTCTAATGTGCGTCGTAGTTCCTCCAGCAGGACTTGCTGAATCAATCTTTCCCTGGGCCGAGGACGAGCTGTCTGCTTATCAGAAAAGGGTCGAAGAGCACGGCCCAAAGGCAACTGACTTCGCTCTGAAGAACTTCCTTATCCTGCTTGTTGAATTTCGAATAATCATCCTTCAAGATGCAGCGGTCTTATATGTGCTTTATCCCACTTGTCATCTGTGGAGCTACCCCCCCTTCAATTTGCCCTCCTTCCGAGAGTTTGCGCTCAAATCAACAAGTGTCATGCATGACGCCGAAACGCGCGCCCGGGAGAAGCTAGATAAGCTTCCTGAGACTCTTTCTATATCGATGCAAGGAATACTCCAATCATTCTACTCTCAGCAGACTCAAGGACAGACGGAATTGATTGAACGATTAGAGTTCCTTGAAGGAATGATGCTCGCCCAAGTGAGATCGACCTCAAAGGGCCGCAAAACGATTAATAGCGCAAAATCAAGACATCAAGGCCAGTCAGCAAAGACGCCTCCGATTGCTACAGCACTCAAGTCTACGGACACTGGCAAGTTCCCCGAGTCAATGACATTTGCTGCAGAGCTCTCTCCCTCTGCGTCAGTCTCTAGAGACATGTACTCTGCAGACCAACCTCTCTCCATTCTATCTGCCACCGACCAGCTTGAATCTTTCTCCACAACATCCTCCGATGAATTTCCTTCTAATAAGGAAATCCAGCTGAGTGCTCCGCTAAATCGACCACCGCCTATAAACTCAATATGGCCCGATGATCTTCGAAACCTTCAACAAAGCTTCATTCTATCCAAGGACAGCGAGGAAAGAAGTTCCCAACTGAAAATTATCGCAGCATTGAAGGACAAATATGGACTGGAACGTATCGCAAAGCATCCGTTTGAATGGATTCAGTACGCAACTGGCCCAATTCGTGAGGAGTACCTTCCCATCTACGTCTATGCAAAGGGTCTGTCGATTAGAGGAATCTGGGAGGAGTGGGCCAATGGGACTGATGGATCTTTATCTGTACGACAACTATCTGAAGGCTGGGGAGCTCGTTGGCGTCAGAATGTCCAAGGCCAAAAAACGGAAGCTTCGCGAAGGAAACACGTCATTGATCTAGTCACCCAGCTCTCCCAGAAATCAAACTGGATGGTACAAATGGCGCTTAAATTTCTCGAAGAGAAATACTCTATTCCTGGACCTGGCTACTTGGCGAGCTCCACAAAATTTTGCAAGCAGCTTCAGAATAGTGTTCACGGCCCCGAGACAGTCCGCGAAATTATGGCCGCCTCGTTGGCTTACTGTAAGTAATCTGATATAATCAATTTAGAGTTTATTTTACATCCTACATTTTATACATGACTTATTGTGAATTTATTGGTGATTTACTGTTTTTTTTGTCTCGTAAGTACGCGTTCGTGAATTTCCCGGCGATGATGTAAGCATTCCTGCAACGCTTTTGCCACACGTGACCTTATGGCAAATGCGTTGCAGGTACCGATTATCTCTCTTTCCACCAACCGCGTCGCTCTCGTCGCGTCCCTTGCCTTCCCTTCATCCTCTATACTGGTATAATGCTCATTTATTTTAAATATGGTAAGTTCCCTCTGCACAGACGACTCGAGCTCTCGCCTGGGCTCGTCGTTTGTCCCGTATTCCACGCACCGTTGACTAACTTTTTCTACATCACAGATTCTCGTTAAATGCAACAAGGCAGTCACTTGGTACCAAACCAGCGACTGCCTTGAGCTGGGAAACATGGCTCGAGAACCCCCCTGCTCGCCTTCTCCGCCCCAAGCAACCTCAACATGGACCAGGGCGTGCAGATGTTCTCTGCCCCAAGCAATGTCGTCTGCCTGCCCTGCTCGACCCCTACGCCCCGGATGAAGAATTTGTGAGACAGGGCGTGGAACTACATGCCCTGCTCAATTCGTATGCCTCGGACGAATATCTCATGAGCCAGGGAGTGGAACCACATGCCCTGCTCGACTCGTACACCCCGGACGAAGAACTCGCGAACCATGGTGTAAACGATGCACCTGCGTTGAAAAAGGCAGATATTGGTATGGCCATGGGAAGTGGGATTCGGTGAGTCTCTTCTACTTTATGACTGCGACTGGACCGTGCTGAGCCGGGGCGTGCCAGACACACGCCCTACTCGTCTCCTCCACCCTGGACAACAAGCACGCTGGCCATTTGCGCCCTGCTTGGCTCCTACACCACAGACGCGCCCTGCCCGACTTCCAGGCCCCACACAACAATCTCGCGAGCCAGGGTGTGCATTTGCACACCCTGGTCGCCTTCTTCACCCCAAACCACGACGGCATGGGCCAGGGGGCGTGTATACACATGCCCTGCCCGCTTGCTCAACCCAAATGACGACGAAACGACAACGACGGCTCTGCGAGCCAGGGCATGCACAACGCCAGCTCACTTTCTCCACCCGCAACAACAACGACGCAGATCAGGGCATGCATCTGCCATCCTGGCTCGTGGCGTCGTCATGTGGGGCCGAGAAGACGAGGCACATTCTCGCTCGTGAGATGTTCGTGTGGGGCCGAAAAGATGAGCAGGAGCAAGCCCGCCGCGACGACCTCGAATGTCTCGCCTATGTACTCATGTACTTCTTACGTGGTGCTCTTCCCTGGCAAGGTCTCAAGGCTGCCGCCAAGAAGCAGAAGTACGACCACATCATGGGGAAAAAGATGACCACCCCCACGGATCTTTTATGCCGAGGATTCCCCAATGAATTTGGAATATTCTTGAACTACACTCGCGCTCTTCGCTTCGACGACAAGCCCGACTACTCTTACCTCCGCAAGCTCTTCCGTGATCTCTTCGTTCGCGAGGGCTACCAGTACGACTACGACTTCGACTGGAGCGTTCAGCGCGGTGCGCAGGCGGTCGCACACCCCGGCTCTCGAGGCCGTCGTGCGGGTCCGAGAAGATGAGGAGGGCGTTCAGATGCGCGCCCTCACTGCGAGATGTTTATGTTGGGCCAACGAAATGGGCATCGACGCCGCCTCTGCACCTACAGACGACCTTGTGACCAGCGCGTGCAATCTGCACGCCCTGCTCTCGTGTCGACGCCGCCTCCGCACCCACAGACGGCCAGGACGTGCTGCACGCCCTGGCTCTCGAGGTTGTCGTGTGGGGCCGAGAAGAGGAGCAGGGCGTGACATTCTCTCCCAAAACACCGATCTCGCGAGCTAGGGCATGGTAAACCCTTCGCATTTAAATCACAGAGACAGCTTTAATGTATTGTAAATAAGATGTAAAATCTCCTTAGCATTTGAACAAGTAACTAGTTATGGTACCTTGGGGGTCATATTTGCGGCATACCTGTGTAAGCGCAAGCCAGAGCTGAAATTAAAGGAGAAGTTAGCTTCAGTGAATAGAAATTGAAGCTCGTGTCGCAACAGCTTAACCACGAGCTTTTAGTTGGCGCAATGCAGTGTAGTCGGTCTTTTCAATTGTGTCAGTCAGAAAGGAGTACTTAAAAGGAGCTTCTAAAGGAGCCCAACTATGAGACTTTAGATTTACATCTTCGCTCTTATTTCCTGACCCCGAGAAGTTAGAACCTTCGCAAATCCATCTCAATTAAATCTTCAGACTAATACACCTATGGGAATTGACGGTCTCTGGAAGGTATATATGCCATGTTACAATTAAAAGCATTGAACATGAGCTCATAGTTTTCTCTGACAGATTATCGAGCCTGCAGCTCAAACGTATGCGCTCAATGACATATGCTTGATGAGCGGACGTTCTTCAACAAACGCGCGGCCAATTCTGCGGATAGGTGTGGATGTTAGGTTCGTCTGGTCATATTCACATATCCCGGCAATATTATTCATGAAACTTGCCCAGTGTGGTTATGAACGAATGTGTTGCAGCAGATAAAGCCGCTCACCGCTACCAGTACAAGTCTGGGGGTGCTATGCGAATTTTCTTCTTCAAACTCTGCCGATTTCTACATGAATCACCTGCAGTTATGGTCTTCGTCTTCGATGGGCCCAATCGACCCTCGTACAAGCACGGAAGGCATATTGATACTCACAGTATCCCAGAGTGGTGCAATCTATGTAAGAATCTCATT
The DNA here is from genome assembly GCA_015499995.1 of Flammula alnicola. Taxonomy (NCBI): domain Eukaryota; kingdom Fungi; phylum Basidiomycota; class Agaricomycetes; order Agaricales; family Strophariaceae; genus Flammula; species Flammula alnicola. Next base: position 26,989 of record JADNRV010000145.1, on the reverse strand, counting down.
GAATCCTTTGGGTTCTATTGGCATCAGGTAAGTACTGGAATTTACTTCGTCTCGAACTGGATTATATTGAAAGTTATATTTAGGCGCCCGGAGAAGCAGAGGCAGAGTTGGCCAGATTGTGCGATTTGCACGCAATCGACGTCGCATTAACAGGTGATAGCGATGCATTCGTGTTCGGAGCGCAGTATGTTCTTAGAAGGTGAGCGTTGCAGCCAGTCTTTTCGCTGTTCAAGTGAATGATTCTTTATGCATCATAGCATTTCTCGCTCGAAGAAATACGACCTCTATTCAATTGATGCTATTCAAAACACTGAGAGCGTCGAGCTTTCCCGTGGAGGGCTCCTCTTGATTGCTCTTCTCTCGAAAAGCGACTATTCGAATGGACTCCCGGGTTGTGGCCTTATAATCTCAGCTGGCCTTGCACGCTGCGGCTTTGGCGATGAAATTCTCCATGCGTTTCACAAATTGGAAGATTTTAAGCTATCTCGTAAGCTTATCGAGATTACCGAAGCGATCAAGGCCGAGCTGCAGAATAACACAAAGGGTCACCTGAATTCGACACATCCAAATCTCGCGTCAAAGCTTAATGCTGAGTACCTGACTGCTGATAAAGTGTCTGCGTATCTGAATCCTGTTACTTCAAGTAGCTCTTCAGCGCTCATCCCTACCTGGATTCAACGCGAACCAATACTTCCTCGCATTGCACAGATCTGTTCGGAGGCTTTTGATTGGGCGCCTAATGTCTTGGAAGACCGATTCAAGAACATTCTCTGGCCTGGCGTCCTTCTCCGAATGCTTATCTCGGTATGTTCACTTCAATATGTTTCTTGCATTTAAATCTGATGCAAGATACATTGAGCCTTTACTGCAGTACAATGAGTCTACAAAGATCTGTTTGACTCCACACTGCCAGTCTAAAATCATCAAAGTCGCAAAACGCTCTCGCAGAAATAAGCCAGGTTCATGGGCGCGCATGACCCTCTCCACCGCTAATCTGGTCGCGCTAATCAAGCCTCGAGCCAACGCTTCTGCTGCTGCCAATCTGCAGGAATCTGATATCAAGATGTGGATTTCAATGGAGTATCTTCCTGAGATTATTTCAGTGGACTCCACTCGTGCGGCATTGTCTGCAACACATTCTAGATCCACAGCGGCACCAGCTCACATCACTTCTTCTTCTTCTGCGATGGATACTACATCCATCCTTGATTTACTTGACTCATTGCAGCCAGACACGGACATTCACGCATCAACTTCCTCTGAAGTTATTATTATTAGTGACTGAATTTGTATTATGATAATTTATCTGTGGTTGAATTTTAATTCTCCTGATCTATAAAACATATTATACAACCTTATGTGTGCTATCCCAATCCTCCAAAAACCGGAGCAGAGCACTGCGGCCCAATGGTACATCACGGATGGCAGTTAATTCAGCAACAACCTCCTTTGACTCTTGTGTACCTCCAGGCCCATACAACTTGGCCAAATGACTTCCAAGCCGTGCATCTGCCATCCATGTTTCGCCGACCCCAAGGCGTGATTGTATTAAAGTGAGTGAAATATGTGTCTGCTGTTAATAGGTAGCATAAGTCTATGCACAGGATGTAAAGTAATCGAGAACTTACTGTGAGCTCACACATTGCCTTATGGTACAGATTATAGATATTAGACGCAAAGTTCCATCCTTCCAAGATCTGCGGATTTTGAAGGCGTCGATGGTGAGCAACTTGAAACTCTGAATATCCGGGGAGCTGCCTAATTCTCGCCTGGAGCCATGTTCCCGTAGAATCCAGATTGCTGATACGGTCTGCGGAATCTGATTGAAGTGCAGTTCTCGGAGCATTCGAAGATATCTAATCAAATTGTTGCCAGGTCAAAACAATGCAGAAATAAGTATATTGGGACGCACCGAATCAATGTATACAACCATTTTATGGTCAGCCGCAATGTGTAGCCTCTCGGGGTCGAATTGACAGCCTTGTAGATCGCCGTCTTCCCACTTAACAATATATTGAGAGTAGGTGGGGTCGAGGTAGTACGGGCATGAAAGAATAGCTGGTCCTTTGAGTTGTGCCCGTTAGATAAGAGCCATAAAGTGAGATGTAATGGAGTACTTACCCTCGATTGCCGAAATAGACCTTTGCAGCAGTGTAAAGACCTCTAAAGCGGAGACAGTATAGAATCTATTGATAGAGGCAGCAGTGGTGGTCAGGTCAATAGCAGTTCTTCGGATTGGACTACGTCTTCGATCCTGCAGCAATACATGGATGACGATGACAGAAGATCCATCCGTAGATGTGGTTACTGAGTGTGGAGGTGGCTGGGGACCCCGGGATAGCTCGGGATCTGCAGAATCACATCGCGTAAAGCCATTTTTGGGGTCGAGAAGCGCAGTCCTCATGTCATTGATTCGAGTCTGCGAAGGATTGAATGTTGGATGCGGCCATTTATCGCGTTGTCGATTGATAAAAGCCGCGAGGTCTTTCTTTGTTAGGTTTCTTGGAACCATTTGATTAACACTGATAATTAATGAATGTTAGACAGCTCAGCTCTCACTCAAGATTGCTTTCAGTGTATGAGGCCATATATGAGGCCATATGCGCGCGAGAGATTGTGTGTGCGAGAGATTGCAGAAGGAGAGACAAATGAACTTGAAGAGAGACAAATGGCCGTATATGGACGGGGTGCAGCCGCTAGTTTTTTACTTAACATGGATCCCTACTCCAACTCAAGGCAATGGCAACTATGGATGTACATTACATAGAGTACGTTGGAAGCATTGGCGAGCCATAACAGAGTCGTACGAACATTAGGCGCCCATCAGGCGTGACAATCTGCGCCTTCAGCACAGGCCAAGCGCGAGGTAACCCAGCGTGACGCGACGTGACGCGCGCATCACGGCGCAGGTACCCCACCCGCCAAAAGTCGCAGGTGCCCCAGTCACGTGACGTCTCGCGGGCACCGCAGCAGGCCAGATACATAGAGTATATGGTGGGGCGGTCTTTGCTCTGGGTTACCTCGCAGGTTACCCCCGTTCGGGGGCAGGGCACGTAACCTCCAGAGTACCCACTTGTACGAACGGGGTGGCCCCAGTTGGGCCATTGTACAATAACAAATAAACAATGGCGCGTATGATAGCCGACGCGCCATTTCTCCTATTTTGAATGAAGGCGCGTCGTGCTCAGAGCTCATACAGCGTGAAAGTATATATTCTACAGCAATGATATATCTATTCGTTACTTCAAGCATTCCACTTGACGCCCTTCAAGTACCATAAAAGCTCAGTACACATTCGTGAGTTGTCTCAGTGTTATGACACGGCTACTAAGTCTGGTGGCATTTGGCCCAACTGTGGCTCTTACTTCGAATGCATTGTCCGTATTGTCTATAGACTATTTGTGAGTAACATACTCTTATAATCAAGCCGCCGTTGACTGGAATTTATCCCCCACACTTTCACCATGTTAGAGTCATCCGCTCAATCCAACGAGACCGATATGCCTGGACTGTGTCTCCCCCAGACTCCTAATCGCACGCGAGTCGATGCTGTCATGGGAAATCAGCCCCAACAACGTCGAAGAAAGAAGCCTCGTGTTGAAGATCCTACGTCCCTTGAAGATGAACTGGTTCCCGCCGTGCCACCCACTATTGCTCAGCCTTCATCCTCAAATAGTCTTTCAAATCCGCTTGCATCTATTCAGGAAGAAGCACATCTGAACCGGCTTGAATTACAGCGCAGGATGGACAAGGGAAAAGGAACAGATGAGGCATACCCGCGGCATGTAAAGGGGTATATCAAATTTTGGGAGGCAGATCAGGATCGCCGTGCAAAGAATAATCCTGACCACACTCGGATCCCGGCCCATCCGATTATCGGGGAGAAAGTTTCTTTGTTTTTGGAGCATGAACGTACCCGTAACAAGGTGAGCTAAATTATTGCTTGATTTATTATCTGAGCTAACTCCCCCTCGAAGCGGAACAACCAAGGGAAAGAGCTATCTGGAACATCTGTGGGCAAAGAGAGCATCAAACAAGCCATCAGCGCGCTCCAGCGCTATATGTTGGAGCATCAGCATGAACCGGAATATTTCAACTGTCCCGAGACGCGCATCCCCCTCCGCAGTCAGGACTGGGTGAAGAGTTACGAGAGTGCGGCGTGTGCGGGTGAGCCCAAACGAATTCAGGAAGCGCATATCTTAAAGGCAAAGGGAACAACAAATGGTATTTTTCCGAATCTCCATCTCGTCATGCATGAGCTCTACTGATTTTTGGTTTCATAAGACACGTACACTACAGACGAGCTTATCAAAATGTCCGTGTGGTCGCTGAAAACATTTGGGCCATCGAAGTCCCAAATCCTCCTTGGGCTTCGCGATCGAGGTATGCTGCTACTCTCGACGACAATTGCCTTCCGCGGAAACAGCACCCGCCTCATTCAATTTTCGGACCTTTTCTTTCGTTCTATCCCTATGGGGAATATTGGAACTGATGTTAAGCTTCAGGTACGTGTTCCTAGTATGTCTAATTTTAGTGTTTTGAACGTCATTTCGATCCCTGCAGACCCTCGGTATCATGGCGGATCAATCGAAGACAAATGTCACTGGTCGGGTCGATGAGCATGGAATCTTTCGACACCGCATTCCCGAGCTCTGTGGGTTTGGTGGGATTGGGTTTTATCTCTTTGGTTACTTTCATGTCCAAAAGAAGGACCGGCCATCCTTCGAGCCTGACTTTGACGACCCCGAGCATGCTGAATTCGGCCGCCGAGACTGGTACAAGATGTTCCTCTTTCCCGGCAAAGAGGCGGATGGACCTGCTGGAACAAATCCAATGACATACGACAGTAGGTCGCTTCATGAAATTCTGGCTGGTTATTTATCACTGATACTGTTGGTTCTCAGATCATCACGAGCGTGTTTCCGCAATGCATGCTCGCAATGGCGTGAGCGTTTCGGCAGTCACGCATGCGGGTCGCCCATACACAGCGGGCGTGGCTCGCGAGAACGGTGCTGCTGCACTTGACACAAAAGTTCTAGGACGCTGGAAGTCAGGCGATGCTTACTCTGAGATTTATGACCGTGGTCTTCCACGTGGTGCTATGTTGGCAGCAGCCATGTTTAGCGCCGAAAATCCGACGGCATATGTGCTACCTCGCGGATTACTAGGTAAAATATTTTTTACATCAACTGTCCATTAATTTCTAATGTGCGTCGTAGTTCCTCCAGCAGGACTTGCTGAATCAATCTTTCCCTGGGCCGAGGACGAGCTGTCTGCTTATCAGAAAAGGGTCGAAGAGCACGGCCCAAAGGCAACTGACTTCGCTCTGAAGAACTTCCTTATCCTGCTTGTTGAATTTCGAATAATCATCCTTCAAGATGCAGCGGTCTTATATGTGCTTTATCCCACTTGTCATCTGTGGAGCTACCCCCCTTCAATTTGCCCTCCTTCCGAGAGTTTGCGCTCAAATCAACAAGTGTCATGCATGACGCCGAAACGCGCGCCCGGGAGAAGCTAGATAAGCTTCCTGAGACTCTTTCTATATCGATGCAAGGAATACTCCAATCATTCTACTCTCAGCAGACTCAAGGACAGACGGAATTGATTGAACGATTAGAGTTCCTTGAAGGAATGATGCTCGCCCAAGTGAGATCGACCTCAAAGGGCCGCAAAACGATTAATAGCGCAAAATCAAGACATCAAGGCCAGTCAGCAAAGACGCCTCCGATTGCTACAGCACTCAAGTCTACGGACACTGGCAAGTTCCCCGAGTCAATGACATTTGCTGCAGAGCTCTCTCCCTCTGCGTCAGTCTCTAGAGACATGTACTCTGCAGACCAACCTCTCTCCATTCTATCTGCCACCGACCAGCTTGAATCTTTCTCCACAACATCCTCCGATGAATTTCCTTCTAATAAGGAAATCCAGCTGAGTGCTCCGCTAAATCGACCACCGCCTATAAACTCAATATGGCCCGATGATCTTCGAAACCTTCAACAAAGCTTCATTCTATCCAAGGACAGCGAGGAAAGAAGTTCCCAACTGAAAATTATCGCAGCATTGAAGGACAAATATGGACTGGAACATATCGCAAAGCATCCGTTTGAATGGATTCAGTACGCAACTGGCCCAATTCGTGAGGAGTACCTTCCCATCTACGTCTATGCAAAGGGTCTGTCGATTAGAGGAATCTGGGAGGAGTGGGCCAATGGGACTGATGGATCTTTATCTGTACGACAACTATCTGAAGGCTGGGGAGCTCGTTGGCGTCAGAATGTCCAAGGCCAAAAAACGGAAGCTTCGCGAAGGAAACACGTCATTGATCTAGTCACCCAGCTCTCCCAGAAATCAAACTGGATGGTACAAATGGCGCTTAAATTTCTCGAAGAGAAATACTCTATTCCTGGACCTGGCTACTTGGCGAGCTCCACAAAATTTTGCAAGCAGCTTCAGAATAGTGTTCACGGCCCGAGACAGTCCGCGAAATTATGGCCGCCTCGTTGGCTTACTGTAAGTAATCTGATATAATCAATTTAGAGTTTATTTTACATCCTACATTTTATACATGACTTATTGTGAATTTATTGGTGATTTACTGTTTTTTTTGTCTCGTAAGTACGCGTTCGTGAATTTCCCGGCGATGATGTAAGCATTCCTGCAACGCTTTTGCCACACGTGACCTTATGGCAAATGCGTTGCAGGTACCGATTATCTCTCTTTCCACCAACCGCGTCGCTCTCGTCGCGTCCCTTGCCTTCCCTTCATCCTCTATACTGGTATAATGCTCATTTATTTTAAATATGGTAAGTTCCCTCTGCACAGACGACTCGAGCTCTCGCCTGGGCTCGTCGTTTGTCCCGTATTCCACGCACCGTTGACTAACTTTTTCTACATCACAGATTCTCGTTAAATGCAACAAGGCAGTCACTTGGTACCAAACCAGCGACTGCCTTGAGCTGGGAAACATGGCTCGAGAACCCCCCTGCTCGCCTTCTCCGCCCCAAGCAACCTCAACATGGACCAGGGCGTGCAGATGTTCTCTGCCCCAAGCAATGTCGTCTGCCTGCCCTGCTCGACCCCTACGCCCCGGATGAAGAATTTGTGAGACAGGGCGTGGAACTACATGCCCTGCTCAATTCGTATGCCTCGGACGAATATCTCATGAGCCAGGGAGTGGAACCACATGCCCTGCTCGACTCGTACACCCCGGACGAAGAACTCGCGAACCATGGTGTAAACGATGCACCTGCGTTGAAAAAGGCAGATATTGGTATGGCCATGGGAAGTGGGATTCGGTGAGTCTCTTCTACTTTATGACTGCGACTGGACCGTGCTGAGCCGGGGCGTGCCAGACACACGCCCTACTCGTCTCCTCCACCCTGGACAACAAGCACGCTGGCCATTTGCGCCCTGCTTGGCTCCTACACCACAGACGCGCCCTGCCCGACTTCCAGGCCCCACACAACAATCTCGCGAGCCAGGGTGTGCATTTGCACACCCTGGTCGCCTTCTTCACCCCAAACCACGACGGCATGGGCCAGGGGGCGTGTATACACATGCCCTGCCCGCTTGCTCAACCCAAATGACGACGAAACGACAACGACGGCTCTGCGAGCCAGGGCATGCACAACGCCAGCTCACTTTCTCCACCCGCAACAACAACGACGCAGATCAGGGCATGCATCTGCCATCCTGGCTCGTGGCGTCGTCATGTGGGGCCGAGAAGACGAGGCACATTCTCGCTCGTGAGATGTTCGTGTGGGGCCGAAAAGATGAGCAGGAGCAAGCCCGCCGCGACGACCTCGAATGTCTCGCCTATGTACTCATGTACTTCTTACGTGGTGCTCTTCCCTGGCAAGGTCTCAAGGCTGCCGCCAAGAAGCAGAAGTACGACCACATCATGGGGAAAAAGATGACCACCCCCACGGATCTTTTATGCCGAGGATTCCCCAATGAATTTGGAATATTCTTGAACTACACTCGCGCTCTTCGCTTCGACGACAAGCCCGACTACTCTTACCTCCGCAAGCTCTTCCGTGATCTCTTCGTTCGCGAGGGCTACCAGTACGACTACGACTTCGACTGGAGCGTTCAGCGCGGTGCGCAGGCGGTCGCACACCCCGGCTCTCGAGGCCGTCGTGCGGGTCCGAGAAGATGAGGAGGGCGTTCAGATGCGCGCCCTCACTGCGAGATGTTTATGTTGGGCCAACGAAATGGGCATCGACGCCGCCTCTGCACCTACAGACGACCTTGTGACCAGCGCGTGCAATCTGCACGCCCTGCTCTCGTGTCGACGCCGCCTCCGCACCACAGACGGCCAGGACGTGCTGCACGCCCTGGCTCTCGAGGTTGTCGTGTGGGGCCGAGAAGAGGAGCAGGGCGTGACATTCTCTCCCAAAACACCGATCTCGCGAGCTAGGGCATGGTAAACCCTTCGCATTTAAATCACAGAGACAGCTTTAATGTATTGTAAATAAGATGTAAAATCTCCTTAGCATTTGAACAAGTAACTAGTTATGGTACCTTGGGGGTCATATTTGCGGCATACCTGTGTAAGCGCAAGCCAGAGCTGAAATTAAAGGAGAAGTTAGCTTCAGTGAATAGAAATTGAAGCTCGTGTCGCAACAGCTTAACCACGAGCTTTTAGTTGGCGCAATGCAGTGTAGTCGGTCTTTTCAATTGTGTCAGTCAGAAAGGAGTACTTAAAAGGAGCTTCTAAAGGAGCCCAACTATGAGACTTTAGATTTACATCTTCGCTCTTATTTCCTGACCCCGAGAAGTTAGAACCTTCGCAAATCCATCTCAATTAAATCTTCAGACTAATACACCTATGGGAATTGACGGTCTCTGGAAGGTATATATGCCATGTTACAATTAAAAGCATTGAACATGAGCTCATAGTTTTCTCTGACAGATTATCGAGCCTGCAGCTCAAACGTATGCGCTCAATGACATATGCTTGATGAGCGGACGTTCTTCAACAAACGCGCGGCCAATTCTGCGGATAGGTGTGGATGTTAGGTTCGTCTGGTCATATTCACATATCCCGGCAATATTATTCATGAAACTTGCCCAGTGTGGTTATGAACGAATGTGTTGCAGCAGATAAAGCCGCTCACCGCTACCAGTACAAGTCTGGGGGTGCTATGCGAATTTTCTTCTTCAAACTCTGCCGATTTCTACATGAATCACCTGCAGTTATGGTCTTCGTCTTCGATGGGCCCAATCGACCCTCGTACAAGCACGGAAGGCATATTGATACTCACAGTATCCCAGAGTGGTGCAATCTATGTAAGAATCTCATTGAATCCTTTGGGTTCTATTGGCATCAGGTAAGTACTGGAATTTACTTCGTCTCGAACTGGATTATATGAAAGTTATATTTAGGCGCCCGGAGAAGCAGAGGCAGAGTTGGCCAGATTGTGCGATTTGCACGCAATCGACGTCGCATTAACAGGTGATAGCGATGCATTCGTGTTCGGAGCGCAGTATGTTCTTAGAAGGTGAGCGTTGCAGCCAGTCTTTTCGCTGTTCAAGTGAATGATTCTTTATGCATCATAGCATTTCTCGCTCGAAGAAATACGACCTCTATTCAATTGATGCTATTCAAAACACTGAGAGCGTCGAGCTTTCCCGTGGAGGGCTCCTCTTGATTGCTCTTCTCTCGAAAAGCGACTATTCGAATGGACTCCCGGGTGTGGCCTTATAATCTCAGCTGGCCTTGCACGCTGCGGCTTTGGCGATGAAATTCTCCATGCGTTTCACAAATTGGAAGATTTTACTATCTCGTAAGCTTATCGAGATTACCGAAGCGATCAAGGCCGAGCTGCAGAATAACACAAAGGTCACCTGAATTCGACACATCCAAATCTCGGCGTCAAAGCTTAATGCTGAGTACCTGACTGCTGATAAAGTGTCTGCGTATCTGAATCCTGTTACTTCAAGTAGCTCTTCAGCGCTCATCCCTACCTGGATTCAACGCGAACCAATACTTCCTCGCATTGCACAGATCTGTTCGGAGCTTTTGATTGGGCGCCTAATGTCTTGAAGACCATTCAAGAACATTCTCTGGCCTGGCGTCCTTCTCCGAATGCTTATCTCGGTATGTTTCACTTCAATATGTTTCTTGCATTTAAATCTGATGCAAGATACATTGAGCCTTTACTGCAGTACAATGAGTCTACAAAGATCTGTTTGACTCACACTGCCAGTCTAAAATCATCAAAGTCGCAAAACGCTCTCGCAGAAATAAGCCAGGTCATGGGCGCGCATGACCCTCTCCACCGCTAATCTGGTCGCGCTAATCAAGCCTCGAGCCAACGCTTCTGCTGCTGCCAATCTGCAGGAATCTGATATCAAGATGTGGATTTCAATGGAGTATCTTCCTGAGATTATTTCAGTGGACTCCACTCGTGCGGCATTGTCTGCAACACATTCTAGATCCACAGCGGCACCAGCTCACATCACTTCTTCTTCTGCGATGGATACTACATCCATCCTTGATTTACTTGACTCATTGCAGCCAGACACGGACATTCACGCATCAAACTTCCTCTGAAGTTATTATTATTAGTGACTGAATTTGTATTATGATAATTTATCTGTGGTGAATTTTAATTCTCCTGATCTATAAAACATATTATACAACCTTATGTGTGCTATCCCAATCCTCCAAAAACCGGAGCAGAGCACTGCGGCCCAATGGTACATCACGGATGGCAGTTAATTCAGCAACAACCTCCTTTGACTCTTGTGTACCTCCAGGCCCATACAACTTGGCCAAATGACTTCCAAGCCGTGCATCTGCCATCCATGTTTCGCCGACCCCAAGGCGTGATTGTATTAAAGTGAGTGAAATATGTGTCTGCTGTTAATAGGTAGCATAAGTCTATGCACAGGATGTAAAGTAATCGAGAACTTACTGTGAGCTCACACATTGCCTTATGGTACAGATTATAGATATTAGACGCAAAGTTCCATCCTTCCAAGATCTGCGGATTTTGAAGGCGTCGATGGTGAGCAACTTGAAACTCTGAATATCCGGGGAGCTGCTAATTCTCGCCTGGAGCCATGTTCCCGTAGAATCCAGATTGCTGATACGGTCTGCGGAATCTGATTGAAGTGCAGTTCTCGGAGCATTCGAAGATATCTAATCAAATTGTTGCCAGGTCAAAACAATGCAGAAATAAGTATATTGGACGCACCGAATCAATGTATACAACCATTTTATGGTCAGCCGCAATGTGTAGCCTCTCGGGGTCGAATTGACAGCCTTGTAGATCGCCGTCTTCCCACTTAACAATGTATTGAGAGTAGGTGGGGTCGAGGTAGTACGGGCATGAAAGAATAGCTGGTCCTTTGAGTTGTGCCCGTTAGATAAGAGCCATAAAGTGAGATGTAATGGAGTACTTACCCTCGATTGCCGAAATAGACCTTTGCAGCAGTGTAAAGACCTCTAAAGCGGAGACAGTATAGAATCTATTGATAGAGGCAGCAGTGGTGGTCAGGTCAATAGCAGTTCTTCGGATTGGACTACGTCTTCGATCCTGCAGCAATACATGGATGACGATGACAGAAGATCCATCCGTAGATGTGGTTACTGAGTGTGGAGGTGGCTGGGGACCCGGGATAGCTCGGGATCTGCAGAATCACATCGCGTAAAGCCATTTTTGGGGTCGAGAAGCGCAGTCCTCATGTCATTGATTTCGAGTCTGCGAAGGATTGAATGTTGGATGCGGCCATTTATCGCGTTGTCGATTGATAAAAGCCGCGAGGTCTTTCTTTGTTAGGTTTCTTGGAACCATTTGATTAACACTGATAATTAATGAATGTTAGACAGCTCAGCTCTCACTCAAGATTGCTTTCAGTGTATGAGGCCATATATGAGGCCATATGCGCGCGAGAGATTGTGTGTGCGAGAGATTGCAGAAGGAGAGACAAATGAACTTGAAGAGAGACAAATGGCCGTATATGGACGGGGTGCAGCCGCTAGTTTTTTACTTAACATGGATCCCTACTCCAACTCAAGGCAATGGCAACTATGGATGTACATTACATAGAGTACGTTGGAAGCATTGGCGAGCCATAACAGAGTCGTACGAACATTAGGCGCCCATCAGGCGTGACAATCTGCGCCTTCAGCACAGGCCAAGCGCGAGGTAACCCAGCGTGACGCGACGTGACGCGCGCATCACGGCGCAGGTACCCCACCCGCCAAAAGTCGCAGGTGCCCCAGTCACGTGACGTCTCGCGGGCACCGCAGCAGGCCAGATACATAGAGTATATGGTGGGGCGGTCTTTGCTCTGGGTTACCTCGCAGGTTACCCCCGTTCGGGGGCAGGGCACGTAACCTCCAGAGTACCCACTTGTACGAACGGGGTGGCCCCAGTTGGGCCATTGTACAATAACAAATAAACAATGGCGCGTATGATAGCCGACGCGCCATTTCTCCTATTTTGAATGAAGGCGCGTCGTGCTCAGAGCTCATACAGCGTGAAAGTATATATTCTACAGCAATGATATATCTATTCGTTACTTCAAGCATTCCACTTGACGCCCTTCAAGTACCATAAAAGCTCATACACATTCGTGAGTTGTCTCAGTGTTATGACACGGCTACTAAGTCTGGTGGCATTTGGCCCAACTGTGGCTCTTACTTCGAATGCATTGTCCGTATTGTCTATAGACTATTTGTGAGTAACATACTCTTATAATCAAGCCGCCGTTGACTGGAATTTATCCCCCACACTTTCACCATGTTAGAGTCATCCGCTCAATCCAACGAGACCGATATGCCTGGACTGTGTCTCCCCCAGACTCCTAATCGCACGCGAGTCGATGCTGTCATGGGAAATCAGCCCCAACAACGTCGAAGAAAGAAGCCTCGTGTTGAAGATCCTACGTCCCTTGAAGATGAACTGGTTCCCGCCGTGCCACCCACTATTGCTCAGCCTTCATCCTCAAATAGTCTTTCAAATCCGCTTGCATCTATTCAGGAAGAAGCACATCTGAACCGGCTTGAATTACAGCGCAGGATGGACAAGGGAAAAGGAACAGATGAGGCATACCCGCGGCATGTAAAGGGGTATATCAAATTTTGGGAGGCAGATCAGGATCGCCGTGCAAAGAATAATCCTGACCACACTCGGATCCCGGCCCATCCGATTATCGGGGAGAAAGTTTCTTTGTTTTTGGAGCATGAACGTACCCGTAACAAGGTGAGCTAAATTATTGCTTGATTTATTATCTGAGCTAACTCCCCCTCGAAGCGGAACAACCAAGGGAAAGAGCTATCTGGAACATCTGTGGGCAAAGAGAGCATCAAACAAGCCATCAGCGCGCTCCAGCGCTATATGTTGGAGCATCAGCATGAACCGGAATATTTCAACTGTCCCGAGACGCGCATCCCCCTCCGCAGTCAGGACTGGGTGAAGAGTTACGAGAGTGCGGCGTGTGCGGGTGAGCCCAAACGAATTCAGGAAGCGCATATCTTAAAGGCAAAGGGAACAACAAATGGTATTTTTCCGAATCTCCATCTCGTCATGCATGAGCTCTACTGATTTTTGGTTTCATAAGACACGTACACTACAGACGAGCTTATCAAAATGTCCGTGTGGTCGCTGAAAACATTTGGGCCATCGAAGTCCCAAATCCTCCTTGGGCTTCGCGATCGAGGTATGCTGCTACTCTCGACGACAATTGCCTTCCGCGGAAACAGCACCCGCCTCATTCAATTTTCGGACCTTTTCTTTCGTTCTATCCCTATGGGGAATATTGGAACTGATGTTAAGCTTCAGGTACGTGTTCCTAGTATGTCTAATTTTAGTGTTTTGAACGTCATTTCGATCCCTGCAGACCCTCGGTATCATGGCGGATCAATCGAAGACAAATGTCACTGGTCGGGTCGATGAGCATGGAATCTTTCGACACCGCATTCCCGAGCTCTGTGGGTTTGGTGGGATTGGGTTTTATCTCTTTGGTTACTTTCATGTCCAAAAGAAGGACCGGCCATCCTTCGAGCCTGACTTTGACGACCCCGAGCATGCTGAATTCGGCCGCCGAGACTGGTACAAGATGTTCCTCTTTCCCGGCAAAGAGGCGGATGGACCTGCTGGAACAAATCCAATGACATACGACAGTAGGTCGCTTCATGAAATTCTGGCTGGTTATTTATCACTGATACTGTTGGTTCTCAGATCATCACGAGCGTGTTTCCGCAATGCATGCTCGCAATGGCGTGAGCGTTTCGGCAGTCACGCATGCGGGTCGCCCATACACAGCGGGCGTGGCTCGCGAGAACGGTGCTGCTGCACTTGACACAAAAGTTCTAGGACGCTGGAAGTCAGGCGATGCTTACTCTGAGATTTATGACCGTGGTCTTCCACGTGGTGCTATGTTGGCAGCAGCCATGTTTAGCGCCGAAAATCCGACGGCATATGTGCTACCTCGCGGATTACTAGGTAAAATATTTTTTACATCAACTGTCCATTAATTTCTAATGTGCGTCGTAGTTCCTCCAGCAGGACTTGCTGAATCAATCTTTCCCTGGGCCGAGGACGAGCTGTCTGCTTATCAGAAAAGGGTCGAAGAGCACGGCCCAAAGGCAACTGACTTCGCTCTGAAGAACTTCCTTATCCTGCTTGTTGAATTTCGAATAATCATCCTTCAAGATGCAGCGGTCTTATATGTGCTTTATCCCACTTGTCATCTGTGGAGCTACCCCCCCTTCAATTTGCCCTCCTTCCGAGAGTTTGCGCTCAAATCAACAAGTGTCATGCATGACGCCGAAACGCGCGCCCGGGAGAAGCTAGATAAGCTTCCTGAGACTCTTTCTATATCGATGCAAGGAATACTCCAATCATTCTACTCTCAGCAGACTCAAGGACAGACGGAATTGATTGAACGATTAGAGTTCCTTGAAGGAATGATGCTCGCCCAAGTGAGATCGACCTCAAAGGGCCGCAAAACGATTAATAGCGCAAAATCAAGACATCAAGGCCAGTCAGCAAAGACGCCTCCGATTGCTACAGCACTCAAGTCTACGGACACTGGCAAGTTCCCCGAGTCAATGACATTTGCTGCAGAGCTCTCTCCCTCTGCGTCAGTCTCTAGAGACATGTACTCTGCAGACCAACCTCTCTCCATTCTATCTGCCACCGACCAGCTTGAATCTTTCTCCACAACATCCTCCGATGAATTTCCTTCTAATAAGGAAATCCAGCTGAGTGCTCCGCTAAATCGACCACCGCCTATAAACTCAATATGGCCCGATGATCTTCGAAACCTTCAACAAAGCTTCATTCTATCCAAGGACAGCGAGGAAAGAAGTTCCCAACTGAAAATTATCGCAGCATTGAAGGACAAATATGGACTGGAACGTATCGCAAAGCATCCGTTTGAATGGATTCAGTACGCAACTGGCCCAATTCGTGAGGAGTACCTTCCCATCTACGTCTATGCAAAGGGTCTGTCGATTAGAGGAATCTGGGAGGAGTGGGCCAATGGGACTGATGGATCTTTATCTGTACGACAACTATCTGAAGGCTGGGGAGCTCGTTGGCGTCAGAATGTCCAAGGCCAAAAAACGGAAGCTTCGCGAAGGAAACACGTCATTGATCTAGTCACCCAGCTCTCCCAGAAATCAAACTGGATGGTACAAATGGCGCTTAAATTTCTCGAAGAGAAATACTCTATTCCTGGACCTGGCTACTTGGCGAGCTCCACAAAATTTTGCAAGCAGCTTCAGAATAGTGTTCACGGCCCCGAGACAGTCCGCGAAATTATGGCCGCCTCGTTGGCTTACTGTAAGTAATCTGATATAATCAATTTAGAGTTTATTTTACATCCTACATTTTATACATGACTTATTGTGAATTTATTGGTGATTTACTGTTTTTTTTGTCTCGTAAGTACGCGTTCGTGAATTTCCCGGCGATGATGTAAGCATTCCTGCAACGCTTTTGCCACACGTGACCTTATGGCAAATGCGTTGCAGGTACCGATTATCTCTCTTTCCACCAACCGCGTCGCTCTCGTCGCGTCCCTTGCCTTCCCTTCATCCTCTATACTGGTATAATGCTCATTTATTTTAAATATGGTAAGTTCCCTCTGCACAGACGACTCGAGCTCTCGCCTGGGCTCGTCGTTTGTCCCGTATTCCACGCACCGTTGACTAACTTTTTCTACATCACAGATTCTCGTTAAATGCAACAAGGCAGTCACTTGGTACCAAACCAGCGACTGCCTTGAGCTGGGAAACATGGCTCGAGAACCCCCCTGCTCGCCTTCTCCGCCCCAAGCAACCTCAACATGGACCAGGGCGTGCAGATGTTCTCTGCCCCAAGCAATGTCGTCTGCCTGCCCTGCTCGACCCCTACGCCCCGGATGAAGAATTTGTGAGACAGGGCGTGGAACTACATGCCCTGCTCAATTCGTATGCCTCGGACGAATATCTCATGAGCCAGGGAGTGGAACCACATTGCCCTGCTCGACTCGTACACCCCGGACGAAGAACTCGCGAACCATGGTGTAAACGATGCACCTGCGTTGAAAAAGGCAGATATTGGTATGGCCATGGGAAGTGGGATTCGGTGAGTCTCTTCTACTTTATGACTGCGACTGGACCGTGCTGAGCCGGGGCGTGCCAGACACACGCCCTACTCGTCTCCTCCACCCTGGACAACAAGCACGCTGGCCATTTGCGCCCTGCTTGGCTCCTACACCACAGACGCGCCCTGCCCGACTTCCAGGCCCCACACAACAATCTCGCGAGCCAGGGTGTGCATTTGCACACCCTGGTCGCCTTCTTCACCCCAAACCACGACGGCATGGGCCAGGGGGCGTGTATACACATGCCCTGCCCGCTTGCTCAACCCAAATGACGACGAAACGACAACGACGGCTCTGCGAGCCAGGGCATGCACAACGCCAGCTCACTTTCTCCACCCGCAACAACAACGACGCAGATCAGGGCATGCATCTGCCATCCTGGCTCGTGGCGTCGTCATGTGGGGCCGAGAAGACGAGGCACATTCTCGCTCGTGAGATGTTCGTGTGGGGCCGAAAAGATGAGCAGGAGCAAGCCCGCCGCGACGACCTCGAATGTCTCGCCTATGTACTCATGTACTTCTTACGTGGTGCTCTTCCCTGGCAAGGTCTCAAGGCTGCCGCCAAGAAGCAGAAGTACGACCACATCATGGGAAAAAGATGACCACCCCCACGGATCTTTTATGCGAGGATTCCCCAATGAATTTGGAATATTCTTGAACTACACTCGCGCTCTTCGCTTCGACGACAAGCCCGACTACTCTTACCTCCGCAAGCTCTTCCGTGATCTCTTCGTTCGCGAGGGCTACCAGTACGACTACGACTTCGACTGGAGCGTTCAGCGCGGTGCGCAGGCGGTCGCACACCCCGGCTCTCGAGGCCGTCGTGCGGGTCCGAGAAGATGAGGAGGGCGTTCAGATGCGCGCCCTCACTGCGAGATGTTTATGTTGGGCCAACGAAATGGGCATCGACGCCGCCTCTGCACCTACAGACGACCTTGTGACCAGCGCGTGCAATCTGCACGCCCTGCTCTCGTGTCGACGCCGCCTCCGCACCCACAGACGGCCAGGACGTGCTGCACGCCCTGGCTCTCGAGGTTGTCGTGTGGGGCCGAGAAGAGGAGCAGGGCGTGACATTCTCTCCCAAACACCGATCTCGCGAGCTAGGGCATGGTAAACCCTTCGCATTTAAATCACAGAGACAGCTTTAATGTATTGTAAATAAGATGTAAAATCTCCTTAGCATTTGAACAAGTAACTAGTTATGGTACCTTGGGGGTCATATTTGCGGCATACCTGTGTAAGCGCAAGCCAGAGCTGAAATTAAAGGAGAAGTTAGCTTCAGTGAATAGAAATTGAAGCTCGTGTCGCAACAGCTTAACCACGAGCTTTTAGTTGGCGCAATGCAGTGTAGTCGGTCTTTCAATTGTGTCAGTCAGAAGGAGTACTTAAAAGGAGCTTCTAAAGGAGCCCAACTATGAGACTTTAGATTTACATCTTCGCTCTTATTTCCTGACCCCGAGAAGTTAGAACCTTCGCAAATCCATCTCAATTAAATCTTCAGACTAATACACCTATGGGAATTGACGGTCTCTGGAAGGTATATATGCCATGTTACAATTAAAAGCATTGAACATGAGCTCATAGTTTTCTCTGACAGATTATCGAGCCTGCAGCTCAAACGTATGCGCTCAATGACATATGCTTGATGAGCGGACGTTCTTCAACAAACGCGCGGCCAATTCTGCGGATAGGTGTGGATGTTAGGTTCGTCTGGTCATATTCACATATCCCGGCAATATTATTCATGAAACTTGCCCAGTGTGGTTATGAACGAATGTGTTGCAGCAGATAAAGCCGCTCACCGCTACCAGTACAAGTCTGGGGGTGCTATGCGAATTTTCTTCTTCAAACTCTGCCGATTTCTACATGAATCACCTGCAGTTATGGTCTTCGTCTTCGATGGGCCCAATCGACCCTCGTACAAGCACGGAAGGCATATTGATACTCACAGTATCCCAGAGTGGTGCAATCTATGTAAGAATCTCATTGAATCCTTTGGGTTCTATTGGCATCAGGTAAGTACTGGAATTTACTTCGTCTCGAACTGGATTATATTGAAAGTTATATTTAGGCGCCCGGAGAAGCAGAGGCAGAGTTGGCCAGATTGTGCGATTTGCACGCAATCGACGTCGCATTAACAGGTGATAGCGATGCATTCGTGTTCGGAGCGCAGTATGTTCTTAGAAGGTGAGCGTTGCAGCCAGTCTTTTCGCTGTTCAAGTGAATGATTCTTTATGCATCATAGCATTTCTCGCTCGAAGAAATACGACCTCTATTCAATTGATGCTATTCAAAACACTGAGAGCGTCGAGCTTTCCCGTGGAGGGCTCCTCTTGATTGCTCTTCTCTCGAAAAGCGACTATTCGAATGGACTCCCGGGTTGTGGCCTTATAATCTCAGCTGGCCTTGCACGCTGCGGCTTTGGCGATGAAATTCTCCATGCGTTTCACAAATTGGAAGATTTTAAGCTATCTCGTAAGCTTATCGAGATTACCGAAGCGATCAAGGCCGAGCTGCAGAATAACACAAAGGGTCACCTGAATTCGACACATCCAAATCTCGCGTCAAAGCTTAATGCTGAGTACCTGACTGCTGATAAAGTGTCTGCGTATCTGAATCCTGTTACTTCAAGTAGCTCTTCAGCGCTCATCCCTACCTGGATTCAACGCGAACCAATACTTCCTCGCATTGCACAGATCTGTTCGGAGGCTTTTGATTGGGCGCCTAATGTCTTGGAAGACCGATTCAAGAACATTCTCTGGCCTGGCGTCCTTCTCCGAATGCTTATCTCGGTATGTTCACTTCAATATGTTTCTTGCATTTAAATCTGATGCAAGATACATTGAGCCTTTACTGCAGTACAATGAGTCTACAAAGATCTGTTTGACTCCACACTGCCAGTCTAAAATCATCAAAGTCGCAAAACGCTCTCGCAGAAATAAGCCAGGTTCATGGGCGCGCATGACCCTCTCCACCGCTAATCTGGTCGCGCTAATCAAGCCTCGAGCCAACGCTTCTGCTGCTGCCAATCTGCAGGAATCTGATATCAAGATGTGGATTTCAATGGAGTATCTTCCTGAGATTATTTCAGTGGACTCCACTCGTGCGGCATTGTCTGCAACACATTCTAGATCCACAGCGGCACCAGCTCACATCACTTCTTCTTCTTCTGCGATGGATACTACATCCATCCTTGATTTACTTGACTCATTGCAGCCAGACACGGACATTCACGCATCAACTTCCTCTGAAGTTATTATTATTAGTGACTGAATTTGTATTATGATAATTTATCTGTGGTTGAATTTTAATTCTCCTGATCTATAAAACATATTATACAACCTTATGTGTGCTATCCCAATCCTCCAAAAACCGGAGCAGAGCACTGCGGCCCAATGGTACATCACGGATGGCAGTTAATTCAGCAACAACCTCCTTTGACTCTTGTGTACCTCCAGGCCCATACAACTTGGCCAAATGACTTCCAAGCCGTGCATCTGCCATCCATGTTTCGCCGACCCCAAGGCGTGATTGTATTAAAGTGAGTGAAATATGTGTCTGCTGTTAATAGGTAGCATAAGTCTATGCACAGGATGTAAAGTAATCGAGAACTTACTGTGAGCTCACACATTGCCTTATGGTACAGATTATAGATATTAGACGCAAAGTTCCATCCTTCCAAGATCTGCGGATTTTGAAGGCGTCGATGGTGAGCAACTTGAAACTCTGAATATCCGGGGAGCTGCCTAATTCTCGCCTGGAGCCATGTTCCCGTAGAATCCAGATTGCTGATACGGTCTGCGGAATCTGATTGAAGTGCAGTTCTCGGAGCATTCGAAGATATCTAATCAAATTGTTGCCAGGTCAAAACAATGCAGAAATAAGTATATTGGGACGCACCGAATCAATGTATACAACCATTTTATGGTCAGCCGCAATGTGTAGCCTCTCGGGGTCGAATTGACAGCCTTGTAGATCGCCGTCTTCCCACTTAACAATATATTGAGAGTAGGTGGGGTCGAGGTAGTACGGGCATGAAAGAATAGCTGGTCCTTTGAGTTGTGCCCGTTAGATAAGAGCCATAAAGTGAGATGTAATGGAGTACTTACCCTCGATTGCCGAAATAGACCTTTGCAGCAGTGTAAAGACCTCTAAAGCGGAGACAGTATAGAATCTATTGATAGAGGCAGCAGTGGTGGTCAGGTCAATAGCAGTTCTTCGGATTGGACTACGTCTTCGATCCTGCAGCAATACATGGATGACGATGACAGAAGATCCATCCGTAGATGTGGTTACTGAGTGTGGAGGTGGCTGGGGACCCCGGGATAGCTCGGGATCTGCAGAATCACATCGCGTAAAGCCATTTTTGGGGTCGAGAAGCGCAGTCCTCATGTCATTGATTCGAGTCTGCGAAGGATTGAATGTTGGATGCGGCCATTTATCGCGTTGTCGATTGATAAAAGCCGCGAGGTCTTTCTTTGTTAGGTTTCTTGGAACCATTTGATTAACACTGATAATTAATGAATGTTAGACAGCTCAGCTCTCACTCAAGATTGCTTTCAGTGTATGAGGCCATATATGAGGCCATATGCGCGCGAGAGATTGTGTGTGCGAGAGATTGCAGAAGGAGAGACAAATGAACTTGAAGAGAGACAAATGGCCGTATATGGACGGGGTGCAGCCGCTAGTTTTTTACTTAACATGGATCCCTACTCCAACTCAAGGCAATGGCAACTATGGATGTACATTACATAGAGTACGTTGGAAGCATTGGCGAGCCATAACAGAGTCGTACGAACATTAGGCGCCCATCAGGCGTGACAATCTGCGCCTTCAGCACAGGCCAAGCGCGAGGTAACCCAGCGTGACGCGACGTGACGCGCGCATCACGGCGCAGGTACCCCACCCGCCAAAAGTCGCAGGTGCCCCAGTCACGTGACGTCTCGCGGGCACCGCAGCAGGCCAGATACATACCTTTCTCTTGTATGTAGTCGCATAGTAACCAAACCTATTTTGCGGATGAAAAATGTGCCTTTTTAAATATATGGTACGTGAAAACTGAGTTTGACGACCGTTTACAGGGTTAGCCAGGGTCTGTGCGGCTTCGGCCTACCCCCAATGTCCCCCATGCTCCGAATCAGCGCTGACCCCACCATCACATGCACTACTAAGGCACCTTTGCCCGGGTGGCAGTGCTCCCTGACGATCATCGATTCGGAATATTTAACCTTTGCTGCCACCGTATCAGTACAACGTGCGTACAGCTCTCTACAGCTCTGCGTGCGTACAGCTCTGCATGCGTACACCTCTGCTATTTCTAGGAACCGCTACCTAATTCGAAACATCACATTAGGCCTCGACTCGCGTGACGCGTCAGCGTCGACCCCCCTTGAACGCTATGTACGTCGAAACCTCGAAGTTTGTCCAACAGACAGATACAGTAATTAGGGGAGGAATACCGAGGGAGGTAGGTGAAGGTAAAGGGGCAGAGGGCCTCGAGATTTATTTCTGGACAAACGTGCGTTAGAGAATGGATCCACCGATAAGATGCATCATACTTACCTCCCGCTTACTTGAGAAAATCATCAGGGGTGTGCTTGGCTCCTAAACCTTTTCCTCAGCCACAGTGTGGCAGCTAATCTCCATGCGCCAGACCATGCATATAATAAGACCAACGCTAAATGGATCCGAGAAAAGAAGGCTTCTGAACCCTTCTTGCTCCGGCGCTGCGAGCAACCTTCGAAATGACGACCAATTTCAAAGAACGAGTCAAGAGCGTCTCCCTCATTTTTGCGTGAGTTCCTATCGTTTTCTCCGCCTTCAGCTGGCTTAACCCAGTTGCTGATGATGTTTCTCTGAAGGTGTGGTACGGCTTTGTTCTCTGATGGTGAGGACAGATTTAGTCCACATAAATGCCTCAACTTCCATGATCTGACTTTCTATACAGGATATGCCAATGGCGTCATTGGGAGTGGTGCGTGTATTGTATTCAGGGACAGAGCGTAGCTGAGCAAGATGGTTTGAATGTTTGCAGTGAATACTCGTGAGTTGCAATAAAAATATCGACGTCTTGAATTTAATATTTACCCATTTTCTAGTGTTAACGAGAATATACGGAGCCGAGAAGCTCAGCCAGCACAACTACAGCCGTGCATTGAGCAGTCTTGGCTTTGCAGGAGCCATATTAGGCATGCTCGTCTTTGGTGAGTCCTAGTTCTGCCATTATCTAGTTCGTATATTTAACTATTCAAAGGTTATTTATCCGATAAGATTGGAAGAAAATTTGGCATGGTAAGGATCCCTCTTTTTCATTATAAGTGGCTATTAACTACGACTCTGAATTTAGATGGTTACAACTAGCATAATTGCTCTGTTCTCGGGATTGTCTGCGGCCTCGGCTGGGGCACATGGTAGCGTTGGCGGATTATTGAGCATGCTCAGTGCCATGCGGTATGTATTTCCCTCTCCCAATCCTTTCCTAAACTAACCAGCATTTCAGCTTCCTAATCGGTATCGGTCTCGGAGCAGAATATCCTACTGGATCTGTCTCAGCCTCTGAACAATCCGAAGGACCTGACATCAACAAAAATGCCCAGCATCGTTGGTTTGCACTGGCGACGAGTAGGCCTCCACATGCTGTTTTCACGTCATTTTATTTTCTAACATGTTGATCAGACTCTATGATTGATTTCGGCTTTGTCATCTCGGCATTTGTACCACTCGTCTTGTTCTGGATGTAAGCTATATCGTCTCAATTTTTTTCGTGAGTATACTGACGCACTCTTCAAGATTCGGTAATGACCATCTTCGCGCCGTATGGCGTCTCTCCCTCGGCCTTGGTATTATCCCTGCCCTGGCTGTCTTCATCTGGCGTCTGAACATGGATGAGCCTGCTCGTTACAAGAAAGACTGCATGAAACACGCCCGCATTCCATATTTACTCGTCCTTCGTCGATACGGTGGATCCTTGGCTGCGGTTTCATGTACCTGGCACGTACACGTTTGCTAGACGTATGACAGACTCAAAATGCTGATATTCTCGATGTTAGGTTCTTGTATGACATCATTGTGTAAGCTCCAGATACTTTACTTTCGTTCCATGCATCTGATAATATTCGCATCTCGTTAATTCCTCCCTAGTTATCCCGTGAGTACATCACATTACTGCCAAAGCTCGTCGTCCTAACTTTGTTCTCCAAGTTTGGCCTTTACTCCTCGATCATCGTTGATCGGTGAGTATCTCCCACCCATCTTCCAATATCTCATCTAAAAGCCTATTAGTGTCACAGGTGGGTCGTCAGATCTTACAGTTGTGCTGGGTTGGAACGTGGTCATCAAGTGAGGCATTTTAACAATTGTCCTTCTCGCCCATTCTGAAAACGTTAAAAATAGTCTGTTCTACATGCCGGGTACTCTGGGAGGAGCCTTCATCGTTGATAAATTAGGATCAAAATACACTATGGTACGCTTTTCTGATACATAAGTGTCATGGATTTGAACAACGTCGGTCCTATAGATAACTGGGCTTCTCCTCCAAGCCGTCGTTGGCTTTATTATGAGCGGAGCTTATTCGAAGTGAGCAATTTTTCTAACATTGATAGCGGAAGCTGATGAGCACATTATCAGACTGACCGAGAATATAGCTGCCTTTGCTGTAAGTACCGTGTGTTTTGAGAAATACATAGCTAATCGTTCCTATTTATTAGGTGGTATATGGTATCTTCCTGAGTTTCGGAGAGCTCGGTCAGCGAGATTGTGGTCACTCGTCGAATTTATTCATTGACTTCCTATTTTTTTCTAAGGTCCTGGTAACTGTCTGGGATTGATGGCAAGCAAAACCGGTCCCACTGCTGTTCGTGGTCAGTTCTACGGCACTGCTGCGGCCGTCGGTAAGGTCGGAGCTTTCATTGGGACTTGGAGTAAGTTCATATCACAAACGATTATTCATCAAGAGGTTGTGCCAAATCTAATCGATTTCTGACAGTGTTCCCTCCAATTATTGATGGTGAAATGATAGCTTCCTCAGCTCTGCTAGAGGTTACTAACGATCATGTTTAGCCTTCGGAGGATCGGGTTCTGCCCGAGGAAACACTGGTCCTTTCTGGATTGGCAGTGGTTCGTGGGCTCTCTGAATAGTGTTTCTTTGATACTCACAAAATTTCAGGATTGGCGGTCTTGAGCGCGCTAATCACCTTTTTCTTCATTGAACCACTCGCCACGGATGGCATGGAGCTCGAGGATCGCAAGGTACTGGATGGTGTGACCCCTTGTTCTTGAGTGTGGTCTAATACTTCATGCACAGTTCCGAGAATATCTGGAACAGCATGGCTATGACACTGCAGCAATGGGTTTGACTGAAACGCAGACCGAGCAATCCTTAGGATCCGTGGTGGACGAGGGATTGGACGAGAAAAAGGTCGAGGTTTAAGCCGATTTCTTGAAGGCGTGTAGTTTTTTTTATGAGTAAGTTACGTATAACATAACGACGAACCTCATGAGCCAAGGTTCTTGTATACCTTCTACCCGTTATGAAAGGATGACTTTGGGAATCTTTAATACATATCGCCTCTCCGAAGGTGCTTGACGGTTGTAAAACCTGACAGTCACCTTGTGGCGTCTACCTGGGTTGATCGCGACGCGTGAGAATTTATATTGCTCCTCACGCGCCTCGCGTTCAACTTGCGTTCAACCAGCCAAATGGTGCTCTAGGATGAACCCAGAATCCGCAACTTACCCCCAAGAACTTGAGATCGGTCTGCCCACAGGCATTACCCTTGAATCTGATCTCTGGCACCCTGCAGGCAGCAGTGCGACGGAATCTAAAGTTTAAAGAGGGCAACAAACGTGCGAGATGTTTGCATCCTTGGTCATGGCTTGGAGGACGCAAGGAGGATCCGTGAGCCTAGCTACCGTTCATATTTCTTCCCTGGGATCGTGGAATGGCTTATCGCTTTCCGTCAGAGTCCCCATGTCTCTCGTTGAACCTCTCCTGTCGCATAACTACCATGTTCTCTCGTGCAATTCGAGAGGCGTTGGTAGGTCAACTTGATGATCTTCGCTCACTGGCTTCAGTGAGACTGAAGATCTGAAGGCTCTCGCGAAATGGGCCATAGATAAAGTTTCGAACGTTCGTTCAGTCATAATTCTAGTTGGTAACCCGTCCAATTCGCATTGTTAGTATTATGTTGCTGACTTTCTATTGCAGGGTTATTCTCGTGGTTCCCTTATAGCGTCTCTTCATTCGATTCTTCCCTCCATGAAAACATCACACACATTGCTCTCCTATCCCAGGGGCTAGCTTACGTTGTCCAATTCGTCATCATATACCAGCGCATTGCAAGGAACTAGTGAAGCACCCTGACTCCAACGTTCTGGTTGTGTTCGGAGACAATGTCGAATTTACATTGAAGTCACTTAGCGGGGCGATAGAGATTATGAAAGTTGGCACAACTAACGAGGCCGGAACTATTTTGAATCTCAGGCTCTTCTTCCTCTTACCTCCCTCTCGGCCGAGTCACATCATTGCGATAGGCAGCTCTCTTGCTCTTCGACTACTCTGACGAACACTCGCTAATTTTATCTGAAATAGCGTATCAAAGTCGAACAAACTGGAACTTGCAAGCAAGAAAAATATGACGCAATTATCCGAATTTATTCGACGCTACAGCCTCCTCTTACATGTTGCTTTCCTTACATGTGTTGGCCCAGGACTTTAAGTTGAAGGTCATTTAGGACGTCGAAACTCAATCGAAACTCCCTTCGTCGCCTCAAGGCAATATTCAATCTCGAGCCGTCTGGATATTCTGACCTAAACCAGTTCATCCTTGTGTACATACACATCCATGGTCTATGCTGTTCAACAACGGCATTTTTTGTCTCGCCGTAGTAATTCCGCCTCTTGTCTAATCAAGTACATCAGCTACAGTTTCAGTTCACCGAAGTTTATGTGCAAGCTTTGCGATCCTCTCGGTGGATGGATGCTGAAGTAAATAATAAATAAATGTCTCTGGGAAACGGCAAGAACTGTACGTAGGCAGGACATCCTGTAAACCCCAGAGGGACTTATATCACATGCAGCCATGACGCGCTATGTAACTGAGGCACAACACGCTGCCGCTCATGTTGCTTGGACGGCTTGGTAAAATGATAAATTAATGGCGCGTTCCATCGGACGTCGCTTCCGCCCCCACTAAAAATATCCCACTCCACGCGACGCTCGCACATCGAGGGGCTTGCGTCATTCTACTTATCTTGTATTCTAGCTCAGCGTCCGAACCTGATCATCGGCGAAGGCCCTCCGACTGAGGCTCGTCTACTAACACCCTACTAATTATACTGTCCTACTCTACTGTCCTACAACTCTCGTACAGTGCTTGGCAAGT